>PVIH01000955.1:165934-186590 GCA_004025045.1 Sigmodon hispidus
CTATACAGAGGATAAGAATCATAAGCATGGCTTATCAAGGGTAGAAATACAAATAAGATTGCTACACATATATTTTCTTTGTGTTCAGCTTTCCCTGTATATCCTTATTCAAGGTCTCTTCCCCCTCCCAACACATCTGGTCATTTTTCTTCTCTGCAACTCCCCATCCCCTCCCTGGGCAGGGAGCAGACAGTCCTATAGTCCCTGTCCTACTGACCCAATAATGCTTAGATCAGTCTCCACTTCTGGCCAAATCCAGTTCTTTCCCCCTTCCCTCAAGAGTGAGTCAGGTGTATATTCTAAAATTCACAGGCAAATGGATGGATCTGGAGAATATCCTCCTGAGCGAAGTCTCACAAACTCAGAGAGATAAGCAGGGGATGTACTCACTCACTTGTTTTTGTTTTTTAATGTTAGGAGATTAGGGGCAGAAATGGAGATAAGGAATTAATCATCACCTTTAGTCATCAATCAATCCTATCAAGAAAGGCAAATCAACTAATGATAAATGGGCTGTTCTGTTCTTGATCCCTGACCTTAAAGAATCCCTCATTTAATATGTGCCTTTCTAAAACTTAGGTGTTTTTACCTCAACGCCATTTGACAAAAACATCCAGTCTAATTTTAAGACTATTTTCAACTTTTTTTTAGCTATGATGCACTCCAAATCCTGACAACACAACTACCATCAATAAAATTAAAGTATTAAAGCTAGCTAGTCTAATAGAACTAACTGTTTTTTATCTTAATTATTAATCTAAGCCACACTCTATGTGGCTCCTCAACAGAAACTGATGTGTTTCAGTTGTGTGGCACTTATTGTTTTATTTTTTCACCAAAACTCTATTAAACTAACTTTATTATTATTAATTAAATAGTATAGCTTAGGAAGACAGCATCTGCATAACAATCGACAAGTAAAAATGACCAGTAGAACAGGATATTTCCATAAGATAAACACACTACATTATAAGCAGAGGGAACTCCCCACACCATTCACACCAATCCAGATACTAGAGAAAGATGGCAGAGGCAAACATGTAAAGGCAAAACAGAAGCAAAAGACATTCTGGAGTTTCTAATCCTGGAGCCTTGCCTATCTGAGATTTATCAGTCGGGTTTGCCTCCTGGTGGGCTGACACCTTGAACTTCAATTGCTTCCTATTGTTCCTCTGACAGGGCTACCAGCAGCCCATACTACTTGGAGGTTTTTAATCTTACACTTGATCCACCCTGTGTTATACATTAATTTTTAAATAATATCTTTTATTTATTCATGAGAATTTTTATACATTAATAAAATATATTTTGATCACATCAATTACTCCCTATTAACTGCCTGCTACCCTGCCTCCTTCCAACCTTTATGTCCTCTTGTCTTCTCTAACAGTAACCCTTGAGTCCCATTAGTGCTACCCCCATAACCTTGACTCATAGCCCCTAAACCAGACCATGACCAACCTACTGTCAGCCCTGTTTTAAAGAAGAGAGACATTTACCTTCTAGTGAAGCACAGTTTTCAATAGCCAGTCTGGTAAGAATATAGGCTTTGAAACATCTTCCCCAATTGTGTGCAGTTCATTTCTGATATTTTTTGTTATTTTACTTCTTATTATTAAAACAAAGTTTAAATTTGAATAAATTTTGATTATATTCTTTTTCATTTCCAAAGCCTTCCATATCTTCTCTCTATCCCTACCCACCTAGCTTTAAATTCTTTCTCAAAAAGCAAGCAACCAATACAATACATCCCTCAAAACAAAGAAAATGAAATAAAACCACACCCAAAATAAAACAAACTATAACCAATTAAAATCCCCATCAAATTTCTGTGTCATCCATTATATGTTGGTCAACTACTTCTAAATGTGAGAACTGTCTGATATATCCAGTGTTACTATTCTGGAGAAAATAGTGTTCCTAGGTCTAATAAATAAACTTTCAAACATGACTGAGAGATGTTTAAAAGAGCTCTGGCATTATGGATAAAATTTGGTTCTGTATCTTCTTAAAATGGCTTTAGTGAGGGTTTCTACTCCTTTTTTATTCAACTTTCTATTGTATTAGAAAATAATTCTTGTAAGTTAGTGTGGCCCAGAATTCAGAGTATCCTTTGGTAAGCAGGAGCAAAAACATTACTGGAAAACTGAAGCTACCCAGATCATAATTGCTTACACCCTAGCATCAAATATAGTAAAAATACATTTTTTATTAATTATAAATGACTCGTTCTCAGGAACTTTTCAAAATCCCAACAGACAAACCATAGAACATCCATCGACATTCACAGAAAACACCCCCATCACTTCACTAGTACATATACACAGGTTTCATGCATCACATGGTCCTACTTAAATTTTCAACATTAAATTGTTGTAAATTTATATTCTTGTAACTGTTCTCTTATTCATAAAAATATATTGCTCAATAAATTGCATAAACTGCTCATATCATTTAAGAAGTGGTTTTTTTTTTTTCATTGAGTTTTCTTTGTCCACTTGTAGGCTAATGTGCAAGTATGCTGAGCACACTTTGTAAGTAGAAAAATGCATTGTTTCAATAGGTCAGATGTAGTAGAAATGTTGCAGACTTATATTTTGAATATGTGGTAGGTTTATCAACATAAAACCAATCATTGCAAATTGTAACGTGCTTGTATCTGTGTATGAGGGAGAAAAGCAATAGAGAGGAGACCAGGAAACTGGACAGAAGAGAGGTATGGAAGAAGGAAAGTACAGAAGAGGAGAAAAGAGAGGAAAAAATAAGAGAAGGAAAGAAAGATTAATTTTAAATAATTAATTTATATCCAGGTCAAGCCCTGATAAGAAATTTTATGGCTGCCATCTGCTCATCTGCCAGAGAGAATGTTGTCTCTGTTAGGTGACTTCAGTGTTTGTATTTCAAACAGATTAGATGAAGGTGGCTTTATTCCACAAACAAATGTTAATTTCTCATGGAATCCTAACTTGAAAAAAGATATCATGGCAATTACAGAATACTGGTAAAGTATATATTTTTATGTATAATCAAATGAATTATATATATGAGCAATACCAGGCACTGCACAGGTCCTGTTGTCTTCCTTAGCAATCTGTCAGAGAACACAGACCTGTAGTCATTACTGCTCCAGAGATGAGAAAAAATAAATGTGCTCTGTTTCATTAGATTGGTAAATACAAACATTCAAAACTTGAAATCTGGGACCTAGAAAGTATTGTTTGTGTTTCACAATAATGGATGGCAATGAAAATCAAGTTGTCCTTCCATCAACAAAGACTGTATCCAGGTCAGCTGAACTACACTCACAGGTAATCACACCAGGGTTCGAATTATAGTTCAAGTCACAGCCTAAGAAGACAAGAAGAAAATTATCTGCAGGTTGGATTTTATATTCTGTTGAAGGTAATTACTTATGCATTTACATTGATTGGTATCTCCTATTTCTTTCATGTAATTAAGATGAATAGGTGTGAACTTTGTGGGAAATGAAGAAATGACAGAATCTGTGTTTAATTTTTTTTACAATTTTATTGATATGAGTATCCTTGAATTTAACTATATTTTATGTCATTTTTAAGTATAAACAAAAAAAGGATTTAGGCAATACTAAAAGAAAGTCTTCAATAAAGTTCTTGTCCCTGTGTGCATAAAAATTATCCATCAGTTTTCTTATCATGCTGCAGAGGGTAGAAACTAAGAAAAAGATGCCATAATTTCAAGACGGAACAATTGAGTTAGAGTGAGGAAAGGGAAGGTGGAAAAATGATGTAATGGCCCTTTATTTAAAGAAAAAGTATAAATTATTTAGAAGTAATATTGATGAATCATGTCATGAAACTAATTTGTACAATTTTTAAAATATGATCATCTCAGTCTAAAAGAAAAAGTACTCTATAAACCTAATCTTATGGATTATAAGAAATGTCTGAATTTGAAGCCCAGTTTAGTTAAAGATAATTACATATCAATGATTATGTCAATGTTCATAAATATATTTACATGAAAATGTCAAGTTTGTGCCTTCATGTCCTTACATTGCATACTCGCTATCATTCAATAGCAAAATCGATCACACAGCCAAAGTCAAATCATTTGTCTTTTATAAAAAATATTAGCCTCAGAATTAAGAAACAAAAACACCCTAGTAGTTAGATCATAATCTTATTGAAGGTGCAAACAAGTCCTGGTCACTATAGCATAACACAAAGAAGTCAGAAATTAACCTTGAACACAGTGTCTTAAGAGACAGTGACGGCAGTGGATACTATTTAGATGTCTTATTGTCTCTTCACTAACTTGGTTCTCACAGACTGTTGACTACATACACAATTAAAACTTATTTCCTGTAAAGTTCACTATAATAAAAATATGCATTCTCTCCCCCTCAAAAAATATCAGCCAAATATAGTTTTTAAATTTTTTGTGTGACTGGGTAATGAATATAAATGAATATCATGTCATATTGCTGTATTTTCCTACTTCATGAAAGCTAAGAATATTTTTACATATGTAGGTAGTTAGAAAAATGAGGTATGGGGAGGAGGGAGGGTGAAGGCAGACAGGGAGGGATTAGAAGGGGGAAGGGAGGAAAAGCAAGGGGATACATCTCAGTTTGTAATTTCACTAGCTGCCATAAAGAGATGAATTCAACCTCTAGAACTCACAGGAATACAGAACAGACTTCCAAAAGTTATGTCATGATATCTACATTTTAATAGACTCAGAGTCACACACACACACACACACACACACACACACACACACACACACACACACAGGAGAGAGAGAGAGAGAGCAAACACATACTACCATAGACAGTGAAAATGTTTTATGCCAGGTATTTTATTGAAGTATATTTATTATTTTCTAAAATCCAGCATTAATTAAATTCACACACACACACACACACACACACACACACACACACGCACAGAGAGAGACAGAGTGACAGAGAGACAGAGTGACAGAGAGACAGAGACAGAGAGACAATAAAATAAAGTATAATTTAAAAAAATTTAATCATAGTATACAACTGTTTTAAGAAAATAAAACTTAGAAAGTTTTATCCATCTTGGCTTCAATAGATTTAGGTATTTAGTAGTCATCAAATGAAACACAGGGAAGGTCACTTAGGTAAAGGATGTACCTAAAAGAAGCAACAGGAAGTGAGGAGAAAGATCAGTGGGTAAGAACTTGTTGAGTAAGCCTTAGGAGGACTGAAATCAGATCCAGCAAGCACCTAAAAGTTGGGCAGGTGACTGATTCCTGTAACTCACATGATGGAGGACACAGTCAAGTGGATTTCCTGCCCTTGAGGACCATATTTTTAATATAAAGAGCAAGCTTCAGATTCAGTGAGAGACCTGATTTAAAACAAGAGAGAGATAGCTGAAGAACCCCAAAGTCAAACTTGACCCACCAATACTTGCAAGCATACCTGTTTACCCTATATGTATAAACAGAACCATACAGAGTGAGGTAGTAGAGTGCACAGAACTGATCCACTGTGTGTGGTCAACCTGCGGGATCACCAAAGTTGTCTTTTCACATGTCTCCTCTTCATAACAGTTACAAAACAGATACCTCTGTTTTCAGTATGCTAAGCTTTTAAATGCTGGCCCCAATTCCTACCTCAGTTTTCTCTCATGTTTCCTATTGATGAGAGAATAAGGACACTAAAACCTTTTCAATGGTCACATAGTTTTATATTAACAATCATTTTTTTACCTATGTATTCCAAATTATTCTTTCTCTATACTTACACTATTAATGAAGTTCAATCATATTGTGCCTATGAATAATTCATTTTAATTTCCCTCAAGATATATATGGGAGAACATGCAAATAGTTTGACATTTAAATAGAAATTTTATTTTTAATAACCAATGCTTTTTGATTAAAAAATTTAATATTTGACAATAGTAGCCATCTGAAATAATTTCCTTGGTTATAGTATAATTTTGTTTTTGTTTTTACCTACTTACTTAATTAAGTAATTAACTAATTAAAACATATGAGTGTTTGTAAACATGTAAATATGTGTTTGTTTGTAAACATGAGTTTATTTAAATGATGTATATGCAGGAACACATGGAGGCCAGGAGATAAAGTTGAATTACCTGGAAATAAAGTAACAGATCTTTGGGAGCCACCATGTACATTCCTGAAAGAGCTGAAAGCAATCTTCACCTCCAAGTCACATATTCACCCATTCATTGTTGCCTGTGAAAAACTAATAAATTGAAAATTGGGAAAACATTTAATTGAAAATCTAGGCATCACTATATTACTATTTAAAACACTTTTTAAAAAATCTGTCACTTGTTGCATTAATGTAAACAAATCCATTTTAGTTTTTAAGTTCATGTATTACTTTTATTATAGCAATTTATTTAAAATTTGAAGTGTGTGTCACTCCTAGTTGGCAATGTCCTCTTAATAAGTAATGGGAAATGTTCCAGAGTTTGATGATATTTGCATATGTCTTTTCACTAACAACTTCATTTTTCACATCTGTGGGTGATGTCTAGAACAGTCCCATCACTGTGATTCATTGAGATAGACTAACTTAATCACATCTTCGTGGTGATCATTTTTATTATACTTTCTGCCTTGGTGATTTTCAGAGGTCAACATTCATCACTCTGTGTTTTTTGAGTAGTGCTTCTCTCTCTCTCTCTCTCTCAAAAAAAAAAAAAAATCTGGTAGTGTGGAAGCGATTTCCCAATGTTATAAAGCCCTAGGACATTGCTAATGTATCATTGGTCTTTTCTGTCTCTTTCCATTTACACCCCAGTGTGTTCTTCTGGTCAGGGAAAGGTTTTACTGTAGATGTGTTTCTAATACATCTAATGCTTGCAGGTTGCTGTAGATGCTGATGAGTTAGACAGCAGGAAAGTAACATGACTGAAGTTTAAAATTTGGAAATGCTAATACAAGAAAAATCATTCAAAGGTCTAAACAATCTGCATGTCAAAAGATAAAAATTAAAGATACCAGGTGATACTTTAAAATATTTGAGAAGCATGCATTTGAACCATGTCCCATGTCTTTACTGTGGTTACAGATGAGGTGAAACCAAGAAATATTCAGTATTGATGGGGGAATAGTCGCAAGCAGAAAGTCTCAGCAGAAAATTCTCAGGTTAGCGTTCCCCAAGTCAAGGTGCAAACATATGACCTCAGGTCTCAAGTGAGGGAGGGTTCTAATTTAGCAAGCTTCAAGCAGCACCTTACACTTTGGACTCCAAATGAATCATTGGATCATTCCTAAATCTATGGCCAAGAATGAACAGTTTGAGGCCTCCCTTTGTTCCATTGCTATACTCAGAAGAGGAAAAGAGGAGGCTTCTGAGCAGGGAAGACCTTACTGATGACTGCTCATGTGAGTGACCATGGAACCTGATGTGCCTTGATTGCTTGGTGGATTGTAGTTCCTGAGACAGAAACAGCAACCAGAATAAGGATTCATACATCTTACTTTGATAGCTTGCAGCTTTGTTCAGTTTGGTGTAACACTGACATAAAGAAATTAAACTCACCTACACAAAAAGAATTAGCACTTCTTAGAAAACCTATGCAAACCATATGACAACACAGGGTATCATATCATCTAATTTAAAACCACATCATTAGAAGGCACCAGAGGAAAGCTGTACCCTATGATGAGTGAATAGCAGCATTTAAACTTAGGAATGCCTAGTAAAGTTCTTCTTTTGGTGATAAGTATATATTATTTTGTGGTTACTAAATTAATGATTTTTATTAGTTACCTTCAAATCAAATTATATCTTTAAGCTACTTTTGGCATCAGCAGGATTTGGATAGGGTAAATAAAAAAGCATAAGAAAAGTAAATTCGGTTTATTTTAAAATAACTTCTTAAAACTTACTAAAAGTATCCAAAAGAAAATCACATAAAAATACAATAAGGGCTTCATATTTTGTTTGGTTTACTGATATTTTTTACTGCATGAATTTAATTATTATGTGCCTATGTATAAGTACCTTATACAGTATGAAACTGAAAGTCTGATGGATTACCTTCTCTTCATCCATCATTTGAGTTGAAGATTAAATATAGGTCTTTGAGTCATGGGGATTTTTGGTAGTGTCATTACATACTGAGTCATTATAAAAACACTGTGACCACTGCCATACAACAGAGGATGCTGCCTCTCCATATAAAAATGTTACATTTCAAACTTTTTCCTAATTTAAGCTTCTAGTATATAAATGAGAATCTTTCATGGTTCCCTTCTTATAATTTTATGAATCTCAGCTAATCATTCCTATATTATCAGTTTTATTAAAAGACCTTTACCTAAAGCATATGACCTGCTTATTCTGAATCTCCACACTGGTTCTGTAGAAACTGCACGGCATATGTTAGATGTTGTAATTAATAATAAAAATCAAATCTACCCCATAGAATTGTCTTAAGTGCCACTGCCTTATCCAAATCACCATGGCAAAATATACATTTTATCACATTTTTGTATACCTTTGTATTTTTTTCATAATCATAGCTATTTGGTATTCTCTGGACATATAACCCTCCACACTTCTCCAGGTATCAAATTACTGATAAATTTACTATTGTCTTAATTATGAATTGCCTCAGTAGTCCTGAAAATATTTTGTCCTTTGATCTGAGCCTTTATTTGTCCTATGTTCAGATATGCTCTAAACTCTTCCATGTGTTGATGTCTTGATCTTCAGTATTACAGAATGAGACTCTTTATGGGAATGTGATCATTAAAAAGAGAGTTGATGTAAAGTAAGGTCATGGTGAGGGTCATAATCTCCAGTCTTAATCTGATACCTGTTTCTATCTGAAGAGTAAATTAGAATACAGATAACACCTAGACCCAGGGTCAAACACAAAATGATCTAGAGAGAAGAGCAGAAACAGAGTAGTAAGAGAAAATTAAACTTCAAAAGTCTCTGATCTTAGATTTTCACTTATAAGAACTGTGAGAACTAAATGCTTGTTTCTATAAGTCATCCAATCTTGCAATTTTATAGGCCTAGATCCTCACTGCGACCTATCAATGAAAGAGATAACTTTGAAAATAAAGGTATAATTTATATTTTACATTTTTTCCTGTTTTGGTTGTTCATGTTTGTTTGGTGTGTGTGTGTGTGTTTGTGTGTGTGTGTGTGTGTGTGTGTGTGAGTGTGTATTCTTGTATTATAGACTGATCTCCCTAGTGTAGTCAAGGATGAGCTTGAACTTATAATTCTTTGGCAAGCTCTCAAGTCAAAGGTTTTAAGATTGTAAGCAGATGCCAGTATGCCTGAGTTTATTTAGTAGTGCAAATCAAACACAGAGATTTGTGCTTGTTAGGCATGTACTCTGCCATGTGAGCTATAGTCACAGACCACAGAAAAACTGAATTTTCATGGGTGTCTGGCTTTCTTTACTAATCTAAGGCAATGATATTTTAGAAGATGAACAAAAGTGAGGATTAGAAGTGACATAAATATGACCCATAAATTATGATCTATAGTTTTAACTTGGACACATAATTTAAAGGACATAGCTTAATGCCCAAAGCGCAACAATGTCACTTGTGAAGAACAATATCTAAGCATTATCACAAATCTTGCAAATAATTAACAAAATAATATATAAATGAAAACATAATTGATTAATATATTTATAAAAATCATGTGGGTATGTTTCCTATGGGTCAGGTAGCCATGCAAAGATAAAATCAGTAAGACAGAAGATAGATCACAATTGTTAATTTACTCATTTAGATTTCTATGAATTTATGCCATTATGTATTTATGTGTCTGTGATATGTATTAAAGAAACTTTGATTCTGCCTTTTGACATTTATGTTTATGTGTGTGTGTGTGAATGTTTGTTCACACATACATGAGAGTATATGTGTATGTGCGCACTTGTGTGCCCATGTACCTATATATACTTTTACCTTTTCTTGGAGAAAGAAAAGGGATATCCATATGATATTGTTTACTTAGCAAATCAGCTAAAGAACAAAAACTGATTCTGTTCATATTTTGTTTGATAGAATAATGAGTTAAATCAGGTTACATACAGAAGCATAAATAAGGGATTGCACACAGGAAAATGAGAAAGTTGTATGTACTAGTGGAGAAAAAAACAAAACAAAACAAAAAACATTTCTTCTTCAACTTTCGTGAGCTGTGAACTACCTGTAAGACTTTGGGAGTAGAGGAGATTCCTTAGCACTCACCTCTAGTTAATGGTGAACAAATCCTTGTGAGTAGATAGTGACAGATGAATTCCTCTTTTGCTAACTGACATAAACTCAATGATCCTAAGCGCATACAGCTGTCCTCCTGGTGATCACAGGAACTAGCAGTCAAGAGTTAAGGAGCCTTGTTATGCTCATTGGATTGCTTTTCACAATACACTATTCTTTCTGTTCTAACATTCATTCTGATTTCTCTTCCATGGACCTTCTCTAGCTTTTGAAGGAGCTAAATGTTCCATTTGGCCCTGAGAATTCAACAATCACTTGTGCTCAGCATTCTAACCTATATGATTCTCTGTAATAACTGCATTCCACTAAAGAAAGAACCATCTCTGATTAAAGATAACAGGAGCCCTAATCTACTCAAATATCAGAGTTTAACAGTGTGATATAGCCATTAACAAAACTACAGAAATAGCATCTCTATTACCACCTAGGAAATCTCCAGCTACTCACTTTGACCATGCTTACCAGACATAAATTATTTCTTATAAAATTTGCCTTAAATCCAATCAGAAATTAACTGGTACATTTATAGTTGTGTGCGTGTATGTGTGTGTGTGTGTGTGTGTGTGTGTGTGTGTGTGTTGTACCTGCACCAGTGAATATATATTTGCCTGGCATGTTAGTATAGTATTCAGGGTCTAATAATGAAGACAGTAAATGTGCTACTAACAATTCTACTTTATCAGGGAATATAGTGTGTGTGTGTGTGTGTGTGTGTGTGTGTGTGTGTGTGTGTGTGTGTGTGACTATGAAAACAAGCTGATTATGAAAAAGATAAATTTTAAGACTCTTCTAGATTTTTTTCATACCCTTATACAAAATGGGTGGTATTTTAGCAGTAAGGTGTTGTTGGTTGTCTTTGGTCTTTTTTTTTTTTTTTTTAGTTGTTTGAGCTGTAATATGCCCATCTTTCAAATAAATCACACTGACACTTTTCTTAATTATAAATACCCAGTCTTACCTTGGCTTGTTTCTTGCCAGTTTTTCTTTACTTAAATTATCCCACTTACCTTTTCCCTCTGGGATTTTCTACATTTTTAATTCTGTAGTCTTACTTTCATTTTTACTCCTTGGATGTCTAGGTAGCTGGTCCTTAGTGTCCTCCTCTCCTTGTTCTTTCTTCTTCCTCTCAGATGCCTGGCTTTTCTTCTGTCTGGCCATTCACTGTTCAGCTCTTTATTAGACCATAATGTGTTTTATAAAGGCAAAGTAACACAACTTCACAGAATTAAACAAATGCAACACAAGAGAGTAAAACACATCTTTGCATCATTATACAGATGTTTCACAGCATAAACAAATGTAATACATTTTTAAGTAATATTCTATAATAGTAAAGCAATAGAGGAAAGGACTTGCCATTGAGAACAAGAACAAACAGATAAAAATCAAGTGATTTCTTTTTCTGTGTTCATTATGTAGGCTTTTACCAGAAGGTGTGGCACAGATTTAAGGCAGATCTTTCTACCACCAAAGATAAGATTTAAAAGTTGTTTTTCCAATTTTAAATGTTTCATTCAAGAGAAATACTTCATAAGTATATCCAGTCCTTGGTTTTTAGTTAATCCCAGATGTAGTCAAGTTGACAACCAAGAATAGCCATCACAGGGCCCCAGCTGTATCTACAGCTAACCACTTGAGGTGAGGTAGAGAGCAACCTACTCAGTATGGTGGTATTTTTATCTAAAATGTTATGGCTTCTAGGAGCATCCTTAACCACTTTTTAAAATTAATTACAGAATGTATTAGAAAATTCTTTCTAATTGCCTTGTTGTGTATTATCAATTGCTTTACTTAGCCAGAATATTTGCAAGAAATTTACAAGTGGGTATGCCCACACCACTTTGTATAAACTGACTTTCTATTCTTGCTTCTTTATATTTTCCTGTGTGCAAAAGATTTAGTGAAGCTTTAAAACACTCAGGGGATCAGCATAATATTATCTGTGACATGCAACATTTATGAAAGTTGTAGGCATGATCGCTTAAGGTCTACCACCCATTATTCTAATCAAGGAACTGAACCAAACAAGTCAGAGATATCAAAACAAATGTGAACAAGATCCAAAAAGATCTAAACTCTTTTACCATTTTTTCTTTAAAAGAGCAATGTTCTGTTCAATGTCGTTAATGGAAAACATTATTTTATTTTAATTTCCACAATTTAGTCTTTTGTCTTGTTTTGTCCTGTCTCTTTATTTCTATGATGACAAGACAGGGTTTTTATTCCTATTCTTGATTTTAAGAGGTGATGTGGAGCTGGGGCAGGCTTTCATTGCTCTGACCACCAAGAAAAGGCCAAGAGAAAAATGTGTGTGTGTGTGTGTGTGTGTGTGTGTGTGTGTGTGTGTGTGTGTGTGTGTGAATAATGTCTTATAAGAAGGTATGTTTATGGACCAAGCAGGGAGAAGGTGGTGGAAGGGGAGTGTCAGGTATAGGCCTTAACTTTCAATTCTATTTAAGCTGGATTTCTTTTTATTTGTTACTGCAAATGTCAAAATAGTCAACTGTAGCAAGACTTTTTCTAGCTACCCTGGATTTACATGGGTTCTAGGGATTCAAACACAAGTTCTCAATATTACACAGAATTTCTTTATACACTGGAACATCTGTTCTTCCCTATAGTAGTGCTCATGGGCTTAGACTGATAAAATCGGACCCAAGCTGTGGCTCTCTCTCTCTCTCTCTCTCTCTCTCTCTCTCTCTCTCTCTCTCTTCCTCCCTCCCTCTGTATGTGTGTGTGCCTGTGCTACAAGTGTACTCACTCTAGTCTGTGTGTATGAAAATCAAAGTCAATGTTAGATGCTTTGTTGTTGAGATAATGCTCTTATACACTATAGAGATTTCTAACTTGAGTTGGTTAATTAAAATGCTCACTGACTAGTAGACAGGCAGAAAATATAGGCGGTGGTGATCAGACTAAGAGAATGCTGGGAAGAGGAAGCATGAATTCAGGAGTCCCCAGTTTGATTCAGAGGATAGGATGAGAATGAGAATGCCTTATTGAGAAAAGATACCTATCCATGTGACTAAACCTAGATAGGAATTATGTGTTGATTTATGTATAAGTGCCAGTAAGTAGTAGGTGGGAGCTACCAGCCAGCATTTATTACTAATATGCGCTTCTGTGTCCTTATTTGGGACTGAACAGCTGTGAAAACTGGCAGGGAATCTTTCACTTACATGGTGGTCATCAACATAGGCCAAGAATTTTTAAATAAAGCATAAAAAACCTTTAATAAAGATTTTAAACATAAAGCCAGAGTCAAAAGTGGCTGCTTAGTAACCTCCATTTCTCTAGTGGTCCTAGTTTGCTAATGATAATCAGATATGAGACCACTTTAAAAAATATTTTTCTCACTCAGCATTAGCAGCAAAACTAGCATGACTTATTTAAAAGGTCTTGCTACCAAACACTTTAATGGGGCTTAGGGTCAGTGGATGGCATACTACTCTGTGGTAGCATAGACCAAGGAACTCCTTGGAGTTGGGAAGATACAAATAGCTCCCACCAGTACCTCTTTTTGAAAATAGACTATCAGAAAGCAAAGAAATTGAACAAAGCCAGCCACCAAAGCCACAGCTTTATTCCTAGACATCCCCACTTAGCAACTTAAATGCCTATATGTTCAGAAAAAGTAGAGATATACAGTAAAGACAGTTTTGAAAAGTAAAACAAAACTTCTTAGAGGCTTATAGTGTGTTTAAAAAATTAAGTGGGCTTGGAAAAATAAAGAAAATATAAGAATAGTTGTTAAAAGATATATATAGCTTTAAAATATTAACAAAATCTTTAAAAGTAGGAAAATAATATAAAAAGCCATATTAAGATGGAAAATATCAGTGAGTCTGGATACGGTATGTTATTGTATTGTCTTTGAATTGTTGACAGCTGAGAAAGGATCAAAAGCTGCAAGAGAGATTTGATTATGAATGTTCTTGGATTAATTCAACTTATATATTTTTTAAATGCCTTGACTTTAAAATTTAGGTCAAAGTTGTGTTACTATGCAGAAGAGGTTATGTTTATGTTTCCAGAGAAAATGAGAGACTATGGGTTCATTTTGGGTTAAAAACATAAGCCACCTCGGGACCTTGGGACCTCCTGCCCTTCCTGGGGACGAGATGAGGAGATGAGGAGAAGAGAGAGTGACTAGGTGGGGCAGGAAGGGGAAGAGAGTTTGAACAAGGGGACTCATGGATTAAAAAAATGAGAATTTATCCAAAAATTTAAAAAATAACATTTGATCAAGGAGGACACTCTAAAATATCTGATGGAAATGGATAGCTCAGATGATTCTACATTTCAGATCACTTTAATTGTAGTTTCTTCTAATTTCTACATCAAGAACACACCTAGGTTGCTGTCTAAAATAATCCAGCTTCATTAGACTTCATACTCCTTTTAGGAATTGACCATAATCTTATGTTTTTGCAGCATTTCCCCAAGAATTAACACCACACTCAATAAGCAGAAAGTAGTCTAGAGAAGCATAACCACATGTTCCCCAAAATGGGTTATAGATATTTATCATTATTTTAGAAAGTTGGCTATAAGTTGTTAGGCATAGTGGATAGGATAAAATCTAGACAACAACAGTGATTAGATTCAATAATCTCAGTCTGAAAAGAAAAGGGGGTTATGAAAATGAAAGAAAAGGAAGATTAGTGAATATACTTTATTCCAAAAAACTACTTTTAATCTCAAAATATTTTACAATGGTGTGGATTTAGTTTATTGATACAAATTTAAGGTTAACTGAGCTATACTGTATGTATATTTCTACTCATGATGAATGTATCATGCCTATGCAGCAAATTAAAAAGTATCATAAATACTTAAAGATAAAGATAAATAGTCATCATGTATGAGTCAAACTCACAGCCATAATAATTAGGTTTTCTAGGTATATCATTATATATTTTAATTAGATAGTTGCTGTGGAATTGGGTTGTATTATAAGTAGTTGTCCCACCTACTAGTTTAATAAAAATGCTGATTTGTCAAAGGCAGACAGAAAGTGTGAGCAGTATTACCAACTTAAGAAAATTCTGGGAACATATCAGAGTAGAGCAGAGATGCAACATAGATGTCAGGATGCCAGGAGATGCAGAAGAAAGAAGTTGAAATGCTGCTCTGAGAAAAGGTACTGAGACACATGGCTGTACAAGAATCATGGTTTGATTTAAGATGAAGGAATTAACAAGTTATATGTCTGGGCCTTAGGTCAGTCAGCATAAAATTAATATAAGCATCTGGGTGTCTCTGTGGGACTGCAGGTCTGCTGGTCTGCAGGTCTGCAGGTCTGTAGGTTCAGAGCCACAGGGCTAGACCAGGAAGGTTGGGCCAGAAACCTAATGCAACAGATAGGTAATCTCCAAAGACTTCAAAGACCTGTAGAATGTGGCATTTCAAATGTTTTAAGAGTTTAGACATATTTTAACACTGTGATACATCTGCCTTGGCCTCACCAATTACTTCAAAATGCATGATGAGGATCAAAGATATTTCTTAGGGAGTTTGCTTTCAATGTGGCAAAGCTAGACAAGAAGACAGTCAAGTAAGTGATCATGCCTGAACTGTTCGATAGTATGCTCTATAAACTGTACATGAAAGACTCACAGAAAATGGATAGTTAAATTTTTTCAAAATAAGGCAGAATGTTTTTTCAGGGTTCTTGCTTCACAGAAGAAGATGCCAGACATTCTGCAGGACACAAAGAATCATGACTGATGAACTTTGACAATAAATGTGGACAGTCCTTTAAATTTCCTATTTTTCTGAAAAGTTTACAAGATTTTCTGGGCCTGTAGGCTAAAGGTAGATATTTTAATTTTATAGAGAAATTTTGTTTGACTATCCAGGCAGGCAGATGTCTTTTTCATTTCTAGAACTTGGGAATTTCCTTTGGAATGAACTTTCTGTTTACTCAGGCAACATTTTGTCCTCTTGGGGTCCTTGAGGGAGTTGAGGACTAAAATGTTATTATCATAGCTTTACTTAGTTATAATAGAAATTAAATTAAAGATAAAACATTAGACTCAACAAGATAAGATAGATAATTATTTTCTCTCATTTTGTTAAATGTAAATAGACTGGATATTGTTACCATATTTCTTCCTTAATAACTGTTTTGCTGTATATAGTTTTACTATGTTAATTTAAAATCTTTCTTTTTGGTTAGACAAGAAAGGGGAAATGCCGTGAAATAATGCATTCATACATTGTTCAGTTTTTTTTTAATTTAAATTGCTTTTAATAAAATGTTCATTGGCCAGAGTAGCCAGGCAGGATGAATAGGAGAAACAACCAGACTAGAAAATTTCAATGAAGAGGAAGTGTAGAGTCAAGAATTGACAACTAGGTGCAGAGGCAGCAAAAGAAGAATAATTTAGTGAGAAAAGGACCCAGCCATGTAAACCTAGATAAGAATTGTGGGTTAATTTAAGTATAAAAACTAGTTTATAGTAAGCCTGAGCTACTGGTTAAACATTTATAATTAATATAAGCCTCTTTGTTTATTTGGTGGGACAGAAACTTCCACCTACATTGCTTTCTTCTATCTTGCTTAAACTTGCTTTATGTCATAGGTATTCTCACTAAAGTTAACTATTTGTATTATCAAGCAAGAGGCATTTCTGTTTCCAAATCAGTAGACACTGCATATATAAGTTGCATGCCATCATTCCCAGCACTTTCATATTGATGCTGGGACTGAACTCAGGTTCTCATTTATATGAAGCAAACACTACCCATGGAACATACTCTTTAACCCCTGAATTTTGACTTATAGGAGATGCTATTATTTAATTTACATGTTAAAATTACTAAATTATTTGTAATACTTTAACAAGCAATTATCTTACTCACAACTTTAAAAGAATGTTTTAATGATGTATTCAAGTTGCCTTATCATTCTTAGGAGCAGCCAAACTATTCATCTCTATATGGGGAAGAACATTCAAGACTTTGAAAACCATAATCACCCAGTTTTATACAGACTGTTATAGTCAGTTTAATGACCCACATTGAAGGTCTCAAACTCTAAAATCTTTAGGTAGCCTGACAAACTCACCAAAGAAAAAATTGATACCCAGGGGGCAGTTAGGAATGGAGACAATCCTGAGAGAGAATGTCAGGAGAATTTCTGATAAAGATGATAAATAACTGCACCAAACCTTCAGAACTCAAAAAAGTAGAAAATAGGCTTGCAAATAAAAACTTCCCACCCAAAGTTTTCTTTTCTGCTCTACAAAACCCAAATCCTATGCACACAAACTCCACTCAGAGCAGAAACTGCTGTCCTTTATTATTCTGATAAAAATAATGAGTTTCTAAAAAGACCAGTATCCACTTAACTTTATTTTAATGTCTCCTTGATTGATCCATATTTATCATACATATTCCTATTTATTTGTTTTGCATTCTATAGTATCATTTATAATTTTGAATAATGGCCCATATTATTCTTACCATAATTCTAAGTAATAAGAAAAAGCCTACCAAAGCTATGACAACACATTTGTCTTTACTTATTAGCTCTGTTAATGTATTATTTCATGACATTATTTTAAGAGATCACTTTGCTACATCATACTTATGTGAAATCACATATATTTTGAGGATTATGAATCAGTAGCCCATTTTCTGACTGCTGAATGGAATATAAATTATTCTGTTTAGCTATTTAGTCAATGATGGTGTGCACCAATTTACATGCAGGGTTTCATAGCTCAGAAACACCTAAAATTGTATGTAAAATCATTGCTTAAAAACTAACTAACTAAATAAATAAATAAATAAACTTTTAAGTGAAATTTGATACATCCTGACTCTATCACATATGATAGTAATTTAAACACAGCTTCTACAGTTTGGAATATTTTGCATTCCATTAAAAATGAAATTAGTTAGATATGCTGGTGCACCTCTACCCCAACCCACTGAAACTCCATTTGCAGGCCATGAGACAAGACTCCTACAAGTAGTCCTGTCCACCAACATTTCCCAATGGACTTTGTAATTTACAAGTTCCACTCCTTCCACCAAACCCACTTATCCCTCAAGACCTCAACTGTTCCCTGATACACAGATTCTGCCAGCTTCAACTGGACCAAGATGTAAGTGACTGTTCTCTTAGACTCTGTCACCACAGTGTCTAGGTTTTAGGCCTCAGAACACAACCTATATTCCTCAACCCTACACATTGCAGCTCCAGATGCAGGCCAGTAGTTAAGACTTCCATGGGCAGTCCCTTCTACCATTGCTGCCATCTTAACTGTAATATATAATTTATCAACAGACAACAAGAAAATAGAGAGAATTCAAGTTCTACTTTGTCCCCCAAAGCCCATGCATCCCCAGGAACACTAGTAATTCTCTGACACACAAACACCAGATAAGCTCCCTGTGTCACAGACTCCACCAGCTCTGATAAGACCAAAAGTGCTGACTGGACCAAGTTTGGTGCCCTGAGAAAAAGACACCTCCTACACTAGTGGAGGAAGAGATGAGTAAATGCCAGAGAAAGAATATATTTAACAACATGATACCACCAGAACCTAGTGTTTCTGTAACAGAAAAGCCTGAGCATCCCAATGAGTAGAAGAAAAAATAAATGACCTTTAAAATAATTTTATAATCATGATAGAGTCTTTTAAATAGAAAATAAAATTTTCTCCTAAAGAAATTGAGGAAAAGAGAGAAAAAAATGAAAGAAATCCTTTTAAAAGTCAAGAAAAAAATACAAAACAAAACAAAACAGCAAGTTAGAAAAAGCATACAAACTCAGGATGACTGAATAATGTTCAAATAAATAAACACTACATAAATGAAAAAATAAAAAATTAGAGATATTTTAGAATTCAATGAAAATAATGGTACAAGATACCCAAATTTATGGGACACTAAAAAGGCATTACTAAGAAAAAAAAATCATAATACTAAATGCCTACATAAAGAAGTTGGAGAAATATACTGGATACTTAATAGCACATTTGAAAGTTCTAGAACAACAAGAAGAAAATTTATCCAGGAGAAATAGATACCAGGAAATAATTAAATTGAGGGCTGAAATAAAAATTATAAGAAACAAAGAATTCAAAGAATCAATAAAACAGAGTTGGTTATTTGAAAAAATCAACAAGATAGACAAACCCTTATTTAAACTAAGCAAAATGCAAAGAGAGAACATCCAAATTTACAAAATCAGAAATAAAAAGGGAGACATAACAACAGATAACAAAAAAATAGAAGAATTGTCAGGTCATAGTTCAAAAATCTCTACTCCACATAGTGGAAAATCCAAAAGAACTGGACAATTTTTCTGTATAGGTACCACACACCATAAACTAAATCAAGACCAGAAAAATAATTTAAGTAGACTTATAACCCCTTAGAAAATAGAAGCAGTCATTAAGTCTCCTGAACAGAAAAGCCCAAGGTCATATGGTTTCAGTGCTAATACAAATATAATTTCAAAGAAGACCTAAGGCCAATACTCAGATTTTTCTACACAATAAATACAGAAAGAACATTGCCAAACATTTTTATGAGACTAAAGTTGTCCTAATACCCAAACCACACAAAGATGCAACAAAGAAATAAAATTACAGATTAATCTCCCTCATAAACATTGCTGAAAAATTACTCAATAAAACATGGGCAAACTGGCCAAGAACTCATAAAAAAAAATCCACCATGGTCAAGTAGGCTTCATATCAGAGATCCACGGATGGCTCAATACAGGTAAATCTGTCAATATCATCTAACATAAAAACAAATAAGAACAGAATTATCTCAATAGATGTGGAAAAATCCTTATACAGAATCTTTACCCCTTCATGATAAATGTCTTGAAGAGATCAGAAATACAAAGAACATACCTAAACATAATAAATGCAATTATAGCAAACTAACAGCCAACCTCAGATTAAATGGAGAAAAACCTAAAGGGATTCCACTAAAATCAGAAACAAGACAAGGCTGTGTACTCTCTCCATGTTTATTCACTTGGTTTTTGAAGTACTAGTTAGGGCAATAAGAAAACAGAAGGTGATTCAAAGGAAGAAGTCAAACTTTTGCTATTTGCAGATAATATGAGAGTATACATAACAGACCTAAGAATGTCCACCAGAAAACTCTTACAGTTGATAAACCCCTTCAGAAATGTGGCAGAAGACAAAATAATCTCAGAAAATTTAGCAGCCTTTCTATATACAAAGGATAATCAGGCTGAGTAAAAACCAGAGAAACATCACTATTAGCAATAGCCACAAATAATATAAAATACTTTGGGGTGTCTCTAACCAAGCAAGTAAAAGACTTGTTTGACAGGAACATTAAGTATTTGAAAAAAAATTGAACAAGATATTATAAAATAGAAAAATATCCTATGCTCATG
>PVIH01000955.1:186690-222594 GCA_004025045.1 Sigmodon hispidus
AAAAAAAAAAAAAAAAAAAAAAAAAAAAAAAAAAAAAAAAAAAAAAAAAAAAAAAAAAAAAAAAAAAAAAAAAAAAAAAAAAAAAAAAAAAAAAAAAAAAAAAAAAAAAAAAAAAAAAAAAAAAAATGCAGGATAGCTTTAAAAAAATCCTGTACAATAAAGCAACTTCTTAAGGCATCTCAACTTCTGGTGGCATCATCCATAACTTCAAACTCTACAATAGAGCTACAGAAATAAAAATAGCTTTGTATTGGCATAAAAACTGACACGTGAACTAATAGAACTGAACTGAAAACCTCGACATTACTCAGCACACCTATGAACACTTGATTTTTGACCATGAAGCTAAAATTGTACAATGGTAAAAATAAAGAACCTTTAACAAATGGTGATGGCATAATTGGATGCCAACATGTAGAAGGTTGCAAATGCAGCCATACTTATTTCCATGAATAAAACTCAAGTCCAAGTGAATCAAAGATCTGAACAAAAGTACAGTTGCGCTGAACCTGATAGAAGGAAAAGTGAAAGTAACCTTGAATAGATTGGCACAAGAGATCACTTTCTAAATATACCAGTAGCACAGACACTGAAAGCAGAAATTAACCAGTGGGACCCCAGAAAACGAGAAGCTTTTATAAGGCAATAGACAAGGTAAATAAGACAAAATGACAGCCTACAAAATGGGTAAAGATCTTCACCACCCTCACATCTGACAGAGGGCTGGTCTCCAAAATACATAAAGAACTCAAAAAAACTGGACATCAAAAATGCCAAACATTCCAATTTAAAAATGGAGTACAGGTTTAAATATAGAACTCTTACCACAAGAATCTCAAATGGCTAAAAACACATAAAGAATTGCTCAACATTCTTAGCCATCAGGAAAATGCAAATCAAAACAGCTCTGACATAGCATCTTATGGCTGTCAGAATGGCTAAGATAAAAAACACTTATGGCAGCCTATGCTGGAGGGGATATGGAGCAAAGGGAACTCCAATAAAGTGTTTACAGGACTAAAAACTTGTACAGACATTTGGATATCAGTATGGTGATTTCTCAGAAAATTGAGAATCAATCTTCTTGTAGATTCAATAATATTACTCTTGAGCATATACCTAAGAGATGCTCAATCATACCACAAGGACATTGGCTCAACTATATTCATAGTAGCATTACTTGTAATGGCCAGAACCTGGAAACAACCTACCTGCTCCTCAATGAAAGAACAGATAAAGAAAATGTTGTACATATACACAATGGTGTATTACTCAGGAGTAAAAAACAATGACATCATGAGAATTTCAGGCAAGTGGACAGAACTAGAAAATATCATGCTGAGTGGTGTAACCAAGACTTAGAAAGACAAGCATAGTATGTACTCACTCAGAAGTGGATACTGGATGCATAGAAAAGGATAACAAGCCTATAACCCACAGCTCCAGTAAAGCTAGCTAACAATGAGGACCCTAAGAGGCATGCATAAATCTTTCTGGGATGAAGAAGTAGATGAGATCTCCTGAATAAACTTAAGGTGATGGGTAGTAAAGAGGAGGACATAGGATATAAAAATATGAGGGAATGAGATGGTCCAGTGGGGCATGAATGGAATGGGAGTTCAATAAAAGAAATATCTTTTTTTGTTTGGTTGGGGTTATTTTTTTGGGGGGGGAAGGGGTTTATTTGCTGTTCATCATCCAAGAAGTCAAGACAGGAACTCAAATAGGGCAGAAACCTGGAGACAGGAGCCATGTAGGAGTGATGTTTACTGGATTGTTCCTCATGGCTTCTTCAATCTACTTCTTACAGAACCAAGGACCATCAGCCCAGGGATGGCACCATCTGCAGTAAGTGGTGCCTGCCTCCATCAATCACTAATTAAGAAAATGCCTTACAACTAGATCTTATGGAGGTAATTCCTCCATTGAGGTTCCTTCCTGTCTAATAACTCTAGCTTGTAACAAGTTGACATAAAGCTAGCCTGCATAAAGGGCATTGGCTCACTTTTGCTGTCTCTATGGTTTCTACACTGCTGGCTTTCATAGCTTCCAGGTAGAGCAGAATGGGATCAAAGTGAATAAGAATGCCCCATGATTCGCCAACCCCTCTCTTCCTCTGCATATGTGTTGTTCTGATCTGTCACATTCTCTCTTATTCCTTTGAGGCAGAGTCATTGAAACTGGAGCTAGACTTATGGTCAAAAAGCCCCAGAGACACTCCCCCTCCCGTCTTCATCACACTCAATAGTGATGAGGTTAAGGACATGTGTGACCTTGGTCTGGCATTTCTATGGGTACTAAGGATTTAAACTCAAGTTCTCTTGTTGGCATAGCAAGCACTGATCTATCTTTCCAGCCTTCAGAGGTTTGTGTGTGTGTTTTATTTGGTTGTTTATTATACCAGTACTGGGGATTGAACATGAGCCCTCATGTTTACAAGACAAGACAAACCCAGAAAAATAAGCAGTGAGTGTACTCGCTCATTAGTGGACTTTAAACAAAAAGCAAAGCATTTCCAAGCTGCAAACCCCAACCACTAAACAGCATGGGATCTGAAGCACTTTGGACTGGCACCTTGGAGCCCATTCCCTCTAAAGGATCACCTGACCCAGTCTTGATGTTCGGATGAAGAATGCAGATCTGCCTGGAGTGGATGATGAACTAAGCCACCTTGGGACCCTGGGACCTCCTGCCCTTTCTGGGGAGGAGATAAGGGGATAGGGAGAAGAGAGAGTGACTGGGAGGAGCAGGAGGGGGAAGTGAGTTTGAACAAGGGGATACATGGATAAAAAATGAGACTTTATACATAATAAAAAAGAAAAAGAAGAAATAAAGATTTCTACCACTGAGCTATTGATATAGCCCAGGTCCTGATTGTTCTTCCCTTTACCTAGATCTAAATGGCTTGCTTGAAAGAGGGAAAATAAAAGATTCCTGATTGTTTCAAACCTTTGGTTAGTTACTAGGGCTTCTGTGAAAGTTAGTTCTGGTTAGTTTTACCAATGTCCTTGCTGCCAGTCTGAAAAAGTTTGGGGACCCCCGTAGGCCATTCCTCTGATGTCCTATGGTCCTTGGGTTTTCTTGTCATTATTTATTTTGATAAAGGAAGACATTATAGGTTTAGAGAGAAATCTGTTGGCAGGGAAATTTCCAGGAATTAATAAGGATGACCCTAAGTTAGACTAAAAGCAAAAATGAAGAGGATACCTGAACTGGCCTACCCTGGTAATTAGATTAGAGACTACCCTTACTGTCAGCATAGAGCTTCATCCAAGACCTGATGGAAGCTGGTACAGAGTACCACAACCAAGCACGAGGCCTAGCTGCAGGACTCCAGCTGAAGAGAGAGAAGACTAATTCTATAAGCAAGAAGGACTGAAGCAAACTCCCTGGGACTTAAGAACTTTTAGACTAACAGCTGTGGAACCTGCATGGTACCAGACTAGGTCCTCCGCATATGAGAGATAATGTGTGCCATGGTCTGTTTGACGGATTCTTGTCAGTGCAGTCAGGATCTATCCTTGGTGCATGATTTGGGAGGCTTTTTCTATGGTGGGGTACCTTTTTTCACTCTTGATGGGGTGGGAGGTGTTGGTCCTGCCTCAGTTGAAAGCATCAGGCATTGCTGACTCCCTATGGGAAGCCTTATCATTTTAGAAGATGGGATGGGTAAAAATTGAGGGGAAAGGATGGAGTGGATCAGGAGGAAGAATGAGAGTGAGATGTGTTTTTCGTATGTAAAATAAAATTTAAAACTCCTAAAAAAAATAAATCAGCTATATCAGTGATTAAGAGCCCATGTTGCTCTTGCAGAGGAAGTGAATTCAGTCACTAATATCAGCATGGTGGCTCACAGTTGTGTGCAACTCTGGTTCTATGAGAATTAATGTGACAGGCATACTTGTGGTGCACATACATTCATGTAAGAAAAACACTCATATGCATGAAATAAAGATTAATAAAACTTCAAATGACAAAATGAAATCAGCTAATTAGGGACTGAGGTAGAAGGATTACCACAAATTTAAAGTTAGATCGGATCACATGTTGAATCACCTTCAGAGTGAGAACTTGTCCAAACAATAACAAATATTTAGATACTGATGAAGCATGCTCATTTTAGTATGTAACTTCAAACCAAACATGAATTGAGATATTATATTTTTAACTTGGATTCAAGCCTTACTGTGTATTTTTTTGGGACCAGAACACTGGCCCTGATTCTTATTTTATTCAGACAAATACAGAATAAATGATAATTTTCTCATCCCAGCAAACAATCTAAAGAAATGAGTACACACCCTTCTCCTCCGCTTGTTTTCTCCTTTCCCTGGTTGGTCCTTAATCCCTGCAGCTGTACAATACCCCTGATTCTCAGCAGAAACAGATTATTAGAAAATTTTGTTTTATTTGGTCATTGAAGTGAAGTAATCTTGGTCTCCTTTTCCTATACATTATTTAAGCTTGTTCTATTCAATAAAATAATTGGTAAGAACTTCAGTCAGCAGGAATCAATATCTTCTAACAAATAAATCAATCAGAACTTATGATGTTTGTAAATAGCTAGCACTTATCAATTATGTGTGTAGGAAACACATGTAAAGAAAACTTCATTAAATAAATATTTACTACATAAGTTAAATGAAACAAAAACTCTCACATAGTATCAAAAGTGAGGACTGAGGTAGAAGGATTACCACAAATTTTAGCAATCTTTCTATTTCTATGTCAAAATAACATAACAAAGCAACTTTTAAAGAAAACATTTAATTAAGCTGACCATTGCAGAAGACAAAAGTCATGATGGAACTCCATGGCTTGCCAGCAGGAAGAGATGAGAGGTCTCATCCTGGTCTGCAAGAGGGAAGCTTGCTACTGGTGACAAACATCTTCTGATGAAAAACCTCTTCTAAAAGATTCACATGTTGACCAAATAATCAAAAATATAAAGGGGGCATTTTTATTCAATTTAACGCTCTCAATCAGCTTACTTAGTATAGTCAGCCAGCTTACTATAGTAAAGTATCTCAATATGCAATTTCTCAACTCTAAGTAGTATTCCTATACTTGCATATACAGACCCTCAATTCTGTAATGCATAAAAATATATAGAAATATTTACATAAAGCTACTGATTTCATTAGTTATATAACACATATACCTAAACCTATTTACTCATTTCTTTAAGATTTTTAAAAGTACAGACATCAAAGATAGCATCTTATCTCTGATTATTCTTCCTTCCATCAGATTTGACCATGACAGGAAACCCATTCTTTTTATTAAGCAGGATGATTCAAGAAAGTGTATCACTGTGTATCTTCTGTTCCTCATTTTTATCAATAGTAAGCCTGAACTTAAGGCTCATATGTATTTATGCTTTTCTTAGTTAATACCCTCTTACTAAGTACAAGTCAGGCCATGAATTTCTTCTTACAATCTGTTGATGGAAGTTTGTTCAGAAAATAGTGTGACCCATAACTTCTTGATGTGACATTATCAGTGCTGTCATATTTGGCTCTGCTTTCTAGTGAAGATTAGCCTTCATCTTGCCTACCAAGTCAAGTGCTTTTGCAAGGACACAATGACTATTGGATTGAGAGAAGAACTTAATTTAAATTTGATGGTGTATTTAGAAACAGGAAAAAAAAAATCCTGCCTTCTTTTAGCCCTGTTACAGAAAGAGAGCAAGTGCGTATGCATCTAGGCTAAATTTCCATATTCACACATTCAGTACACACAGTGGAATAGCTTTCAAATTTGACACTTCTCAATGTGGATACTAAATGATGGAAAGCAAACAATTTTTAATACAGTATAGGCAAGCAGAATGCAAGGTTTTTTTTAAAAAAAAATCTCATATTTACATAAAGAAGATCATGATACCTACTTCCTAACGTGTAGTGTTAACTGGACATGTTTTAGTATTTATGAATATTTAGTTTTCACTTAAAGCGAAGCTTAGATTTTAGTTTGCTGCAAAAAGAATAGTTTATTAAAGAAGAGATAGGATCTAATTATAAAGTTGTTTGATGGGTTTAACTCATGTGCTGATGCTCAGAAGTCTAGCCTACATTATTCAAACATAGTGAGGGTGCCTTGGATTTTTAAAAGCAGCACTGGAGATAGCTGAAGGACTACAGAAAAGGCAGCGGAAAGAACAAGTTCATGGCTGCTGCTGCCTTGACTGCAAACGACATTTCATTTCCTTTCATTCACAACAACCTGTCACTGTTTTGTTTCTCTTTCAAGATAGAAGGAGGGAACAATATTGGAAGAAGTAAAGGCTAAGTGGACAGGAACTGCTCATTAAATGTTTACCATTTTTCAAAGTGATGTCTGCAGGTACTACAAAATTGCAGCTGGAGACCTGTGAGTTGGTTCTTACTGGTGAAAATTACAGCAAACCAGAACTCTCTTTTATGATTTTTCTGCAGAGGGACAATTCATTATATCTTTTCTCCTCCCTGGGATCAAATACTATTTTAGTGAGGATTACATCCTGTGCTAAGCAGCCCTGGAGGCTGTGGTGTGAGCTTTGAATGTCAAACTTATTTGCAAATGAAACCCCTTTACAAGCTCAGAGCTGACTTAGAAATTGAAATCCAGGTTATGTAATTGATTTTTAAAATTTCTGAATAGGGAACTCTTCTAACAAAATAAGCATCCAAAAGGCTCAGAAGAAATAAAAAGAATAGCAGATGCAAAGACATGTGTGCTTTTGGGTCATTTAAAATTCTTGATAGATTGTATGGATTCCAAACAATTGATATTTACATAATAGTTATATGCAAGCAATTTTTAAGTACTTTATTGCAAATAGGAAAAATGAAGCATAAAAAGGTTAAGCACAGTTTTTGAAGTTTCATACACTTATTTAGCCTGAAGTTATAAAACTTTATATATTTAAAGAGAGCAGTTTACTTGAGTTTGAATGAGGCATTTAACAGGAAACCAAATAAAACAATTGTATTTGTTTTGGAGGAAAACAGCTTTTTCTATAATAAGAGATATAGTGAGCTCCACATGAAAGTATTTTTAAAATTTTGAATATTATTTATATTCTGTAACTGGTGAGGCAAATACAGAAACATGGTATATTATAGAATATTATATCCAGGAAACAACTTTTAGAAACTTCCATATGTAGAAGAAAGTCTAAGAATGAAGAATGTTAACGGCCCTCCTCTCCTCAGTGTCCCTTCAGAACAATATTTCTTTTTTTTTAACATGGAAAAGAAAGGACTTTATTTTCTAATAAAATAAAATAGAATAACAAGAAAAAAATATGTAACGATGCCATTGTGTAGAATGAATAATGTTGAGCTCAAATGAACAGGAGAAGACTATATTAAATCTATTTTTTAAAGGGTTTTCATTAGATGCTCACTTCCATTTTTCCTTTTGACTTGTTTATTTCGTTTTTTGTTTAAATCTACCTGAATCCTGCTTTTCATTCTAAGCCTGTAAAATCTGTTTACAGGATCATCTAGTTGCTCAGCAGTATTGAACTGTAACTCATTCAATACTTGTGGAGACTTGAGTGTGGAATCTAGAGATATCTGGCTGCAGAGACTTCACTCACTTTTGATAGCTCTGGTTACACCACCATTTTCTTCTCTCTGTTTCTCTAAAGCCTTTGCTTTGCTCACTGTAATACATCCAGTGGCTGGCCAGTTCACTTGTGTCTTATTGTTACTCTTATTATAGACATCTATTAATAAAGTAGGTAGACTCAACATTGACAGCCTGTGTACAAAAACATTGTGTTTTAGTACTTTATTAAAATCTAATAAAAATTAAATGAGGCAACACACTCTATGTTGAAAGGTATATTAAAAAGAAGTCAAATTAGAAGACTGAAGATATTTCAAGAGGAGGTAAGAGGTATCCATCTTATTAATATAGAGTCCTGGTATTTATTTTCACATCCTCTTCAAGTGTGTGTGTGCAAACAAAAAAAGTGCATGTGCACATACTCTTCAGGTAAGGTCCTCCAGCCAAGGCATGAGAGAGAAGGGATTGCACATGTTTACCCAGGGATCTTAAACTGCTTCTCTGTCCAAGCCCTGAATACTGGCACCCAGAGGCCATAGGTGTTCCCTAGAACTACACTGGCCAAAGGCCATGCGCAGAGATCAAGGTAGAAATTCCTGCTCTCCACTGTCCCTGAGTTCTGTTTGAAATTGATACTTTCCTTGTAAATAATAGCCTAGCAAAGGTGTTGCTGTCAATACTAAGAGTACCAGAAATGAATGACTATACACATTTTGTACTTTTAAAAAAGAATCATAGCACTTACTCCTGAATAGAATGTCTCTATAAACTACGTCTTTTAAGGCTTAAAGATCTATGAGGAAGAGGAAGCAGAGAGATTGAAAGTGGTAGTGGATGATTCTATTACAACAATGTCTTCAGGATCCAACAGGGCTAGTGTTTATATCACCTCACAAAGACTGTGTACCTGTGAAAAGGTTCAAATTAGACTAAATTCCAGCACTGGCAAGGGAAAGTGGAATTAATTTCCCAACCCTAATAATAAAAAAAAAAATTGCAAATGATAACTATTTGAAAAGAAAATCTTAGTTTTCTGGAGTAGAAGGTCACTGGGTACATAAACCCACTCCAGGGAAGGCTTCATGCTGAGAAGATAATACAAAATGCAATCCATGTTTTGTTTGTGTACATGCATTGTATTTGGATAGTGTTTGATTTAATTGGTGTGAGTATGTGTGTGTGTATACCTGTTTTGAACTTCATTTTTATTTTTAAATGTTAGGGGAAAGAAAACAAGCAGTCTTGAGGTTGGGGGGAGAAAATTGGATCTGCCAGGAGTGGAGGCTGAACTAAGCAATATTGGGACAGTGGGACCTTGGGATCACCTGCCACCTGCCCGGGGGAGGCGGGGGGAGGACCTTGAATAAGGATATATAGGATAGAAAGTGTGACTTCTTTGTTTATGATAATAAAAAAATAAAAAAAGAAAGAAAACAACCTTCTGTGGGTAGGTAGGTGAGGAGCATCTGGAAGAATTTGAAGAGAGAAGATAATATGATCAAAATATATCCCATGGAAAAGCATTTGAAGGAAATAAAATTTCTGATGACTGAAACAGTAAATCTAAATTATTTTATCAGTTGGGACCAAAGATAAAGAAAGAAACAACTTCATCAAATAGAAAACAGAAATATCATAAGTACAGAAAACAAATAAGAAAATGTATCAAAAATATTAAGTGGGCAGTGATCTGGATAAGAATCTATCCCCCATTAATGTAGAACATAAACTCCCTAAGGTAGAGTTACTTTGTGTTTTGTCTTTGAGTGCACCAACAGACCTGGAAAGCATGCCAGGGATATATCAATGCTGACACATTTCCCAAATGAATGGAATGTTGCAGGAATGCATAACATCCCTGAACAGGCATTTGTACATTCCTGCTAGATTCATTTAGAGCAGTCGAGCAGAAGGCAAAGACAAATATGAATACATTATCTTAAAGGGGGGAAGTGTTTTGGAAAGCATGATGTCTCTCTCTCTCTTTCTTTCTCTCTCTCTCTCTCTCTCTCTCTCTCTCTCTCTCTCTCTCTCCTTTCTGCTTTTTTGCCCTTTTCTTTCTTGAAGTATTTAGTCTAGAAAGGGGAAAATATGACAATAATATTTACATTTGGAGTTTGGAAATTTTTCAAAGGCAAACAAGCTGGAGAATAAAAATTCTAGTTGTTTCCAGCACCCCCACCTCAGGTCTGGGTTTTCATTGTTTAGTGGATATAGCATGGGCTATTCTTTCTGTAGTTGACTTCTCCCAGGCATTCTCTGAATCTTAAAACTGTGTCAAGAATCTCCAAGATTCTAATTTAAAATTGTTTGGAATATCAAACACAAACTGAATGTAAGCACATTTTTGACTAATAGACAGATTTGTCATAGTGTATTTTTTATAGCTACTTATGGAGGCTTGGGCAGGTAATCAAATTCTGACAAGCATTTTCCCTTAAACTAAAAATAATGAAACAATCACAATACACACTACTTGCCTCCAGATTTTTCCCATTCAACAGGATGAGGTGATTTTCTTTTATGCCATCTGATGTTTTAAACATGCATGGATAATTGCTGCATAGTCTTATATTTAAATGATCTTTAGAAGATAACACATTCTAAATCTTCTCCCTAGAATGTTATGCAAGTAGCATCTTTATATAATCTTCTTAGGAATATAGAGCCTCAGTTAAAGTTGCAGGATACTAAATGTGATTTAAAATGTGTTATTAAAAATGTAAGCTCAATTTGACAAAAATATATTTCATATCTTTTCTACTGACTTGGCATCTATTTTTTATAGTTTCATGAAACTTGTTTTCCTTGAGGTTAGTAGAGTGCATACATGGGGATGTAAGTAAGTATGTGGAAACAGTAGACACATTTTTAGTCTTTTAAAACTCCAATATTACAGAATACCAGGGCACAGTGTAATAATTAGATTGAAGTTTGTCATTTCAAACCCAAGGAATATGTGAAAGTATGCAGGCTTCTCAAATTGCCATGAATGACTTGGTTGTAACCTTGACTATTTTATTTTTTTATTCTTATTCAATTTAAAGTTTAAAATTCAGACTTGATCTGACCACAGTGTCCCAATAATTATCTGCTAATGAAATGTTGTGCAAAATAAAGCATACAAATGCATGCTTTCATAAAACATGTATTGTCACAATACAACTTTAAAGCTAATAATAATTGTACCTGTGTATTCAAGAAAGGTTCATCACATACTTTTTGCTATGAAAATACTATAGATAAGGTAATATAATATGAAAATTGATAGAATTCTAAACCATAAGAAACTTACATTCTTAGAAACTGATAATACACATTAAAAATATCCATTGGTTATTAGATCATTGGCCAGAAAAAATAAACAAAAGAAAACTAAGGAGTAATTTTAAGTAGTATATAAATATGGCGTCTTAGAAAAACTCATGTAACTTTTTAATGGACAGTGAGAAAAGTTTGAGAACTATATGAGGCAGATTTGTGTGTTGTTGTTGGTAGTAGTGGTGGTGGTGGTGAATGTTGAGGAAGATTTGTTTGCTTTGTCCCCCAAACTGTCAATAAACTAAACCTTGACTCAGAGGACTGAGCCTATGCTCAGATTATCAGATTAAATATAGAGTATTTTTCAGACCCAGATAAAGAAAGAGGGACACAGCCAGGGAGTAGGAAGTACTTAGGAGTTTGATGTACCTTTTGGATCTTGGAAAAGCAGAGGTGAAGGTCAGCTAGGCTTTCTTCCATAACTTTTTGAACATACAAGTGTCACACCCTATGATCTAACTCCAAAGTTTTTCTTAATAAAGAATAATTTAGATAATTATTATATCTGGCACCCAACCATTGGTATTATAAAACCATACCAAGGCAATGAAGCCACCATATCTCAGCCTCTGCCATCACCACTGAGGCTAGAATTGTCTCTCTCCCCACAGGCCAACCATGCCTGATTTCCTGTGTTAAGGGTTTTCCTGTTCCACTCTTTCTATGGCAGCCTCTACCTGCTGCCAGCCCCTGGACCCAAATGCCTGCAAGGTTGGCCATATTACTGATGTCCTGCCCTTATATCCTACCACATGGTCCTTCACTTGACCCACTTCCCAGGCCACCAACTAAGGCCAATTTGTTCATTCAGGGCTCAGGTTTTTACAGCTGCTGCTGTCACCACAGCAAACTGGAAGGGGCCCAACAATGCACTGCTAGAATTCTCTGCCCAGCCATGCTGAGCAACAACAGTTAACCATATTCTCCAGAAGCCAAACACCAATGACACAGATGGTTACTCTCTTGTACAATTCCACCTTTGCTGTCAGCTTCAGAGGATATCCTAAACTACCTGGGAATTCTGAAAGGGAGAATTAAGTGATGGCTCTACAAAGATAAAAGAAGTGAGAGGATGAACAAATTAGACAGAATTGAAAAAAAAATTCAATCATTATTTATCAATTTGGTAATTCATATTTTATTTTTAAAATGTTTTGAAAACTGTGCAAATTGTAATAATTTGACTGATAAGATAGAAGCCTTAGAAAGACATACTATTGATAAAATATGAGACTTGGAAAGCTCTACTAATGACAATTCCCAGACACTGATAAAGTTAGAGCAGAACATACTTCACCATTACAAAACTTAAAGAAGTGACTCAAGATTATTAGTAAAACAACATTAATTTTTCCAGTCATCATATAAAAGCAGCAGTAGCTCCCTGAGACTCACAATTTCCTAACCCTTATTGGATCCAAAGCTCCTGTAAGATCAATAGCTCCTACTGGATCAAGAGCTCAAATTGGACCAAGATCAAACCCCTGAGTTACAGAAACAGCCAGCTCCTTTTGAACCAAAAACAGCTCACTGAGACACAGAATACACTACCTCCAAGGGAATCAAACTCAGATTCAACCAAGAGAGGCTTCCCAACACAGTCATAGCAGACTGGACCAATATCAGCTCTATGAAACACAGACAAATCCTGCATTGATTTGAGAAAGTAATAGGCAGTCACAAGTGCAAGAGTACATAGAACAACATTAAAAAATAATATTATGGCACCAGAATGCAGTGGTTCTACAACAGCAAGACCTGTATATGCCAATGTAAAAAAAAAAAAAAGAAGAAGAAGAAAGAAAGAAAGAAAAGAAAAAAGAATGAAAAAGGAAAAGAAAGAAAAAAAGCAGAAGCTTAAAAAACTTCATAAAGATAATAGAAGTCTTAAAAGATTAAGTAAATATTTCCCTTAAAGAAATAGAAGAAAAGATAAATAAAAAATTAGAAGAAATCAACAAATTCATGAAAGAAAATAAAGAAAAGCAATTAAATAGATGAATGAAATGGTTCAATATTTAAAAACTGAAATAGAAGCAATAAAGAAGAAACAAACTGAGGGAATGCTGAAAATGGAAAGTCTGAGTAAATGATTAGGAACTAAAGATGCAAGTATAACCAACAAAATAAAAGACATGGAAAAGAGAATCTCTCATATGGAAGAATCAATATTTGAAACAGAAACCTAAGTCAAAGAAAACACTAAAGCCAAAATATCATAACACAAAATATCCAGAAAAACTGGGACACCATAAAACGATCAAACCTAAAAAATAATAGGAATAGAAAAAGGAGAAAAATACCAGCTCAAAGGCATAGGAAATACACTTAACAAAATAATAGAAGAAAACTTTCTCATTCTAAAGAAGAAAATGCCTATAAAGATGCAAAAAGCTTATGAGACATTAAATGAACCAGACCCCTGAAAGAAAGTCAGCTAACCACATAATAATCAAGCCACTAAAACAACGAAATGAATAAAGAATATTAAAAACTGCAAAGGAAAAAGGCCAAGAAACTTATAAAGTCAAACGCATTAAAATAATATCTGACTCCTCAATGAAAACAAAAATAGTCAAAAGGTCATGGACAGATGTTATACAGATACTAACAGACCAAAATTGGCAGCCCAGAATATTATACCCAGAAAAACTCTCCATCACCATAAATGGAGTAAATATTTTATGACAAAATCAGATTTAAACAATACCTATTGATAAATCCAGCCCTACAGAAAGCATTAGCAAGAAAATTTGAACTTAAAAAAATTAGAAGTCACAATCAATAGAATGAGATCGTTGAATGAGAAGAGTAACAAAAAGGGAGAAAAAAAAAGATGGTATCTTGATAAAGGCAGCCACCGTGGGGATTGAAAAAGGTTGGGTGCTAGGGAAACCTCCAAGAACCCACATGATGTCCCTGGGTAAGACTCCAACCAATACTGGAAGGGATGTCTAAGCAGGACTTCCCCTATAATCAAATAAATGATGACCCGAAGTGTCATTATAGAACTTTGGTCCAGCAATGAATAGAAACAGAAGCAGAGATCTATAGTGAAAAAGCAGGTTGAGCTCCAAGTCCAACTAACACAAGAGAGAGGAGAATGTATATGAGTAAAGGATTATGAGGAGGAGACACACAGAGATGGCTGGCTAGAGCTTTTGGATGCTCACTGAATCAAAAATGGCCACTGAGGAATCTTCAGGAACAGGAAGTAAACTCTCCAGAAGTAGATAACTGGCAAATAGCATGGGCAGTATGTGGAACCTCGAGGAGTAGGATCAGACTATGTTCCTGTCCATGAACTGGCATCTTGGAGCCCATTTCCTACAGAAGAACATCTAATCCATCCCTAATATTGGGATGAAAGAATCAGACCTTCCTCAAATACATACATCATACTGAACTCACCCACCTTGGAACTCCTTGCTCTCCTTGGGAAATGGATGAGAACTTTGGTGGGGAGAGGCTCAGGAAAGACTGAGAGGGATTTGGAGGAGGAAAGGGAGAGCGAGAATGGTGTATACATGAAAAAAAATAGATAAAAAGTATATATTAATAAAGAAAACTACTCAAAAAATGTGTAACCATGCTGCATACATTTTTCAGGTCAAACAAATAAATTTTAGGTAGGTAGGTGGTCTTCAAACATTCTAGATAGAGATCTGTAAAAAATAACATTTAAGATGTTTTTATAACATAATGCTTTTTCTTGATAGTGAGACACTTTTGCTCCTGGCAGCACTAATTTACTTCTAAGGACTGGGCATCAAGAATCTCCATTCACAGTTCTCTTTTATTGGTGACCAATTAGCCATTTAGAAAATAAAATTTCCTTGCCTCAACTGCTAACAATATGCTGTCCAAATTAAACAAGCAGAACACAGCAGAAGGTGAGAACTGAACTTTGTCAAGACAATGTAAGACAGTTCTTCAAAAATTTTGGAGAAATCTTGAATGACAATTAAGGTAGTCAGAAGTCTGTGTCATTTCTATAGTTTTGGAAGTTGTTTACTCTGTACTTCCTATTTACTTCAATAATATTATATACTTTTCAAGTCACTGATGGGATTGAATACCAGATAGTTATGGTGACAGCTTTCCTTAGTTATAGAAAGTAAATTAGGTAACAAAACTTTGGACTCACCAAGTGGTAATAGATAATGGAATATTTGCTGTGTTTGCCAAATACAAATGAACTGGACTCTGTGAATGTAATTCTTACTTAAAAATTTTTCTTATCATATATAGTTTTATTTTCTTTAAGTTATTATAATTTCTTTCTATTTAGACAATATCTGATAGTTGTTTTTAGTGTACAGTTTTATTACATTAAGGTTAAAGGTTTTTCTCTCATTTAGACAAAAGGGAGAAATGTTGCAGATTTGTTTGTTCTCTCCCCAAATGTGTAAATAAATCAACCTTGATTCAAAGGATGTTGTTAACACTCAGCTGACCAAAATAAAATATAGAGCATTTTGCTAAATTCAAATGGATAAAAGGGGCTTGGGGAGGTTGGAGGGGGGCTTAGGAGTTTCATGGGCTTTGGGGGATCTTGAAAGAGCATATAGCAAGGACATCTGGGCTTTTCTCCATTTTGATTTGAATCTACCAAGTTCATACTTTACTATCTGACTCCAAGTTTTAATAATAAGGGAAAGAGATCTAGGTCTAGATATCAGTGAAAGGCTAAATATCATAGAGAGGAAACACCACAGTCAATTCTCACCCAGCTATCTTCCAATTTCCTCAGCCTTGTTTCTGGTCACTTCTGCCTCTGCTGGTTTCCTAGCAGGCCTTAAATATTCTTCTTGCCAGCTGTATTCCATCCAGGTTAGAATTAAAGGTGTGAACTATTCTATTTTGTAGTTAGCCTTGAATTCAAAGAAACAGAGGAAGTTCTGTCTCTTGAGTTATGAGATTAAGGGCGTAGGTTACCACTCCCAGTTTTCCTGGTGCTGGGATTAAGGGATTAAAGGTGTGTGCTATTGAATCCCAGCTCTATACCTTTGTACTCAAGGATCAAAAAATTTCTGAGCTGTCTGCCTAGGATTTGACTGTGTGCTGTCTCTAGATATTTAAGGTTTTATTAATTATGTAACAAATCACCACATAAGTTTCATACTTTCTTGACTTATCCCAAGATAATTTATATTATTTAAATCAATTGTAAAAGATGTTGTTTCCGTAATTTCTTTCTCAGTTCCTGTGTCATTCATATGAAGAAAAGCCACTAATTGTTTGTGAGTTAATTTTATATTAAGCTACTTTGATAAAAGTGGTTATCAACTGTGTAAATATACTAGAGGAATTTTCCAGATCACTTTTGGATACTATTGTATCATCTCCCAATAAAGATACTTTGACTTCTTTCTTTCCAATTCACATTCAGTTGATCTTCTTTAGTTGTCTTATTGCTTTAAATAAGACTTTGTGTACTATATTGTATAATAGATAATGAAAGAGCAGCGAAAATTGCCTTGTTTCTGATTTTAATGTAATTGTTTGCAATTTATCTTCAGTAAAACCAAGGTTGGCTTGGTGTAAACTACCTTTATTATATTGACTTATTTCCTTGAATCACTAGTTTCCACATGACTTTTATTATGAATGTCTTTTGAATTGGTTAAAGGCCCTTTCTACATCTTATAAGGTGATTATATTTTTATATTTAATTGGCTTATATGGTGGATAACATTTATTTATTTATATATGTTGAACCATCCCTGAATTTCTGGGATAAAACCTACTTAATCATGGTGGATAAAGATTTTCATATATTCTTTGTTTTGAGTTGTAAGTATTTTATTGAAAATTTTATATCTATATTCATAAGGGACATTGTTATGTAATTATGTTTCTTTGTTGGAGCTTGAGGCTTAATGTTTTCTGTTTGCCAGGATAACTCTATCCTCACAAAACAAACGGGACAATGTCCCTTCTGTTTCTGTCTGGGAACAAGTTTATAATGATAAAATTCTGGAAAACTTCTCTGTAAAACTATATGGTTCTGTGATTTACTTTGTTAGGGGACTTTTAATGACTGCTTATATTTTAATGGAGAATATAGGTCTGTTTAAGTTGCTTATGTATCTTGATTTAAATAAGTGATACATACTGAAAAAAATGATTCATGTCTTTATACCTTCCAGTTTGGTTCAATATAAGTGTTTGTAGCATGTTTTTATAGTTCTTGGGATTTCCTCAGTGCCTTCTTTTATAACTATTTATATTCTAGTTATGTTAATTTGTATAGTCTATTCACTCTTTGTAGATAATTTAAATAAGATTTTGTCAATCTTACTGATTTTTTTAAAGAAGCATCTGTTTTTTTTTGCTGTTTTATTTATTTCTGTATTATGTGTATATGTATTTATATTTGTATTGATATTTAGCTCTACATTTGATTATACTTATCATGTGCAATTGCATGTGCTTTCTTTTTGTTCTTGAACTTTTAAGAGTGCTATTATATAGCTAACATGAAATATTTGTGTGTGTGTGTGTGTGTGTGTGTGTGTGTATGTGTGTGTAGGTGCTTATTGCTACAAAGTTTTCTCTTAAATATTTTCTCTTGAAAATCCTTTGTACTGGTTGGTTTTGCGTGTCATGTTGACAGGAGTCAGGGCCATAAGGGAGGAATGAACCTTAAGTGAGCAAATGCCTCCATGAGATCCAACTGTAAGATATTTTCTCAATTACTAATAAATAGGAGATTGATTCATGGTAGTTGTTGCCATGCCTTGGCTTGTAATCCTGGGATCTATAAGAAAGCAAGCTGAACAATTCATGAGAAGCAAATCAGTAAGTAGCATCCTACATGGATTCTGTATCATCTCCTCTCCTCAGTTTCCTTCTCTGCTTGATTTTCTTTCTTGACTTAATCTGATAATTAACACTTTTTTTTAAATTATAAGCCAAATAAACCTTTGCTTCCTGTGGTTGTTCAAATGTAACTGGCTCTCATTATCTCACAGATAGTGGTACTATTAGATAATAAGGCTTTGTTGGGATGAATATGGCCTTGTTGGATGAAGCATGTTACTGGTGGGGTGCAGGGTTAGGTTAAGATTTTTTTAGGCAAAGAGTATCACTGGGTAAACCAGTGAACCTACTGTTTCATGAAAGCCAAGATGTGGCCAGCACATTTCTGCCTGTAGGCCACTATGCTTTCCACCGTGATGATAATGGACTGAACCTATTTCTTTTCATCTACATTTTTCCTTAGGGCTTCTTACTGCTATTTTATTACATATGTCCCCTTTCTTTTAGTCTGTATGCCCTACTTTCACTGTTTCTCCTTTGGCTGGCTGGCTGGTAGCTGCTTGGCTGGCTGCCCTGGGAATATCCCTCTCTTCCTCCCATGTTCTTTCTCCTATCATTCTCTCAAAACTAGATTTTTCCTCCTACTTATTCTCTCTGCCCACCCATCCCACCTGTTCCTCTCCTGCTTATTTATTGGTCATTCAGCTTTTTATTAGTCAGGCAAGGTAAAAGAGTAATATACCTTTACATGGTTATACAAGCATGAATAAATATAAATAATATAAATATAAATAAATATAAATAAATAAACATAAAACGTTTTCAGTTAAACAAATACAGCACAAACAAGGACAACACCCTTACATAGTTAAATATTCCAACCTCAACTTTTTGCAAATTAAAATATATGTATTTTCAGGAGTACCAGGATGAGGAAAATATATCTGTGAAATTAGCACAATAAGAATCAATTGAATAGGATGAAGAATAATGATAGATTTTCAAAAGAAGAACAAAATGCTAATGTAAATTTAAGTTGGGACCAAAGAGTGAAGTGTATTATTTCGTTGAAAGTAGAAAGACATCATATAACAAAGTATATTATAAAAATAAGTAATCTTGTCCTGGAGAATATTCTGATAAAGGCTTAGAAGTGAGAGCACATTTATTAAAGAGACAACTAGATTTTTCACCTAATTAATGATACTCATTTCTCAACAAGTGGATTGAGTCAACAGAATCATGCTAAATGAGAATTTTTTTATAGTATCATTTATAAGTTAAATCATTCACTCAGTGAAGATAACAGATAAGGCATTTCTTATGTTAAGACATTACAGACTGTAGGATCAAGATTTGAAAAATTCACTCAAAGTTTTCTAGATATCTTTAAGAACTTATATTTATGAATTTTCTTTCCATATCTGCCTACAAGTATCATAATTAAAACCTCTAGAATTTTATCACATTAACATGTTCCTTCACAGACCTGTAAAGATCCCCCAACTGTTTAGAAATGCAAATATGCCACCTTGATTTCTTGAGAACACCCTGTTTATTAGTCCTATGCTGTATCTGTTAAGTACTTTTTCTCTGGCTCTGTTATGGGAGAAACTTAAACTTTCAGAGGAAGTTCAGTAGTACATCTGCTGCTTTGGAAGTATGTTCTGGTACATTTTAAATATTGGTTTAATAAAGATGCTGATTGGACAAAGGCAGATAGGCAGTATGGGTGGGACTACCACACTAAGAATATTCTGGGAACAGGAAGAACAGAGCAGAGATGCCAGGAAACGCAGAGGAAAAAAGTTGAAATACTGCTGATCAAAGGTATGGAGCCACATGGCTGAACAAGATAAGAATCCTGGGTTGAATTAAGATGAAAGAGTTAGCAAGTTATATGCCTGGGCCCTAGATCAATCAGCATAAAATTAATATAAGCCTTTGTGTGATTATTTCATGCTAAAATGCAGTGGGGCTTCAAGTGGGGCTGATTCTCAAGGCTAGGCCTGAAAGTCTTAGCCAGAAACTTCATACAATATTCTTTTTCTCCTCCTCCTCCTTCTTCTTTCTCCTCTTCCTCTTTCTTCTTCCTTTTCTTCTCCTCCTTCCTCCTCTTCTTCATTCCTTTTCTCCTTCTTTCCTTCCCCCTTTTCCTCCATCTTTTCTCTTATTCTTATTATCCAAAATATTTTATCTAACTATGATTGTGATTAATGGTTTAATTTACATTATTCAAGATCTTTGCTGAGGCATTCTATGAGAAGGACTAAAGAGGCTTTCACCACTTTGTGTGAACTCTTCTTATATTAAACTGTAATACATGATTTTTAGATAGAAGTTATAAATACTAGGAAGTCACATCCTAGTGTCTCTAAGAAAGTCTGACAAAAAATTATGACAGGTGACCAACCATAAAGAATCATATCCAATACTTAGAAAGTTCATATATGTTAATCCAGTCTGGATCTGAGTCTAGTACTGTGCATAAAGCTATCTGAAGGCTCCATAAGAAGTCTCCCCTTAGCTGAAAGAATTAACAAAGTCTTAATTGTGATCAAATATTTAGGAAATTTTATCTTCATGAAGAGTTCCAGTAATAATGATTCTAAGACCCTCATTTGCTCAGGCAATGTATTTAATTGAAACTAAGGAAACATCAAGACAGTAGTATGACCTGTCATTTATTTCCCAGAAGCTCTTTATTTCTTCTAAGTATAGGCAACCAAATAATTTGTATATATGTATATATACATATACATACACATTATGTGTGTATATATGTATATATATATATAATCAGATGTGATCTTGCACTCAGGGGCTGGGAGAGGAAAATCAAGATTTATTTCCAGGCTAGTCTGTATATTAATATTTATAAAAAAATTAACAATTTTTAACTATGTGAAATTAATTTACAGGTTTTCCTACCCCTTTTTTCAGTACACAGAACTTCCTACTTATTTCACTGTGAACACTACTGTATGCTTTGCTAAAAGTTACCAAACATTGTCGCACCTATAAATTTGTCTGCATTATACCTAACAGGCTCATTAAGTATTCAGAAATATAATATTTGTCTGTGTTGATTCATTATGTTTCCTTTTATCATTTAAAAATATTGGCTTCAAGTATCTAACCCAATCACTTTGCATTTATTATTTAAAAATTATTTTTCTATCTCAATTAGATAGCCCATTATATGTCCTTATTTTAAATTTACTCCATGTGTTGGATACATATGCATATATAAATAATATTTTTTAAAGTAATTTGAATAAAATGCTTTCTGCTTTTATTTATAAAGCTGAATATTTCTCAGAGCTTTGTTGTATATCATGCAACATCAGGGTTTGAGAATATAGAGAAGTAAACCAAGATAAATATTGGCCTATTTTAGATGAGGATGCTAGAGAGATTCAAGGATACATAATCAATTCTCAAACAGGATATTTTGACCATGGATTGGGGAGATTTGGTAGGTAATATTCACATGCTTTTTGCTAGCATATCTTTTCCATATGTAATAAGTTGCAAAGCTTATATGAGTTCTGACTTTGTAAAATGGAAATGATAGCACATATCTTACACATGTGTGATGAAGAGAGAAATAACTTATCTATATAGATTTATTCATTTGTCAATGTGCCTCTCTACCTCAATTGACAGTGCAATGCACTCATATCTGACAGTCTTCACTGTATGATAGTGATTGTTACCATAATAGTCTTCTGCAGAAGGCACCAAGTATTCTGAGGGACCAAAAGATAGTTAATGGAAATCAAGTTTCTGGAAGAGTATGAATACCAAGAAAACAGAATAACTAGTCTGTGACATTGGGGCAGTGAACAAAGCTATCACACTGCCTCAGAGCAAGGGAAAGAACTTGTTGGAAATAAGCATTTATATATGAAATTAAGTGGTACCCATCCAGAGAAGTAAGAGAGTTAAACTTTAATCCTCATGATGACTAAACATTTTAACAATACCTAGGATTCTTCTCAGGTAACTCTAGCCCATTATTCTAATTATGTGTTTATCATCAATATCAATAAAGTAACTTTTATTTTAATATATTTTTACCTCATTTTATCATACTGTGTGATATATTTAACTCTATTTTTTAAACTAAGACTTTAATAATAAAGAATCTAAAAGTCTTCATAAACACAAAAGCTCAAACTTCATAAATCTTTATTTTTTTAATTTTTATTATTTATATAACACAGTTTCCCTGATCTCCTCTCTGCAGCTCCTTCTCCTCTCCTCCCTCTACATACCATTCTACCTCTCATCCATCTCCATTCAGAAAGAGGCAGACCTCCCAAGGAATTCAACAAAGCATGGCTTATCAAGTAAAGACAGAACTTAAACACCTCCCCCTACATCAAGGTGTGTCAAAGCAAGCCAGCATGGAGATTGGGTTCCCAAAAGTCTGCTCAGGTGCCAGGGACAGGTCCTTATACCACTGATAAGAGCCCCACAATCAGACCAAGATATACAGCTGTCACATACATGCAGAGGGCCTATGTCAGTCACATGCAGACTCCCAACTGTTGGTCAGATTCAGTGAGCTCCCACAAGCGCAAAACAGCTGTATCTGTGAATTTATCTATCATGAACTTGATATTATTGGTTCATATAATCCTTCCTCTCTCTCTTTAAAAGGTCTTCTGGAGCTTGACCCAGTGTTTGGCTGTAGATCTCAGGCTCTGCTTCTATCAGTTGCTGAATTAATTGTTCTCTGTTGACAATGATGGTAATCACCAACATGATTACAGGAGAAGGCCACTTTAGGAACTCTCTCTAATAGTTCTATGAGTCTTAGGTAAGATCATCCTTGTGTAGTTCAGAGAGATTTTTCTGGTACCAGATTTCTTCCTGAACCCAAAATGTCTCCCATCAAGATACCCTTTTTTATTATTTTCCCTGTTGAACTTGCTCCCAATCTACTCAACCTCATCTCTCAAGTTTACATAATTCTGCTCCCTACCCTTGCCCCATATTATCTCATCTATTTCATTTCTTCTTCCCAGGGATATCCATGCATCTCTCTCTCTGGGTCCTCCTTGTTATCTAGCTTTGCTGGGGCTGTGAACGGTTGCCTGGTTATCTTCTACTTTAATTCTAATAATCAATAGCTTTCCAGTATATAAAGAATAAATGGGCTGAGAATTAAATCAGAGAAATAGCAAATTTTACAATAGCCACAAATAATATAAGTTAGGAAAACTCCAACCAAACATTTGAAAGACCTATATAACAACACTTTGAATATAAAAATTTAAGAAGTTATCAGAAAATGTGAAGATGTCTCATGATCATGAATTGTTAGGTTTAACATAGTAAAAACATAATCTTACCAAATGCTATCTTCAGATTCAGATTCAGTGCAGTCCCCATGAAAATTCCAAAACAATTCTTTTCAGACATTGAAAGAACAATATGTAATTTAAATGACCAACAATAAATGGATGCAGGTAGAATCCTTTCCAAAATTTGTATAAAATATGCTATGTGTTTATATAAAATACCTTAAAAATATTATCCTTATTCTTTTATTTTGTAAGAAGCTAAAAGAGCAGAAAACAAGTGTTCAAGTTAGGCAATATCACCACAAATATATTTAGCTTTAACCTTCTGATTTATCATCAAATATATATTAAATATTATTTTATTAAATGTAAGAACATTTATTTCATATCTATGAAACTCAGGAAATTTCTTCAGAAAAAAACATTTATTACTTTATTTTTCTTCCTTTTCTGTGGTATTTTTATTTGCTGCCTGGAAGATGAAATCATCATATGTAAAGCATAAATAGAGCAATTAAGACTATGTATTAAATGTTTGAACAGCAGGATGTAATTCACCTTAAAAATGAATGAAGTAGGTTTGGACTAAGAATTGATACTTTGGCATGTGTAAAATTATTCATTGTGATGCACTAACAAGTAACTACTAGCAAAAGGTTGCCCAATTGTTGGTGTATGCTTTGCATCACGTATTTTTATTTCCTTCTATGGTTGTATTTTATGAATGCATATTCTGGGTATTTAATGATTTATTAATCATACTCATGGCCCACAACATAAAGTATCTTGTTTCTGTGGTTTATATCACTGCTTGAAGAAATTAAAGATAAATGACCTGTTCATGAGTAGACTTGATTCAAGACAGAGTTATTAAAATCTACCATTTCCTTTCTGAGATCCCATAATTTAAATAGTATATCCTCAAACCATCTGACCTACTAAAAGCTCAGCTCAGCTTCTTGTTTAATGCTACCCTCTGGGCATGACACGGCAATTTACTCCTTGAACTGTCAGCTCATGTGATTATTCACTCTAATCCTTAAAAGAGTGGCCTATTAACTCTCAATGACAGAGTCAGGGACAGGCCTAGAAAGCCAAGCCATTGCCTGGGATTTATAGGGAAATAGGGTTGGTAGGAGTATGATATTTTTTCTTCCACAGTGAAGACATCCAAAGGTTGATCACACATCTGTAAATAACTTCAATATATTTATTTGTTCACTGAACTGATCTTGTGATGAATCTGCTCTTTTTATCCCACTTGAGGTAAGTATAAGGTAAGTAGGTGTTTGTTAACCTCTCTCCAGAGAAAAGTCCACACAGTGCTTCTTAACATTTTACAAAACTTTTCTTTCTCTTTTGAGATAGAAATACCTCTGGGTAAAAAATATGTCCAGAGTCTAAGTTCATATCCTTTGAAAACATTTCCTTAATGATAGATTTATTTTTGTCTCACAATTCATCAACTTTTTTCTAAAGTTTATTTTTAAGCTTCAAAAAGTTGTTTGAAAATATTTTCCACCTTTCACGTATCCAATGAGAGAAATTAATTTGTCTTCTTTAATCTCATCATTGACAAAATCAAAAGCCTGAAAGATAACTAAGTAGCAATATGCCAGAGATACACTTTCATTTTTCTCTCAAAACACTAACAGGTAACAATAATTTAAATTTGTATTTTTTATTCTTTCTCTCTCCATCTTTTCTGTTTCCTTCCTTGTCTCTCTCTTTCTCTTAGTCTGTATTTTTCTTCCCCCCCCCCATGGATCTCGGTCTCCCTCTTTCTCTGTGACTCTGTCTCTTTTCCTGTACCTCTCTGTCTCTGTCTGTCTCTGTCTCTGTCTCTGTCTCTGTCTCTGTCTCTGACTCTGTCTCTCTCTCTCTCTCTCTCTCTCTCACACACACACACACACACACACACACACACACACACACACACACACTCACAAATACTTTTATAGTTAAAGTAACTACACTTTGTGAATTGTCCCAAACTGATGCTGGCTGGGAAGTGAACCTGAGTCCTCTGTAATATCAGTGCATACTAGCTTTAGCCTTCTGTCTGTACTCCTTCGACATATTCTCCTGGTGTGAACAGTCACAACCAGCAATCTTTGAAAATTGAACTAGAGTTTGCTATGAATATATCCTCACTTCATGTTATTATTCATAAAAGATTTTAAAACTCTTTTTTCAAATGTAAGTTAGGAAGTGTTCAGAATCCTATTACAGTAATGCTGCTAAATTATACTCATAATAAAGTTTTGCAATCAAAAGAGCATAATAAAATGACATAAAAATAGATTTCATGATCTACCATCTGTCAATTTCATTAAGCTTTAATCAATTTTGTTAAAATGTTAAAATTTGAACCCATTTGAATTATAATGTTGTTTGGTACACTGCCTTTTACTTTCACAAAACACAACAATGTTTGCTAATTGCCATTTTGTTTGTTGTTTCAAAACAGTTTGCAAACTAACTAGGACTCTCTGTCTATAATTTCGATTTAATATAATCCTGGTTTTGCTTTCCTAAAGTAGAGAAAGGGTTAGGCTAGGACAGATGTTAGGGTGCCAACTTTTAGTCATGTTGAGTTTTGAGAGAAAATAAGATAATGGAGTCTCTGCTGGAGAGTACCTGAAGGCATTCCTCAAGAGAATTCAGCATGTGCTCCATGTGTCGGCTGACATGAATCTGAAGAAACATGACATATTCACAAAACCCTGGAGTGTCTCAGTCCACTCCAGATTCATCATTTTTGCCTTAAGGTATGAAAATTAGTACTGGCTGTCCAAAGAGAATTTGAATCAGGGTGGTTATTCTAGGAATGTTCTCTGTACACTGCTTGTTGTAAGTCCTACATAGCATAAAGTTAGTTGTTCAAAGTGTCCCACTCAATATACTGTTTGCTAAATGAGTTTTTCTGACTTACATTTAGGATTTTAATGTTTGTTCTTTTATTTCTAGTGCATAACACTTGCTCTGTCAGGGATTATGTTCATGTTTTATTAAAATTATATATTTTTGTTCCTTCTTTCATATATTTTATTCCATTATTGATTATTAATTGTTTACTGGTGACATTTATTTTCTCTTTGGAGTCCTCATGAAAAGTTTACCCTTACTAGCCTTGAAAGAAAAAAGAGAGATAATCTCAACATCCCTATTTATCCTTGGTGTGTATTTTGTGTGCTACATGTAATGATTGTTATTTCTAGTTCTTGTTTCTCCATAAAGGATATGTGAGCTTTTAACATGCCTTACCCTTATAACCTGCAAATCTTTTTTTTATGATATATTTATCTTGGGATGTTGATTTTAACATCTCACATATTGGTTTGGATGAGACTTTTGTCATTCAATGATCTTTTAGCCTTGTTGCTTTGGGCCATATAAGTCCTGATGCATACATTTTTAAAATGATTTTATTGGTCAATTTTTCTCTATTTTGTGGGTGTTTTGTTATTGCTAATATTAATGACAGATGAAAATTATTTTCATAAGTTTAAAATGTTATTGACTCATCTCTCATGTTGTTCCTCAGTTTCCATTTTGTTTTTATCATAAAAGAGGATATAATCAATTATTCTGCATATACATACATATATGTGTATGTATATGAATATTATAATTCCTGTTTTGCTTCATATATTCACTATTGTATTTTAAATTTTTATTTTTATTGCTTTTATGAAACATATTTTATTGAGCTTTCTTGTGGCTCAATTAAACTTTGAGTTTGTATACATGATTTAGCATGAATGACAGGAAGGGCTTGACTGTGGGTAATTTTGTCAGCACTTGATAACTGTAGCATAAATCACAGATCCCCCTCTTTTAAACTGATGGCAGCTAATTAACAAGATTTCCAGAAATTAAAATTATTGACACTAACTATTCTATTTCTTCACCTGCCATTTATCATAGTTGTTTGACTTTTGACTACCCCATCTTTCTGACTGCTAATTATCTATCTCATACTTGTTCTTGTCAGTAGGTAAAGATTCTGAAAACTTACAAGATAGTATTGCTTTTATCTTCAGAAATGTGGCCTTTTATATACTCCATACATAGTTGTGCCCCCTCATCTAATTATTTGTGCACTTTTCTCAACCAAGTTATAACTTTTATTTAAAAAAAAAAATTAAAATAAGATTATATCATCCCCACCCCCCCCAAATAAAACCTCCTCCTTTTCTCTCCAATACTTTTTATTTTTTCCCTCTGTTACTTCTCAAATTCAGGATTTCTTTTTCTTCTATTTTGCTTCTTCTTCCTATTATTATTATTATTATTATTATTATTTATTAGTGTGTATGCTACTTCTCAAATTCAGGATGTCTTTTATTATTATTATTTATTATTATTATTATTATTATTATTATTATTATTGTTGTTAGCATGTGTAGATATATAAAGACAACCTGCTGTATGGGCTTACTGGGCCTTTGTGTAAATAATTTAAGGAATGAGCACTTGCTATTGAAGAAACAAATAGGAGCCTCATTTCTAACAAAGGCTAATTTTCCTTCCTCAGCAGTTACTACTTAGGTAAGAATCTCTGTGTCTGAGAATTTGGTCTGCTGGGACTTCTCCTTCCACAAGCCATTGTTGTTATCATTATTCAGGACTTATTTAAACAGCAATATTTTTGAAGTATCATTGTTGTAGCTTCTCTGTCACTCCTAGGAGACACAATCTCTCAGAATGCTTTCTGGTCCTTTGGGTTATCTATTCTGCCCAATCTTCCATGATGTACTGTGTCTCTGTGTTGATGATTTATTCTAAAAGTATAATTGGGGCAAATCTCACATGATTTAGTCATCTCTGCACTTTGAGCAGATGTGGTTATCTATAATGATCTCTATGCTCAATATTCTTAAAATATGGGTAATCCATAATCTCTCTTCCATAGCTTGGCAAGACTCTCTTTTTTCCTGGCATTTATATTGTATTTTGTTTATAAAATTATATCTCTTAATTCTCCATAAAATGGTTGGGTTTTATTTTTCATTACTAACTACAAATGTGAGATATCCAATAGCAGCTACTCTCTAATAAGATTGTATGAACAAAAAATAATATGTATGCTTTCTAACTTCTTTCTCTGAAAAGTTTACTTTGGTTTTGACTAAGAGAATTTATCAGTTGGTGATATTTGAAGTAAATTTTTTTTAAAAAAAAATAAAAACAATAAAGGTTAAATGAAAGAAACTTTTCTTAAAAAAAATAAAAATAATAAAGTTTAAATGAAGAACCTATCTTGCCTTAAGAATGTAGATGTTATATAACTACACTCTAAACAATATACAACATAAAAGACAGATGAACATTTTATCTGATTATTTGCCTATTTTTGCAGTTATACAATTCCAGTTTTGTGTGTGAGAAAGAGAGAATGTGTGCTTGTACCTTTGTGTTAACAGTGATTGTTTTAGTTTCTAACATCTTTAAAGCTCCAAGCACATTTGCTATACTAAAATAAAACCAACATTATGCCTGAAAGCAAAAATTTTCTTTCCTTACTAATACTATTTATCAATTTTTGCTTTGAGGCAAATAAAACAAAAATATATAATTGTATTGTTTGTATAAATTTTTAAAAAATAATGAATTTTACTTCTTCCAGTACTTTTAATCATTTCACTAGAAGCAATCTTCAAAATAATATTGTATTATTCTCTTCCCTTTGTAGGTTAAGACATATTTAAATATTCTTAATGATGTCCTGATTGACTACTTACCCATATGCATCTAGCTTTCAAGCTATTGTAAAGTTAACCACCTTTGCTCCATCATCTGAGAAATGCACATACACTTGCTAATTCACTCCTTTGATCTTAATACTGTTTATAGAAAATAGTGTTGTGTTACCAGTTTAGTGTGAGGAATGGAGAGAAGATTGTTTATGTATCTACCAATAAAATGCAACATTAGATCTTCCTGTTATCCTGAAACTTCCCTGAGTTCTAAGTGTGTCAGTGTTAATATTCCAGTTGTGATATATTTTTTGCTTTTCATGATATTTGAAGGAATTGTATATAGGGTTTCAAACATGTTATTTTTTTAAAATTTCAAGTGACTCTTTAATTAACTAATCTACAGTATCTTTAATCTACATCTAATTAAAGGCAAATATTATAGTCAAAGCTACATAAATCTACATATATACATATATATTACATAGAGAATATATGCATATACTATACATAAATATAAAAATTTAGGCACATACATGTGGATATGCATGTAACAATTTGGGTAACTATATGGAAGTCCAAGTACAATTATTTACAGCACAATTGAGTTAAAATAATGAAATGTGGATTTCATGGCAATTTACTTAAATTTTTGGTGTGGATGTTTTGAGAAAGAGGACATGTTGGATTTCTTGTCTTCTCAGTTTCCACCTTATTCCCAAGAGAAGCAGGCAAGCAAGCACTCAACCAAGGTAATACTCCAGGCTCCTAAACCAAGAACACCACGGTCAGAGACACAGGGACAAGGCCAGCTTTTTATGGTGCTGAGAACTCACATTAAGGTTTGCCATGTTTGTGTAGCAAGGTTTTGTTTCTTTGCAATAAGCCATTTATGTAGCACCAGATTTGTTCATTTATATTTAAGAAATGTCTCTCATCTCTCATATACTAAAATGTCTTACTTGCTATAAAGCAGCTCAATTAACTTGTCCCCCCTGCTTTGTCTTTGTAGATCACTATGTATGACAGAAGCACAACTTCTATTTTGTCCCATCCCAAATAATTCCTCTTTCTTCATTAACTATTGAGATTATATTTGGGGTATCTTTGTCTGTCATTTTATGAATTACATATATTTTAAGTCTATAGACAGAAAATGACTTATTTTCATCAGATTTTGGCATAGGGAGTTAGCCAAGCAAAAATAAATGTTGCAAAATTTGAATTTTTTTTAAAACATTACATACTAAATGAAACCTAAATATAATCTGAGGTCTTTCTTGGTAGCATCTATGGTTGTATGACACATTAGCTTTCATGAGGTCTGGGCTAAAACTAAAATCACAATTTCTATCAATGTTCTGACTTAGGAAAATAATGATAGACTACTGAGATGAAGGATTTTATTTATATTTGGGGAGAACTTCAAAAACATGGTGATTTTGTTGTTCATAACATATCAAATATTTTTCCAATATTTTATACATTAAAATTTCTTTTGTTCCCTCTATTGTGCTTGGTTGGATGTAGCCCTGTTTCTTTGTTTGCCTTATTTTCCTTATTATTGTACCCAAAGTCTCACAGGTAGTGGAGCACAGTGATAGGAGACTACTTAATCCCAGTTGACAGTATGCCAATTCATGTAGAGCAGGACCTGACAACCAGAGCAAATTCAGCAAAGGCCTGTAGTACTGCATGTAAAATTAATATGAAATACATTATTTTTTCTGAAAGCAATTAAAGATCAATGATAATTAAATGGTATTGCTTTGCAGGTCCTCCAAATAAATAATGTGTTGAGGTTAAACTCAGGGAAGACTCCATTGCTTGTATATGGTGATCAAGCTCTGATTTGCAATCATGATTCCATGGAAAGAAAGTACTAATTTATAAGGTCATAATGCATGAGACTTAGCCATCCCAATATGTGACTGAATGTCATTTATACTACAGATTTTAAAGATAAATAAACCATAATCATTTTCTCCACTAATACAGAAGATTTCAAACTGCTTAATTGTGTGCATTTATTTTGACTCTATATTAGAATATAAAGATAAATTATCTGTAAAACAATATAAATATTAAAGTTAAGTATATCAGCCTGAATTTACATATTTCTGTATTTTTCTTTGGAAAATCTAGATATGCATATACAATGCAAATATGACTAAAATTATTTTGTGATGATTTCTTCCTATAGATTTTATACAAACATATTAATCACATACTACTTTTGTCATTTTTCTAAAATGTAAGAATCTGAGGAGTTGATTTTTAAAAGTATTCAATTATTGTTTAGTTATTTACTCTTTTAATCTATTGTCTGTCTAGCTATCTACTATTCTTTTCAGTGCCAAAGATTGAACACAGGGCCTCAGCACACATCCACAAAAGTACACTGCTATCCCTTGACTTTTGTATTATACCCCATTTCTTTCAAAACCAATAGTATTCTACAGTTATTTCACTAGAATTTGTCTTTTTTCTGTTTTTTGTGCCAGCTGACAAAACATTTATGACTAAAACTTTTAAACAAATCATGACCTATTACACATATTAGCAATTTCCTCTTTTAAATACTAGCCTCATATTTTGTCATAAAACTTAGTAATTTAAAATTAGACTTATTCATTAATTTTTACTAAAATGTGATGGCAATATGCCTATCTATGTCTGTTATCTATTGGACACTGGGTTTACATCAGCTGATCTAGTTGACATGTTGAGTCTTCAAATCCTCCCTCATGTCTATGTATTTCTCTTTTGAGACTGTGATTGGTAGAAGTTGAAGATCTTTCCAAATTGTCTTTCCAAAAGGGCTAGTATTCAGTCAGTATACTGAGTATACTCAGTATATGAGTAGCTGCAATCCTGATAATACATCCCAATAAGGTCTCAAATATTAAAATTAAATAACAGTAAGACATAACCAAGGACAAGAGGATGTACAAAACCCTTATGCCTGAATTATATCACTGGTATTTTCTATAATTAACTTTGGCCACACCATCAAGTCTACTTGCTGTACACAGTAGAGCAAAGAATAACAATGATTTGATTCTTCTTTATCTGTAATAAATCATTCCTATTTTGTCTAAAATAATTTACATGCAATGAAAATTACAAGTGACATCATTCTTTTCATATCTAACCTTACAGCCTGATTTTTTTTTTGACTCAGTGTAACATCTCTATGAAACATAAAAACATTAAGCAATTTCTCAGGCCCATTAAAAGTGAGACAAATAGTTTACATCAGCTAAAAAAAATGGAACCATGACTTCACATTAGAAGTGATATTTTCTTTGTTCCTACAAGGCTGTTAAAGCCTACAGCCTGATGATGGTCAATGAGAACATCAGATACAGAATGGTGCTGCTTCAGTTATTTTGAGGCTGTGTCATTAGTGGAATAACTCCCCAAGGCTTATTTATACTTTACAAATTCTTTCAATGTTTAAAAAGAATGTTTTCAAATAAAAGTCGTTACCCTGAAGCTAAAGTAATCAGTGACTCTACATTTGACTACTTCCACATCTTTAAACCAGAAAGACTCCCTAAAGGACAGTTGAATTTTTCACAATGCAAACTGATTTTGCTTCAGATCTTTCTCTATTTATCCCTATATTGTTACATAGTATCTATCATCCATCTATCTATCTATCTGTCTGTACGTCTGTCTATCTCTCTATCTGTCTATCATCAACATATCTACATAGGTATTTATTATCTATATATTTATCCATTTATATATTTACCAGTTCATTCATTAGTTTAGTATTTTTAATATCTTGAGACTATTATTACATAGCCAGGGTAGCCTCTTTACATATCAGAGAATAACATTCTCCTGCTAATCCTCCTTCTTCTATCTCTCTATTGTTAGAATTACAAGCATGTGCAGTGCATCAGTTTTGTGTAAGTCTAGGTTACTCTAGGCAAGTGGTCCATTTGTCAAGTTCTATCTTCATCTACTTCCTACTTTAATATTATATTAAATCTGTAACAGCATCTGAAACTTTTACAAACGTTTCACAGATCATTTGTCAAGGTTTCTTGAAATAATAATTTTCTAACTTTCATGTTTTGATGACTTCGTTTTACCCATATTCCAGACACGAATTGCCCTCACAATTGAACACATCTTTCTTTCTTCCTCCTCCTTAATAGGTTGGGCATCACCTGTGAGGCCCAAAACTTTCAGGGATTAATTGATATGTCTTGAGATCACTTTAATGCATGGTGTTCCAGACCATTGATAAATTTCTTCCTGTGAAAATCCAAATCTTGATATTGAATAATATGTAAAACAATGTTTAATTTCTTAAGTTTTTCTTCATCTTTTATCTGCTTACTAAATGATTTTGATTCTTGATTTTATCTTGTATTAGGAGTACATAATCACAACATAACATAAATTTTAATTAAATTTATCTACAAGACACATGAGCTTGATCCCACTGATGAATAGAGATCAAATTGGTCCCATTTTATGACTGCACTAATTTCCAGTAGACTGGGCTGCCCTATCAGGAGTTATGAAAATAAATCATTGCATTATACAAACTTGTTAAAATGTGAGAGTTGGGAAGCACCAAATTACATGTATATATTATTTTAGTAGATTTGATAAATGAACATCAGATAATATTTATTACTGAATATAACATGTTCAAAAAGTAATAGACAGATTAGTTTACATAAAAGTCATTTGGTAAAAATGCAAGTTATTCTAATACTAATCCTATCTGATCTAATGGTAGTAATTTCTTTCTATACTGACAAGTCCTAAAAGTTAACATTCTCAACAATTAAATGTTAGCCTAGCATGCATGCCATTCAAGCAGATTGTCTTTAAGTGTGACAATGTAGAGTTTTCTGGGTTATTTCTGCTGTACTTATTACTGTATTAATGCAATCTGTTGTAGTAAAAAGACAATTCAGCACAAATAATAAAATAGGACATGCCCAATTATTATGTTGCCCTATAGTCACAATATTTTCTCATCCATAAGCTTTACAAGAAAAAAATAAAATGCATTTGCTTTCTTGCTGACACAGTAACATCCACTTAACTGATCTGGACATAAAGGAAAAACTTTCGATTTCTAAAACTGTTGACAATGTTGTTCACTATGACATTGATATTGGGGTGAATAAAAGCAGTATGTGGAAGCTCGAATCCAAATTTCTTCAAAAGAATGAATGGATTTTGTACAGATTTGAAGATAAATTGCTCATTTTGACGTGATAGCTTTAATTGTTTAACATTTAAATTTTTTCATGTTATTTGCCTTGAGTGTGTGTGTGTGTGTGTGTGTGTGTGTGTGTGTGTGTGTGTGTAAAGGCATGTACCCCTGTATGCACCAACATGAGGCAACACATATGCAGACATCAGAGGTCAACGTCTAAGAGTTTGTTCTCCCTTTCCACCCTTTGAAACACAATCCCTCTACATCTGCTTCACTGTGCATAGCAGCCCTTTTTACCCAGAGCTTCTTTTTTTTTTCTCCTTTTTTAATTATTATGAATAAAGAAGTCACATTTTCTATCCTTGTATATCCTTGTTCAAGGTCCCTTCCCCCTCCCACCACATCAGGTCATTCTCTCTTCTCCACATCTCCTCATCCCCACCATGGGCAGGCGGTCCCAATGTCCCAAGAACCCAATATTGCTTAGTTCAGCCTGCACTCTTAGCAAATCCAGTTTTCTCTACCCAATATCAAATTGAGTCAGGTGTTCCTCTAGGGAAAGTGGGATCCAAGGGGTCAGTCCAAGGTGTTTCTGATCCCAAGCTGTTCAGTGGTTGTGGTCTGCAGCTTGGGCATGCTTGCTTTTTTTTTTTTTTTTTTTTTTTTTTTTTTTTTTTTTTTTTTTTTTTTTTTTTTTTTTTTTTTTTTTTTTTTTTTTTTTTTTTTTTTTTTTTTTTTTACCCAGAGCTTCTTTGTGATTCCTGTCTTTTTCTTTTACCTCTCAGTAGGAGTACTGAGATTACAAATGCCAGCTACCACACTCCCTTTTTGTGAGTAACAAGGATCAAGTTCATATTATCAAGTTAATGTGGAATTTTTTTTTTTTCATTTGAGACAAAACAGTGATTCTCATTATTCAACTCTTAAAATGTAAGTTCACATTTAAGTCAAATAATTAAATGGGGATTTTTGGTATCCTACACTAGTGGTGACTGGGTTACAGTAATTTCATTATATATGGCCTACAACTTCAATGTTTCATATTCAAGTCAAATATTAGGGCTATGATTAATATCAAATCATGAGTGTTATATCAATTATTCTAAAAATTTTCTTAATTTTTTGGCAAACTTGTTGCAACAAAGAAGCACCATATAATCAGAAAATATTTAACACAAGTAATTGAGAATAAAAATGTAACTACTAATTAAAAATTTTGGCTATACTGATCTTTATAGGTAGGTCTTTTGTCTATCCCAACTTTAGATATTGAATTTAGAACTCTATATAATTAAAGACACAATCTTTGGTTCATATTGCTAACTTTTATTTAGTCATACTGAAAATGATTAAAAATAAAATGAAACAAAATAGAAGATAATGCAATTTGAAAAACAAATGCAATAAATCACTATATCCACCAATAAAAAAAATATTTTTTGAAAAAACCCAGAATACCTGTGTTAAAGTGTTGCATAACTCTCACACCAAACCACTGGGTTTCTGAGAAATAATAAAGAGTTCCTTCTACTGTTGCTTCTTTTTTTTTTCTCAGCCAATTAAAACATTTTTATTATTTTATTTATTTATTTATTTACTTATTTTTTTATTGCTAACAGGCTGAATTTTATGCTTGCAAAGAAAAGGTTAATTATTTTAATATCTATCTCAAAAGGTAATCTTATAAAAAAATCTTAGAAGAAGCACAAATCTAAGCTTTTATGTATGAAAACCCAACAGTCAGCTCTACTTTAAATCCTCAGGGTGTGTACCCACTCATCCTCAGGATGTGCACCCACTCATCAGCAGTTTTTTTATATCAGCTGAGGGCAGAAATGGGTACAAGGAGTTAATTAATCATTACCCTTGATCACCAACCCATCCTAGTAAGAATGGCATGTCAGTCAGCCATGGCCAGGCTGCCATTGTTCTTGCTTTCAGACATCAACTTGTCCCTCTCTCAGCTTCAAAGCATGCCTTTAAATTGTTTTCCAATTGTTTTGGTTTTTTTTTTTTTTAAACCTTAAAGCTATTAACAAAAACATCTTAA
>PVIH01000955.1:222694-277193 GCA_004025045.1 Sigmodon hispidus
CACACACACACACACACACACACTCACCCCGGGCAAGCGATCCCAAAGTCCCAAGGTCCCGATATTGCTTAGTTCAGCCTGCACTCCTGGCAAATCCAGTTTTCTCTCCCCAACATCAAACTGAGTCAGATGTTCCTTTAGGGGGAGTGGGATCCAAGGAGTCAGTCCAAGGTGTTTCCGATCCCAAGCTATTCAGTGGTTGTGGTTTGCAGCTTGGGCATGCTATACTGTTACTTCTAAGAAATACCTACACAGGCAAATTCCTGTAACTGCTTTAAGCATCAATGGTTCTTCAGCTGGAGTTGATTAAATGAAATACATATATTCACCCTTTGTGACATGGTATGTAATTTAAAGATCTCCAAAATGTTTAATACATTACTGTTTTATTTATTTGTTCAAAAAATCAAATGGATATGAGTTTTTATACTTATGATGCCTTTGAGCAAAAGAAATGCCTGGAGTGCTCTCAAAAGCCAGCCTTAGCAAACCATTCTTCTGTCTGCATATTGATTCATTTTATTTTAAATCAAATGGATGTAGGTCTTAATTTATATTAAAATGCATACATATATTTGAAAATTCATGTAGCAAATTTGCAGCACAATAAAGTTATCAGGCTTATCTTTTTCCAATCTTCCACTATAATAACAAGGAGCGGGTTTTTAGTATTGTGTGTGAGTTTCTGTGTGAGGCTGCATGTGTTTGTGCATATATCTGTGTAAGCATGTGTTTAGAGGTCAGAGGTTGATGCTTAATGTCTTCATCAACACCTCTTCATTCATCTTTTTTTTTTTTTTTTTAAGCAGGGCTTCTCACCAAACTTGAGGTATTCTGATTAGGCTAAGCTTACTGGCTACAAACCACTGCTTTAAGGTTGTGTGGGCTCCACCTGCCACAATTCTGGGTATATAATGATGTATCTCTGCACCCAGGTTTTAGTGAGTTCTAAAGATCCAAACTAAGTTTCTAATGTTTGTACAGTAACACTCTACTCACTGAGCAAATTTCTAACTTTCAATGGAGATAATAAGACCATCTCACAAACTTGTTGCTTGTAGAATTTTGCTCCTAGCTTAGGGTCATGACCTTCCAAATTTTCCTCCCAGCCCTCAGAGAATTAAGATAAATTGCAGCAGGTCCTCTACTTGAGGCCATGATGGAGAAATTTATATATTCCTTAGTCAAAGCTAATATTCTTTGATTTTTTTTTTATTTATTTGCAGAGCATGATAACCCTCTACATTTCAGCTTGATTAAGTATACAGAGACAAGGATATATATATATATATATAAAATATGCAAATAATAGATATATTATTTGGTGATTTTACATCATGCACCCCATCAAACTCAGTTATCAGTCCTCTCAGATTCATACCCACACTTATGATCTTCCCATTTACAAAAGTGCCCGTTCATGCTGCTCATTTACTTACTGGAGCAGAATATGACTCCCTGTTTCCAAATCCTTAAAGAAAAAGTCTTTCTACACTCACACACCTGCCAGAGACCATCAATGTAGAAGTGTGGCACTGTGTCATTTAGCTATGTTCTAACCTTGAGCTTTTGTATACAATGTCATCTTTGTTTTTTGTTTTTTGGTTTTTTTTTTTTTTTTTTTTTTAAAGTCCACTAATGAGAGAGTACATCCCTGTCTTCTCTTTCTGTGTTTGTGATACCTCGCTCAGGAGGATATTCTGTAGATCCATCCATTTACCTGAAAATTTTAGAATATCATTATTTCTTACTGCTGGGTAGTATTCTGTTGTGTAGATGTACCACAGTTTGTTAATCCATTCTTCAGTTGAGGAGCATCTAGGTTGTTTTCTGGTTCTTGCTATTTTGAATAATGCTGCTATGAACATAGTTGAGCTAATGCTTTTGAGGTCCAAATGTGCATCTTTGGGGTATATGCCTTAAAGTGCTATTGCTGGATCCTTGGGGAGATTAAATTCCAGTTTTCTGAGATACCACCATACTGCATTCCAGAGTGGCTGAAAAAGAGTGTTCCCCTCACTCTGCCTTCTCTCCAGCATAGGCTGTCCTTTGTGCCTTTTATTTTAGCCAATCTGACAGGGGTAAGATGGTATCTCTAAGTTGTTTTGATTTGCATTTCTCTGATGGCTAAAGATGTTGAGCACTTTTTCTTGTGCCTCTCAGCCATTTTTAATTCTTCTGCTAAGAATTCCCTTTTTAGTCCTGAACCCTATTTTTTAATTTGGGTTATTTAATTGGGCCCTAGTTTCTTGACTTCTCTATATGTCTTAGAGATCAATCCTCTGTCACTTGTAGGGTTGATAAGGATCTTCTCCCATTCTATAGGATGTTGTTTTGTCTTATTGACTGTGTTCTTGGCCTTATAGAAACTTCCCAGTTTCAGGAGGTCCCACATATTGATTGTTGTTCTTAATGTCTATGCTACTGGTATTATATTTAGGAAGTGGTAATGTGAGACTCTCAACTCACCCAAAAACATTCTAGCTATGACAATATACAGAAAAATCCCCAACCATCCTAGTTATGACCATATATGAAAAAAAAAACCAACTGTCCTAGACATATCCATATCTGGAAAGTCCCCAAGTGCCTCACCCCCACCCAAAACCACAGTACGTACCAACCCTGAGGGCAGCCAGTGACAAAAAGCCACACCAACAAACCATCATAACTAAACAAGAATTTCCCCTTGACTAATCAATCAAAAAAATGACCCATATTCCGGTACCCCGTCAACATGCTTTGCAGTTTTCCCCTTTAAATGCTGAATGCTTGCCTTGTTTAGGATCCTCTCCCTGCCTTGCTGAATTGAGCGCTGTGGACAGGCTTCCTACTGACTAGTCTGTATATGGTTTTCTATAAACCTTGCAATTGCATTCCAGACTCCCTTGGCCTCTGGTGGTCTCTTGGGGTCTCCACTCCGGGCACGACAGTCACCTGTGCTAATGCATTAGAGAGTATTTCCCACTTTGTTTTCTGTCAAGTTCAGTGTAGCTGGGTTTATGTTGACAGGCTCTCCTGTGTTATTCTGTTATATGAGTGAATGTTTACTTCCTTAGTCTTGAGAAGACCTATGAAGGCAACTATAACCATGAATGTATACATGTCATGCATTATTTTATGCTATGTAAAATTTTTAACATTACTTCTCATATTTTAACTCTTAATTTTTTCCACGTCCTTTTTCATGAAATCCACTAATCCTTATATGGAATAAAATGAATCCCTTTTTTAATGTTAAACACTGAACCATTACTTATGATCAGCATCTTGACCAGCCACAGAGTCTCTTTAAAGTTTGCTGAACATAGAAGCATCTTTAATAAAGGCTGAAGGCGTCACAAGTTTATAAAGATTAAAGAAGCAGTATAAAAATATTGATTTAGCAATATAACAATAATGTTAGCAATAATAGTAATACATTCAACCCTAGAGGCAGAGACCACCCAGATATGGGATTTTTTTACCAGATTCTCAGTACTTGAACTTAACTCTGTGCTATGGAGTAGATTTTAGATCCAGTTAGAAATTTGTTGGTGTCAGTACTGATTCAGTGAGAACCCATTTTCCTGGTAAATTGCTTTGTGCATACAGGATGAAAAGCTAGGAATACTTTTGCCAGCTTTTCTCTCCCAGTTGTCTGCATAGCAACTTCTGGTATTTTGAAGATGAACCAGCAGGAAGGGGCTTCTGGTTAATTCTGGTTAATTTCTCTGTATTTTGCAGCCAAGCTGTAAAAAGATGAAGTTAAGCTATGCAGTCAGGAGCAATAGTCATAACTTTTAAATTTCTCTGGCCTTCCTGGACAATGTCCAAGTAAAGTATCCCACATGTAGTACTGGAATTTTTGTTTAATAATCTAAGGCTACTGGGATCACAATTATCTACCCATTCATAATAATTGGTGTTTTTTTAAATTTTGCTTTCAATTAGGTTATAAAGTAGTGTCTTTTCTTGTGGCTTCACATCTCTCCCTCTAAATCCACTGTTCATCATCCCCTCACCCTTTCTTTGTTTAAACCACTCCACTCATATTCCTTCCTTCTATTCCGTGGTCACTTAATAGTATCCTTCCCTCAGAGGGCACTTCAGCCTTCTTTTAGCAGATTTAATTCTTGTTTAATTTAAAAAGTTACTTAAAAAGCAATGATTTTTCTTCCATCTGATGTATTTTTATAAGTATTTGCTTTTGGGTTGACTCAACATATCCTATCTCTGTCCTTTTTTTCTATTTCTTTCTTCTGTTCTACTGAGATATTATCCTCTTCCTCTGTAGCACAGACAGTTATTATTTTTTTCCAGCAAAGCATCATGGCCGAAATTGCAGCATGCTTGCAGTTATTCTCTGCTTTCACTCTGACACATATTATCAGATATCCATAAAAGAGTCTAGGTTCCATTTGTAATGAACACATATTACAATATTTCAGAAACAAGTAAAAATAGTAAATAAACATTTAAATGCTACAATAATGTTTCTGTTGCAACTTTTTTATTTACAGTGACATTTTTTCAGGGAAAAAAAGTGTAGCTAATACAGGACAGGAGGGCAGCAGACTGCACAGTAACCAGAAAGCCAGTAATAGACAGGGATAACATAGTACGAAATGATATGACAGTATTTACTTTCAGCAAAAGTTAAAAATAATCTTCATATAATAAAGCTAACAACATTGAAAGGTGGATTAGAAGGAGAAATCATTTGAACAAGTGTGTATTTAATACAAGTTTAAACTTCAATGGAGACATGGGCAATACCTAGAAAATCAGTCTTAAAGAAAACATTGAGATTCCAGCTTCCCAAAGATGCCTGGAATACCTCCAGTTTTCTTCAGACTGACTCCAGAGCCTAAGAAATGTTCTTCCTCATATAGTTAATAAGCTATATGCCCATGTTTTGTCCAAAGCTATCATAAGTGTTTCTCCATGAAAAACTAAGTTTAGCTCATGTTGTTAATTTCATATTGTTTGCTTTTGTGCAAATTCTAAATTTTTATACTATAATTATATCAGATAAAAGCAAAATTTTGGTAGTAGTGTGAAATAAATGACTTTATACAGTGTGTGTGCCTGTGTGTGTAATTTGTACTGAAGCATGAAGTCACAATTTCAAGGTACATTGAAAATGTCTGCTAAGGTTCTGCTTTCACATTAGTAAGCATCACCAATCAAATATCTGCAAAGTGAGTTTCCAGAAGACAGCCATATCTTCTAACTTAAGCAATGGCATGTCTGATCATTAGAATAGTATGAAGAATGGTTAAGATTAGTGGTGATGTAGATTATTGTAATCCTTGTAAAGACAACATTCTCAGTATGCACAACAGAAGTCTATAGACACAAGCACACTTTATGTACACTACCACTAAACTTTAATTTAAATAATATTGTTTGCTACCATCACTACTGAGAGTTGTGTTTGAGTTTGGTTGTTATCATTTAGTAAATAATGACAAATGTATTATTTTCATGTTTATACTCAAAACAATAATGTTTTATTAAATGTATATACTAGCATTGATTTAATCACAAAAATATCAATTTTATTTTTAAAATATTAGTATTAGGAAAATTATTTTTACATTTAAGATATTTGATGTAACACAATACCTTGGTACCAAGTTCTTATGTCAAGTCAGCAGAATAAATTTGTGACATTTTCCAAAACTAGTTGATTGGGTGAACTCTGTTAAATTGCTCAATATGGAGGTAACTTTTATCCTATTTATTTACAATGCACCTGCCATTTCAATATTCTGTGTATTAGGAATGTAGCAATGATAGATAAAACTATCAGCCCACATAAATTTGACATTTCATAAAAATAAAAGTCAATTAAAATTGTAAACACATTGAAAATATACACTCTTACTGTGATTATTGGCAGGGAGTAACAAAGAGCAAAGCCTCAGAAGATTCACCTGAACATGTTCAGTGGACTGGGATGAAGGAGGGAAACAGAGGTGGAAGAGCATTTGTCTTCTGTGATCACAGCTAAAAGGAACCAACTTTATTCCTCCACCAGAAAAAGGTACATTTCCACAAATATATTATAAAAATTTGAACATATCGTAAAAAGTGTAGCATATCAAACTTTCTTGCAAAATTCAGGAAAAAAAATTATATTTGTTCTAGTGAGTAATATTTGAACTGATGGTTCAACTAGGTCATGGAATCACAAATGTTCTGAGTTAATGACACAGCAAAATAAGATATAGAGAATACTAAGCAGAGAATTTGTTACCATATTTTGAGAACTCTAGTATTATCTATGGCCCCATTTCTCCCATGACCACTTAAAAATAAGTAGACATAAAATTTTCTTTCCATAGTGCTTATTATATATATATATGTTATATATATATAATAAGTAATGGTGTCATATTTATCATTTAGAATATGACAAACTCAGTAAAATGTCCAATGTGCTTTTGTAAGATTTGACTAATAGGACCACAAACATTAGCCTTGGACAGCTGATGCAGGCCTGTGAAAGCTGTTAATAATGTCCCTTCACTCTCAAAATGTCCTGCTAAAAATGAAAGATATTTTTTCAGACATCTAAGAACACCTGATTTTGACAAAGAGGCCAAAAGTATACAATGGAAAAAAATATAGAATCTTCATGAAATGGTTCTGAAATAACTGTATGGTGGGATGTAGAAGAATTAAAATATATTCATATTTATAACCTGGCTCAAAACTCAAATTCAAGTTGATCAAAGACCTCAACATAAACCCAGTTACACTAAAATTCATCAAAAAGAAAGTAGAAAATACTCTAGAATGCACTGGCACAGGAGATGGCTTTTTAAATATAATACCAGTAGCACAGAACTAAGAATAACAATTAATAAATTGTGTGAGAAGCCGCACTCATTGCAGCCATTCCAAGATGGCGTCAACATCCTGTGCTCTAATGTGTAAATAAGTAGACTGAGCAGGTGCAGGGGGAATTTCCACTCCTTGTGCTCTGCCTCTCCCATGGCGTCACCTCGCCCGATTGAGCTACAGCCCATCTGAGTCTGACACGTCCTAGGCGGGGGTCAGTTTCCTATATAAGGGACTGGTTTTAGTCGTTTGGGGTCTCCATCTTGTAAGCTTATGCTCTCCCTCTCAAGATGCATTAAAGCTTTTCTGCAGAAGGATCCTACGTGTGCTGCGTCGTTCTTGCTGGCAAGATGGTAGCGCGGGATATCTGGTGCCGGAAACACAGGAAATTTCAACATCATTGGCATCATCGGAGACCCCTTGACCCCAAGGAGGATTCAGAACTGCAGGCAGGTACGTTCAGAGAGATATGTCTTTTCTGGATTTTGGCTTGAACTTGTCACCACCGTGGGAAGGTAGTGTTGAGGCCTTGGTAATTGTTTTGGGAGCCTTACTGATCCTCCTTTTGGAAGGGTTCTGCTTTCATTATTTCCAGAATAGCATGTCAGAAACTGAATGTAGTGAGAGGTTAGGCTCGTGCAAAAGGCAACCAATCCCAAATAAGGAAAACAGCCCTCCCGGTGAGTCTCTTGACAAGGGAGTGTATTCTCATGAATCTGGGAGTTCCCTACCTACTGTAAAGAAAAAAGGGGGGACTAGCCCATACCCTATGCAGGAATTACAAGCTTTAAACTTGAAGAGTTCTGATGATTCAGGGGACTCAGAAAATGAAGAATTAAACCCTGAGGAGGAGGCAGAACCGGATGAGGAGGCGGCCAGGTATGAAGGAGAGAGGTACCATCCAGAGGACCGCCTACCAAGTAACAAAAGAGGCCGACAGCACCCACATCCGGTGTCCTCCTCACAGGTGGTCCCTTTGGTGCCTCCTCCTTACGAGATGCGTCCGAAGTCCTTTTCTTTCCTCCCAGACAACGTTAGAAGAAAGCTGCGCCTTGCGTATCCAGTCTTTGAAGGCACGGAGGGAGGATGGGTACATGCGCCCGTAGAGTATAATCAGATAAAGGAATTGGCGGAATCAGTCAGGAAATACGGGTTTCAGCCAATTTCACCTTGGCCCAGTTAGAAAGGCTGGCCATTACCGCAATGACGCCAGCTGATTGGCAGAGGGTCGTGAAGGCTTCACTTGTCAGCATGGGCCAATACATGGAATGGAAAGCCCTCTGGCACAAGGCAGCTCAGGAACAAGCCAGGGCTAATGCCACGGCCTTAACCCCAGAACAACAGCAATGGACATTTGACCTTTTAACAGGTCAAGGGCGTTTTGCCGCTAATAAGGGCCTGAAAAGCGCTCTCCAGAAAAGGAGAGGCCAATAATCAGCTTACCAAGATGAGAATTTTACCAAGGCAGCTAATTTGTCGAGGAGCCTCTCTCAATTTATTTTGCAGAAATGGACGACGGAATTTGAGCAGACCTTGAGAGATCTAAGAACGGCCATTATTCAAGTGAATTCCACACACCTGGACTTATCGCTGACAGAGGGATTTACGTCCTGGATTTCCTCAACCTTTTCCCTCTTCAAAGAATGGGCGGGGGTTGGATTGTTTAGGACTGTACTCTGCTGTGGGCTGGTGCTGGCTCTATGGCTGGTCTGTAGGCTCAGGGCTCAAACTAATAGAGACAAGGTGGTGGTTACCCAAGCACTTGTAGCTTTGGAGCAAGGAATCTCCCCTGATGTTTGGTTATCCATGCTTAAGCAATAGGTCGCTGGCCGCTCAGCTCTTGCACACTTGGAGCTTGTTCTCATTGCACGAGATAGAGTGAGCGTGCATTAGCAGCCCAACAGAGTTGCATGGTTACAAATGCAGTAGATTGGCCTTGCGGCACTTAAAAGGCTAAATCTAGGGAGATATGTCATCTGCATGAAGGTTGTGCGCCCAAGTCACTTTCCCCCGGGAAAAATGCCACAAAGCCAGGCCAACACCTCTTCGGGTGAGGATCCTAGGAGATATGTTGCGTACGGCTTTTCTTCTATTCACTGGGGCGATGACCTCTGTCTCCACTCATTTTTAGGGTGTCCTGTTGCTTCATAATTTATAAAAAAGGGGGAGATGTGAGAAGCCGCACTCACTGCCACCATTCCAAGATGGCGTCAACATCCTGTGCTCTAATGTGTAAATAAGTAGACTGAGCAGGTGCAGGGGGAATTTCCACTCCTTGTGCTCTGCCTCTCCCATGGCGTCACCTCGCCCGATTGAGCTACAGCCAATCTGAGTCTGACACGTCCTAGGCGGGGGTCAGTTTCCTATATAAGGGACTGGTTTTAGTCGTTTGGGGTCTCCATCTTGTAAGCTTATGCTCTCCCTCTCAAGATGCATTAAAGCTTTTCTGCAGAAGGATCCTACGTGTGCTGCGTCGTTCTTGCTGGCGAGACGGTAGCGCGGGACAAAATTGGACTTTCTGAAATGTAGAAGCTTCTCCAAGGCAAAGTACATGGTCTATAATACAAAACAATGGCCTGTAGATTCGAAAAAGATCTTCACCAACTCTACATCTGACAAGGACAGATCTATAAAATATATAGAGAAATCAAGAAACTAGAGGTCAAAATAAAAAACACAAAACACAATAATTCAATTTAAAAATGGGGTTCAGAAATAGGGAATTCTCTACAGAAGAATTTCAAATGGCTGAAAGACATTGAAAGTATTGCTCAATATTCTTATGCATCAATGAGATACAAATCAAAACAACTGTGAGATACCATCATGCACCTGTTAGAAAGGATAAAATCAAAAGCACAGATGGTAGCTTATGGTGTAAAGGATGTAAAACAAGGAGCACACTACTCCATTGATGGTAGTAATGTAAATTTATACAGTCACTTTGGAAATCAGTTTGGCATTTCCTCAGAAAACTGGAAATCAATCTACCCAATGATCCAGGAATATCACTATATGTACCCAAAGGATACACATTTTTACCTGAATGGCATTAGCTCAACTATGCTCATAGCAGCGTTATATGTAATAGCCAGAATGTGGAAACAACCTAGATGCCTCTCAATTGAAAAATGGATTTGAAAAATATGGTGCATTTACACAATGATGTACTACTGAGAAGAAAAAAAAATGACAACTTGAAATTTGCAGGCAAATGAATAGATTTGTAGAGGATCATCCTAAGTGAGGTAACACAGATCTAGAAAAATAGACATGGTATATACTCACTCATAAGTGGACTTAAGTAGACTTTAGACATAAAGCAAAGGATAACGAGGCTCAAGTCACAAACACCAAGGAGCTAGATAACAGGAGAAACTTAAGAGAGACGTCATGGAGCCAATTGGGAAGGGGAAATAAACAAGTTCTGAGGAAACTGGGATCATATGGAGGAGAGAGCAAGAGGAGGTGGGAAAGAGATCATGAGAGGAGATGGTTGAGTGGGGGAAACAACAAAGAAGGAGAACAGAGATATCTTGGTAGAGGAAGCCATTTTGTGGTTAGAGGGAAACCTGGTGCTAGGGAAATACCCAGGAAGCCAAAGATGTCTCTGGCTAAATATGTCTCTGGAATGGGTGCCTAAATAAGCCTTTCCCTATAATAAAATGAATGAGCATCCTAATTGTCATTATAGAACCTTCATCTAGAAACTGATGGAGACAGAAAAAGAGATCCATAGAGAAGCACCAGGTCAAACGCCTGGTCTAGATAAAGTGAAAGAGAGGAGAAATTATATAAGCAAAGGGATCAGGATTATGAGGAGAAGACCACAGAGACTGCTGATCCAAGCTATTGGGAACTCACTAAGCCTAAAATAACTGCTGATGAACCTTCTTGGAAAGGAATTAAACCCTTCAAGTTTAGATGACAGTTGAAGTCAAACTACATGGGCAGTTTATGGAGCCTCCTGAAGTCAGACCACAGTTTATTCCTGGTGCATGAAGTGATATCTCAAAGCCAATATCCTACAGAGGAACACCTTACTCAGCCTTAATACTGGGAGGAGAACTTGATACTACCTCAACTGCATTTGCCAGACAGAACTGATTCACTTGACACATCCTTGTTCTCCCTGAGGAATGAATGGGAGATGGTATAGGGGAGGCTGAGGAAGGAATGGGAGAAGGGTAAGAAGGGGCAGCAGTGGTGGATATGGAGAAAAACTTTCTAGTAAAAAATTATATAAAAAAGAAAGTTATCTGGCAATGTGCTGGAAGCCTCAGAAATATGAAGTAGAAACTCAGTTGTCAACAGCAAGGCTGACCCATTAGGCCAAGGGCCCTAGTGAAGGTAAAGCCAAAACTAAAGCAATTTAGATGTTAATTGCCTTTGAATATTTTAGCTGTTTCCTGCAGAGTATTTCTTGGATGATGTGGGAATGTCTTTCTATATGCTGTGAATAAAGGAACTGTTTTGGCCTATATTGGACACCTTAGCAGTAGGCAGGAAATTGGAGCATAGTTAAGAGAAGGAGTATGGAGTCCGACACACACAATCCAACTTCCCAGAAACATACATGCAACAAATTAGGTAAACCAAGGGCCACATCGCAAGACAGATTAATGAAAATGAGTTGCATTAAGATGAAAGAGCTTGCTAGCAATATGCCTGAGCCTTAGGCCAAACAGCATGAAATTAATTTAAGTGTCTGTGTGTTTCTTTAGGACTTTGGGATTGCTGGTCAAGATAAGCAGCAGCAGGCAGGTCTGAACCTTGGAGCTAGGCTGTCCAGAAACCTCTTTTTATATGTGGGTGTGATTATAGCTTTTTCATTTTGTTATTTCCTTGGACTTTATTTCTTGGGAAACTTTAGAGGTATGCTTAATCATTTATTGGGCACAATTTCCCCCATATATCTGGTGGCATATTGATAATTTTCCCTAGCTATATGTGAAAACATTCATGCCTGCAAGAACCCTTTTCTCACAAATTGTTTTTGTTCCTTTGTCCAGAGCAGACTCAGTATCTGCCCTCCATGGAATTAGTTTTACTAGTAAAAGTGTGGACTGAGTCAGCTTTTGGACAAGTTATTTTATTTTAAACATTTCTCAGGTGTCCAATGACAGCTATAGATAGAAGACACACTGGTGTGTCCTAGGTTCACGACCCCTCCAGATAAGAGAAATATCCAAAGCTAACACCACTAATCTTAGTCCTTTAACTACCTATACAAACTTACACCAGGACTCATTAACATAAGAGCCTAACTTAAAGATTTATTGTTTGTGATACAAGAAAAAAGGTACTCAACCAACTCCTAAATGCAGGTGCTAAACTAAACATTTATTGACTGCTCCACAAGGCTGGAGCAGCTAGAAGATGACAGGCCCAGTTTCTTTTGCAAATTGAGCTTCATTATCTCCTTAAAAGACACCCTTAACAACCTTCTAGAGAAAGTGCTACAGCAAAACAAAAAGCTGAAGACTTTCTTCATTGTTTACTTAGGTTACCTAGCAACGAAGAACAACCCAGAACCGAAAAGGGGCTTCCAAAGAGACATTATTGAAATAGCACAGGACTTTACTTTGTTCATTGTTTTTTGTTGATCAATAAACTTTAACCTTATGCCTAGCCTCATTTAAGATTCTAGTTAATGCACATGTTATTTTCCCTTTTCAGTTGCTTTGTTGATCTAATCTTTAGATGATCTTCAACAGAAAAACCTTGACTAGCCACACTCACCTTGTGTCATAAAACAAAGCTGACAGTAACTGCTGTTGTGTAAATCACATCACTCTTTCTGTGATCTTCAGGAATTCAAGCCCCACATTACCTTGCCAAAAAATAACTGCAAGAGTATATAAGGCTATGGCTTCACTGCTCTAGTTGTCATGCTAATATGAATTATGCCAATAAAAATATAGAATATTGTGGAGTATGTTTTTATATATAGTTACTTCTTCTCCAGCAGAAGTCTACTTAAACCCTGAGAGAAAACCTTGTTGATGCTGGTTCCAAGGTTTTCCTCAGTAATGGGATAAAAACTTCTTTTTCAGCTGTTTTAAGGGGGAAAAAGTTACATATACACACAGTTACTCATGAATCTATAATCTTCATGTATAACCAATGTGTTAAGCACATTATATAGCCATATTATATTTTTCATGATGAAAAAGTTTACACAAAAAAATTCTTCAAATGTGAGTCAAAAGTGATTGATAGTGAAATACAGTTTATGTTAATTACAAGACTATAGATATTAGGATCAATGCCCTAAGTGTTTGGAAATGCAGTGATGCCTGAAATTTTGCATTGTTTTGGGCACTCCCTTTTGAATCTAACATGTAGATTTGAGCTGGATATGGGTGAAGTGTTATATTTAATTTAAAAAAGCCTAAAATATCACAGGATAGGGCCAAACCAGGAAATTCAATGTTATAGGATGTCTTTCTACATGCTATAAATTTTCATTGGATAATAAAGAAACTGTTTTGGCCTAAGGCTCATTCATATTATCAGTAAGCTATTGAATATATTTTAATTGTTTTTTGAAAATCAATATCAAACTTTATATAAAAAAGCAAAACATTTAAGATAGCTAAAAAAGAAATTCTGTAATAAAACTTCTCTTTTCTCTAAAATGCATGAAACATAAAAGATAAAATCTAAAGCTTCTAATGCCCACAGATGCATTATGGCTACCACAGATCTCTGCTAAGCAACCCTTCTACAGTCACACCAGAAGTTTTTGGGTTTTATTGTTGCTTGTGTGTGTGTGTGTGTGTGTGTGTGTGTGTGTGTGTGTTTTATTTTGCTTTATTCACCCATCATCTTTAAATGAAGAACATTTTTGCTTAAAGTCCACTAATGAGTGAGTACATCCCCTGCTTATTCTTTTTGGATTTGTGAGATTCACTCAGGAGGATATTCTCCAAATTCATTCATTTGCCCGTGAACTTTAGGATATCATTTATGTATTTATTTATTTATTATTTATTTATTTATTTTTACTGCTGAGTAGTACTCCATTGTGTAGATGTACCACAGTTTGTTAATCCATTCCTCAGTTGAGGGACATCTAGGTTGTTTCTATGGTCTTGCTATTACAAATAATGCTTCTATGAATACAGTTGAACCAATGCTTTTTGTAGCGGGAAATCAGGAACTATACATGTGAACGATTGTGTCAGAGGACTGGAGACGAGCGGGGCGTGGTTAACTGGAAAGGATTCCAGAAGTAGACCTCTGAGGGAGAGGACAAGGACAGAAAGCCGGCATTCTCTCCCGAGAGCTCCCGACCAGTTGGGCAAGTTTTCAGACTAATGACGCAGCTTCTGGCATACGCAATTCGGGCAAGCGGCACGAAAGTTCAAACATACAGCACAAAGATAAAGAGTTTTCCTTAAAAACGCTCCGGTGCGCTACAACCATATCCCTTCATTTTCTCTTAAAACCTTCTCTGTTTTATAAGTGATTTTTTTAAGTGCAAATGTGCATCTTTAGGGTATATGCCTGAAAATGTTATTGCTAGATCCTTTGTTATATTAAATTCCAGTATTCTATGATACCCCCATACTGCATTCCAGAGTGACTGAAAAAGAGTGTTTCCCTCACTCTGCCTCCTCTCCAGCATAGACTGTCCTCTATGTTTTTGATCTTAGTCATTCTGATAGGTGTCAGGTGGTGTCCGAAAGTTGTTTTGATTTGCATTTCTCTGATGGCTAAAGATGTTGAACCTTTTTCCAAGTGCCTTTCAGTCATTTGTAATTCTTCTGCTGAGAATTACCTTTTTAGTTCTGAACCCAATTTTCTTATAGAGTTTTTCAAGATTTTGAGCTCTAGTTTCTTGAATTCTCTATATATTTTAGAGATCAGTCCTATGTCACTTGAAGGGTTGGTGAAAATATTTTTCCATTCTGTAGGCTGTCAATTTGTCTTATTCACTGTGTCATTGACTTTACAGAAGCTTCTCATTTCAGTATGTCCCACTTATTGATTGCTGTTCTTAGTGTTTGTGCTCCTGGTGTTATATTTCGGAAGTGGTTACCTGTGCATTGGAGGGTATTTCCTACTTTCTTTTCTATCAAGTTCAGCATAGCTGGTTTTATATTGAGGTCTTTGATCCACTTGGATTTGAGTTTTGTACAGGGTGACAGGCTTGGATCTATTTGCACGTTTCTACATAGTGCCATCCAGTTATGGCAGCACAATTTCTTGAAGATACTATCTTTTTTTTTCCATTAAATATTTACCTCTTTGCCAAAGATCAGGTGTTTATAGGTGTGTGGATTAATGTCTGAGTCTTCAATTCAATTCCATTGATGTACAAATCTGTTTTTATGCTAGTACCAGACTGTTTTTATTACTGTAGCTCTATAGTATAACTTGAAGTTGGAGAAGGTGATACCTCCTGATGTTCTTTTGTTGAGCAAAATTGTTTTGGCAATCCTGGCTTTCCAGTTATTCCAAATGAAGTTGAATATTGTTCTTTCCAGGTCCATAAAATATTGTATTGGGATTTTGAAGGGCAGTGCATTGAATTTGTAGATTGCTTTTGATAGAATTGCCATTTTTACTATGTTGATCCTACCTATCGAGGAGCATGGGAGATCTTTCCATTTTCTGATATGTTCTTTAATTTCTTTCTTCAGTGATTTAAAGTTTTTGTCAAACAGATCTGATATTTTTTTGGTTATAGTTACACCAAGGTATTTAATGCTATTTCAGCTCTTTATAAAAGGTGATGTGTCTCATTTCTTTTTCAGCCTGTTTGTCTTTTATGTTTAAGCAGACTTCTAATTTGTTTTGAAATAATCTTGTATTCTGCTACATTGCTAAAGGTGTTTATCAGCTTTAGAAGTTCCCTGGTAGAATTTCGTTGGACACTTATGTATACAATCATGTCATCTGCAAATATAGACAGTCTCACTTCTTCTTTTCCAATTTGTATCCCCTTAATCTTCTTTTGTTCTCTTATTGCTTTAGGTAAAACTTTGAGAACTATGTTGAATAGATAAGGGGAGAGAAAATAACCTTGTCTAGTTTCTTATTTTAGTGGGATTGTTTTGAGTTTCTCTCCATTTAATTTGATATTGGCTGCCTCTTATAAATTGCCTTTATTATACTTAGAAATTTTCCCTGCATTCCTGATCTCTCCAGGAAATCAGTGTTGGATTTTTGCCAAAGGCTTTTTCAGCATCTAAGGAGCTGATTATATGTTTTTTTTTCCCTTCAATTTGTTTATAAGAGTGATGGCATTTATAGTTTTTCATATATTGAGCCATCTCTGCATTTCTGGGATGAAGCCTACCTGGTTGTGGTGGATAACTTTTTTATATATTGTTGTAATCAGTTTGCCAGAATTTTTTGAGTATTTTTGCATCAATGCGAGGGATTGGTCTGTAGTCCTCTTTCTTAGTTGCATGGTAGAGTAACTGTTGCATCTTAACTAGTGTCTATTAGTCTGTGTCTTGCTATGTGGCTCTTGGCTTACCTAATTTTTTTACATCTTCCTTTCTTGGTCGAAGTTCACAATATCATTCTCTTGACTTCAACTTCCTTCACCTTTATCTGTCTATACTTGGATTTCCTGCATACCTCTAAACTGACTTGTCATAAAAATGTGTTAAAATTATATAAATTGTACTTACCACTTTACAGAGAGTCTTGTGTTATGAGATTTTCTATCACATTTTAAATAATTATCCTGCCTATGTGTTTAGTAAAAGCTGATTGGCCAAAAAGCAAATAGGAAGTGTGGAGAAGGTTACCAGGCTACGAAAACTCAAGAAGATCTCAGAGCAGAGACAAACATCAGAGACAGACTCTATCCAGATGCTCAAACAGAAGCATGTAGGACCCAGGAGAGCTAGGGGCCACAGGCCACAGGCCACATGCCAGAATAGATTAATGGAAATGGGTTGAATTTAGATGAAAGAGCTAGGTAGCAATGTGCCTGAGACATAGGTCAAGCAGGATAAAATTAATGTAAGCATCTGAGTCTTTTTTTGGGGGGGTGTGAAGCTGCCTCAAACAGGTTGGACCTCTAGACCTAACAGGGTTAGAAACCTCTTTCAACAGTTTTGACATGTAAAAATTTGGAAACATAACAATATATACTCCATCTGAGGAAATTAGTGGCATTATGAAGATTCTTCATTTATTTTCCAATTAAAATAATTAGTTATCAGCAATGCATGTTGAATTTTGTCAAAGAACTTTCCTGATCAAGTGAGATGATCATATTCATGTTTTTAATATTAACTCCATAACATTTCACTACATTTAATGTCTGACATATGTTGAACCATTTCTACATTTCTGAGAAAAAGACAACTTAATTGTGTTTGTATTTCTTTGGAATAATAATTTAGAATAATACATGCTTATATTTAGTTTTTTAACTTAGAGTTTTATTGAGGATTTGCTTGTAGTTTTCTTTGTTCTATATTTTTTTTCATGTACCTTTCAATTTCATTGTATATAATAAGATGCATGGGCCCAGACTAGAATCTGGCATTGTGTATAGAAAAAACATTTGTATTTCTCTGAAGAAATAAAAATTAATTTAAAATAATCAAAATGTAATAAATAATACAAAAGATATGGGAAGTTTTAGACAGTGAATTATTTCACAATTTATTTTTCAAAATTGTAGTGTGGCAAGAACCAGCAAAATGTTTTGGAAAAGGAAATCAAGGCTATCAAACTTATTCAGGACAGGGTTTTAGTCTAACAGTTTTGGTCTGAGATAACGAAGAGACAACAAGGCTTGTTCTTTTCTCAATTTTGTTCCAAACTCCACTGTGAAGATTCTGTGAGGATGTTGTCATCACTGAACCCAGTAGAAATAGCTTCACTGAAGACAACCTAAATCTTTAACTCTAGATTTCTAGACATGAAGCTGAGAAGAGTGAATATCTGGGATAGAAATCATTTCCTTCATCTTATTTCTGTTTGATATTCCAAGAAGATAGAATTGAGTTGCAAATAGCATGAATGTGATATTGTTTTTTGAAAGAACTCTTCAGAAATTTTATAGGAGTAAACAGACAAAATCTGCAATCCATTCAGATTTAAGAAATTCACATTTGACAATGAAATAATATGTAGACAATGGAATACGAACTAAAACAACAATAGGTGTATAAATTCTTTATTTTTATGAGTTACATGTATTAGACACTTATGTTTTATACATTTTAATATATAGTATTTAATAAAGAACACATAAAAATACCATAGCCAAAAGAGTTTTATCTGATATTCAGGAATAATTTATTATTGATAAACCAACAAATATAATCCACCATGTGAATAGCCTTGAGCTAAAAAATTACATGATCATCTCATTAACTGAAGAAAAAATATTTAAAAATATCCAGCACCTCTTCTTGATAACAAATTTACAGGATCTAGAAATGTCGGCAACACATCTCATCATTATAAAAGCAACTACAAACAAACATACATCCAGTTTTATGTTAAAAAGAGACAATCTCACAGCATTTGCATAAAATCAAGAATATAGAAATGTGCATTCTCCCCCTTCTTATTCAATGTGGTACTAGAATTTTTAGATAAGGTATAAAACAATAGTACGGGTGTAAGTTTAATTATCCTTATTTGCAGAGATGTTTTCATATATAAAAGACTCTAAGCATTCGCTAGAAATCTCCTGTTTCTGATAAACATGCTAGAAAATAAAACAGATTTAAAGTTAACATGCAATAAATCAACATCCTTCCTATAAACAAATTACAATGCTACCAAGAACTAAATAAAAAGAATTCCATTAATTTTTGACTCTGAGATATATTGTATTGCATAAAATATAAATAATATAATAAAATACTTATACAACAAAAACTGATGACACTGACAAAAAGCTTTAGAAGATACCAGAAGACAGTAGGTCATACTAATGGACTGAAAGGATTCATGTTATGAAGACAGAACAATTTATAGGCTCTGTACAATATATATTATATGCTTTATTTTCAGAAAAATAAGTTTTCTTTCTGTTAAGTAATTTATTTTATATATTGTAATATATAACATTAAATATTATTACTTAGGACTATTAGAATTGGAAGCCATGAAATTTTAAAATGTATGTAATGTTTAGTTTAAATGCTATTTCTCTCCTGAAATATGCATCAGAAACTTTTTTTTGCTAAATTTAAATGAAATACTAATTTAGAAACATTTTAGATTCATGTATTATTTTATTATTATGGCATAATACTAGAGAAAAATATCTAACATATCCCTTCTTCCAAAAACTAATAATAGATTTAAAAAACTCTTAAGTTAGTCTAAAATTTATATTAAAAATTGAATATATTGTAATATGAAGTTTCTGGCCTGCCCTTTCCTGCTTGGTCCTGAGGTTCTGACTCATAGACTCTCAGGCCTGCAGACCCATAGATCCACAGAGACCCACAGACTCTTATATTAATTACACTGGTGCTTGCTGGTTGACCTAGCAACCAGGCATATAACTTTCTAGCTCTTTCATCTTAAAATAACCCATGATTTTTATCTTGTTCAGCCATGCAGTTTGATACCTTTTTTCAGCAGCATTTCAACTTTATTTCTCTTTGTGTCCTGGCATCTTATCATGATAGCTTTCTGGCTTCTTTGGAACATCTCTGTTCCGTTTTTCCTGTTTCCAAAGGTTTCACAGTCTTGTAGTACTATCCACACTTCCTGTCGACCTTTGGTGAATTAGCATTTTTATTGAACCAGTAGGCAGGACAATTATTTGCAACAACATAATCTCACTATAATATATTGTTCAGTGAACTGAAACAAATATGTAAGTGAAGTAAGTGTCTTCTAGGATATTTTACATTAAGCTGCACTTTAATAAATAATGATTAACATTAAAATAACAAATTTTCAGACAAACTTAAAATTTGGAATAAATAAAAAAATATAAATCATTAAAGATCTTTGTTTAAAAATATGTAGAATAACTTGAATTAATAGATCTTCAAAATGGCTTATACTAAAAATTAGTGAAGAAAACTTTTGCTCATGTTTATCATAGTTGTTAAGCATATGAACTATCTTAAAAATAAGTGTCCATCCTGTAACTATGGTAGGCAAGGATAAGAGAGAAAGCACTGCCACCTATAGAGTTATTAAAATGGAAGCACTTAGCTAATGTAACTGATTTTGAAACATTTCCGTCTATTGATAGTTTTTTGTTTATTTTTCCTTAATTTTTTTCTTATACATTACATCCTGGCTTCACTTTCTCCCTCACACCACTCTTTTCAATCCCCCACCTCTCCCCTAGAATCACTCTTTTGTTTCTTTTTATAATATTGCAGAATTCAGTCAAACATGGTATAAAAATTTACACTAAGACTAAGCGCAAACCCTCATATTAAAGTTGGGCAAGACAACCCTGTAGGAAGAGTCCTAAGAACACACAAATGATCTAGAGACACATCCCATGCCCACTGTTAGGAATCTCACAAGAACACCAAGATACACAACCATAACATTTCCAAGAGTCTCTTGTTCAAACCCATACAAGTTCTGTGATTGTCATTTCAGTCCCTGTGAGCCCCTATCCCAGTCGATTCCATGGGCTGTGTTCTAATGGTATCCTTAACCCCATTGACTTCTATTGTTCTTCATACTCCTCTTCTATGGATCCTACAAACTCTGCCTAATATTTGATTGTAGATATCTGTATCTGTTGCTTTGTTTCATCAATTGCAGGATTAAACTTTTCCATGATGAGTAGGCTAGCCTCCAATCTATGAGTATAGCAGAATATCACTAGAATAATTTTATTGACTTTTTTCCAGTTGTATTTGGTTCTATTCTAGGTCTCTAGGCTATCCATGCTTTGGTTCCTATACAATCAAGCAGTGTAAGACATTGGTACCCTCTCCTGGTATGAGCATCAAGTTAGATCAGTCAATGAGTTGCCACTTTCACAAGTTTGGTGGCACTATTTCTCTAGCACACCTTGCAAGAAGAACAATTTATAGACCAAAGATTTTGTGAATGGGTTGACTTTTTCAGTGCCACTAGTGGAAGTCTTGCCTGCTAGTAGAAAATGCCAGTTCAAGCACCATTATCCTAATTATTCGGAGTCTTCAATATGATCACCGTCATGGATTCTAGGGAGTTTCCAATGCCCTTGATATTCAGGTTGCTCCCCAAATACCCACCAATTCTAATTGTGTCAACAAGTACGCTCTTTCTCTATCCTTCTGCCACTAATATCAGCTCTTCCCATCCTTGCCTACTTCCCATTTACCCACAAAATCTAGTTTATTTATCTTTCCCAGGACACAAATATCACCCCCTTGTGACCTCCTTGCTAATTAGCCTATCTGAGTCTGTGGATTGTGCATGATTTTCCTTTACTTCACAGCTAAAATTCACTTCTAAGCATACACATACCTTCTTTATAATTTTGGGTCTAGGTTACTACACACAAAATTATATTTTTATTTCCATTTGCTTGAAAATTTTACAATGACACTATTGTGGCATGTGATGGTTGAATTCTATATATGCACCACATATTCTTTATTCATTCTTTGATTGCAGGATATCTAAGTTGCTTCCAGTTTCTGGATATTGTTAATAAAGCAGATAATTGAGCACATGTACTTGGGGTAGGCTAGAACATTTTGTGGGTATTATCTCAAGAGTGTTATAGCTTGCTCTTTAGGTAGCTTGGTTCCCAGTTTTCTGAAGAACCACCATATAAATTTCTATGGTGGCTGTAAATGTTTGTACCTAAACTATGTGTGAAAGAGTGTTCCTCTTGCTTTCATATCTTCACCAGCATGTGCTGTCATATGTGTTTTTTGATCTTAGTTATTCTGACAGGTTTAAGTTGGAATCTCAAAGGAACAGTGAGTGGCCTGGTGACCTACCTGGAATTCTGGTGACAGGAAGGGACACTGGTCAAGCAAAGTATAGGCAAAGCTTAAACTGAGAAACAAAATTTAAAAGATAGTAGAATTGTGCAATCATCTATTTTTTACTTTGCTTAGAAAGGAGAAAAGCATGCAATTAGTTCTAGTTGTTTGTCACATCTGAGACAAAATTTTATTTGAAAGTGTGAGCTCTCCTAATTTTGCTTTCCATGATATAATAACTGTCCCCTGTAGTGGCTCCTTCAGCAGCTCTGATTCCTGAGAAACTTAGAAATAACAGAAACTCCCTACAGATCTGAAAGTTTGTGACACACATACTAATTGAGAAGTTTTTATTTGTTCTTGAGAAATACTAATATTCTGGAGGACATTCGGTAAACATGCCTAATAAAAATGTGTATTTGATCCTTGCTGTTCATCTCTACATCTTTTGCAATTGTTAATATGCTTTTAAAACATAATTTAAAACTTGGAAGTGATCAATGATATAAATAATTTTCTTTCATAAATTATCGGTGACAAGAGATGTCACCGATAATTTCTCAGTTTCTTTTTCTTTTTTCTCCTTCAAACTGGTTACAATTAAATTGCTTATCTGATTTTCTAATAAATGTTTCATTTTATTTCATTTTATTAAAGTCACTTTACTGCTTTGTTCATAGGAAATAAATCAGGAAATTATAGATATTTTTCATTTTCTAGAAAATTAAAACCTGGGAAACATAAAAGTATTTTCCAAAATAAGGCTGATACTTGCTATTTTGTGTTAATTAATTTGCCTAAATATAAATGCTTTCAAATTTTGTTTTGGTTATTTAGTTACTAATCCAATGAATGCTAATGTTCCCTATTGAAATGAAGAGTTACCCTGACAGACTCATCTCATTCTGCATTCAACTTCATTCATATGACAATAATTATTCCCAAAGCCACATTTCTCTAATTTTTATTTAAATGTGGTCTTACTGGAAGGATACTTGCATTTAAATAATTTATGTGTACTATTCAATTCAAATAAATTTCTGCACAAATTATTATGTACTTTTATATCCTGGTAAATAAACCAGACTGGAAAAAGAAATGAGAATTTACACACACACACACACACACACACACACACACACACACACACACAACCCACAGAAAAACTAACCAGAGTTACTCAAACATTTTATAAAAATTGTAAAATAATAAAAAGAGTAATCTATTTTTCTACTAAGAATGCAAAAAGAAATTAAACTATAGTTTTTTTAACACATTAAATTTTAATAGTATGTGGTCTGGTATGTTTCACAACTAGTCACTGTTTTAGTATAAAATTAATGCTTAAGTAAATGTAGTTAAAACTGACACAAATGCCAATGAAGATTTTCTGTTTGTTCAGAGAATCAATATCATTACATAGAAAAAATACAGAAATGTTTCAATATGGATTAAATTATATAATACTAATGAAACATATGTAATTATTTAAAAGAAAAGAGATAAAATGTTTAAACAAATGATTATGACAACTTCAAAAATAAGTGTAACCACAGCAAAACTCTTTCACAGTCTGTAATTAAACCATACATTAAATATGATAAAGATATGTTAAATTTTAAATAAATGGAAAGCATAATAAATGAGAATATTAAAAGTTTCTTACTTCTCAAATAATTTAAATTGTATGTGTTCATCTAAAAACAATTGTTATTTCAATTTATTCTAATAGTAAGTTTCTAATATCATATAACACTGTAATACCAGATTTCTTTAGATATTTCTTTGGTGATTTTTAAAATAATCTTATAAGGGATTTCTAACTTATTTTCTGATGGTAGCCATCAATAAAAATTAGCATTATTTCTTGTGATTGGAGATAACACTGCTTATTTTGGGAATTAGTGAAAGGAGATTTGGGAATTTGTAATATAAATTGATGATGCCTTCTCAATGTATCTCATTAGAGTCATAAAGTTAGTCCAGTTTAATTCAAGGGTAAATAATGCATTAGAGCAAAAGATACAAGACTCATTAAAAGTAAACCTTTAGCATTAGTAAAAGGAATACATTGTTTGCAAAATGATAGCCTTTTGTGCCATTAATAAATAAAATATATAAATACTGTGTAATAAAAATATGTACTATATTCTAGGCCATGAAAACACACTACCTATGCATTTTAACTTTTCCATACCTTCTATGGAAAAATTAAATAAATAATAAATATTTATTTATTATTCTGTAAATAAAGGTTCCCTTAGCACTAGGTTTCTTTATAACCCCACAGCGGCTCCCTCTATCAAGTATTCATTTCTTTGTTCTCCCTGACTGTGGCTCCTCTCACTCAACCATCTCCTTCTCTTATGATTTGTTCCCACCTCCCCTTGCTTGCTCCCTGTTATTATTCCAGTTAACTCAGAAGACCTTTTCTATTTCCCCTTCTCAGGGAGTTCCTTGAATATATCTCTTAAGTTCTTTCTGTTGCCTAGCTGCTCAGGGGTTGGTTGTGGTTTGAAGCCTGGATATTCTTTGCTTTATGTCTAAAATCCAATTACACGTGAGTACATATCATTTCTACCTTTCTGGACCTGTGTTACCCCACTCAGAATGATACTCTCCAAATCCATCCATTTGCCTACAAATTTTACGACATCATATTTTTAACTGCATTTTTAAACATTTTTTTAATGTACCACAATTTGTTAATCCATTCTTCAGGTGAGGGGCATCTAGGTTATTTCGGGTTCTTCCTGTTGCAAATAATGCTGCTATTAACATAGTTGAGCTAATGTCCTTGGGATAAGAATGAACATCCTTTGTGTGTATGCCTAATAGTGGTATTGCTTTATCATGAGGAGGAGACCCACAGAGATGGCTGACTGAAGCTATTGGAAGCTCACTGACTCAGAAATAATTGCTGAGGAGAAACCTTCAGGGAAAGTGACTAAATCCTCCAAAGGTACACAACTGTAAATGGCATGGTCAGTAGAGCCTCTTGCAGTAGGATCAGAGCACCTTCCTGGTGCATGAACTGGCATCTTAGAGCCCACTCCCTACAGATGAACACCTAACTCAGCCCTAATACTGGGATGAAGGACTCGGACCTACCTCAACTGGATATGAACAGATGTCTTGAGACTCCTTGCCCTCTTTGGGGAATGGATGGGTTGGGGGAGAGGGATGCTATGGTTGGTGGGAGACTAAAGGATAATTGGGAGGATGGGAAGGAAAGGGAGCAGAGAGGATTATGGAAGATATTTTAAATAAAGTTTCTGTAAATAGATAATACTTGTGAATAGGAATTTGTGATTTCTTACAAATCCATTTTTTTACGTTTAATAACTGAGAAAATAATTCATCAGGCAGATAATTATGTTGCTCCTTGTGTGCTCTAGATCTTGTACAGATGTGGAAAATATTTGCACATGGGTGGACATAGCTGGATTATGTTCTTTTCTATGTATTTTGTTAGCACTGAAAAGAAACTAAAATGACACACTGACAACTTCACTTTCAGCCTTTGGGAGTAATACATCCAGAGGGATGAAGCCAGAATATCTGGGTTCTTTCTGGAGAAGAGTGCCATTAAATAGTTACCTATCTTATCATCTCAATAAGAAATCAGCTTTACTTTAATTAATATGGCATGTTTCTATGATTATTCAAAATAACAGAGGGGGACTAATTATACTAATAAAATAGCTAAGCATGCATTATTGTGTTCCTGAATATGTACATTCAAGATAATAATGCCAGGTATTTAATAACTATATTAATTAATCTATTGCATTTTGATGGAATACAAAATTAGGAAAACAGTAGTAATTGACTTATGTTTTGTTCTTGGGTTTTGTATGTTTAATTTGTTCCACTATTATAAGTATAGATTATATAAAATGGAAAATGTAATGGTTGTAGATTTAATATTACAAATTTACTGTTATTATATTTTTACATGCATTTGCTTAAATAAAAAAGTGAAGCTTCAGGACACAAAAATACAGCTATCACTAATACAACTTGGAGAGATTAAAGCAATGTGATGCACCCTTGATCATTTTCTTGACCACTTATTAGAAGTGTCTTTATACTGTCATTAGCTGAGTTTCTCCTCCAAGGTTTCTGTGTCCTTGTCAAATAACTGCCTCAGAAGCAGATCAATGAGAGTCTATAAAGGAAGCAGGATCAAACTGAGCTTAAATATCCTTTTCACATTAGTATACAGCAATTAATATACATATATGCTTGCCACCATCCCTGAATCCTTTCTACTGGACAAAGGATTCACAGAAATTCAAGATGCTTCACAATAAGACAACATGTTTGCAATTGTTTTTAATGTGCAATTTGAGCATCTCAAGTTTCTCCAGTACTTTACATTGGGAAGATTAAAGATGCTTTATGGTTGATATGCCTAGAGAAAATGTTATTCATGGTGAGAGGGAATTAATAAAACCCAGTAGCAGGTACTTTCATTAATAGCCAAGGTGAAAGTCTAGAATTTTCAAAACATAATAATTACAGATTAAATATCTATTTAGAATTACTCAGCAATTTGGATTATTTAATAATTAAATAATTAAAATTTTTAATAATTAAACCAATTTAATATTCAACTCTGTTTTTCAATTTAACAATTATAGTTTGAGAATATAATGTAAGAAAAGAGACAATGGAGGTTTACTATTGCTATTCTATGTAATTTTATGGAATAACATGTATAGTCAGTAGTATTTTACAAGTATAAAAAAATTAATTAAACTAAATAAATAATAGAAAACATTAAAACCCATGCTGACACAACAAATATAATTAACAACTTAATTGACATGTATTAGATACTCTTTATAAAAGTACATGCCCTGCATTTAAGTTGTTAAAAATTAAATGAACTGTATGTAGTTATTCTTATGGATTTACTAAAATAAATTTTCATCTACACATGCTGGCACAAACATGTCATCCAAATACGGAATAATTAAAAATAGGTTTTCTAAGTTCAAAGTCATCCTTGGATGCATTTCTGATTTTAGGAAAGTCTGGGGACAACAAAGCAGTGCTTCAAAACAGACACTAAAAGAAACCATAGTAATTTTCCCTTGTTTTTAATGCTTCATATTCAAATCAGTTTTGGTTTTTACTTTTGATTATAGAGGAAGTCCTGTTTAGGCAACACCTTTGCTATTGGTTGGAGACCTAGGCAGGGACATCCTGTGAGTTCTTGGAGGTTTGACTAGCACTCGGTCTTTTTCCAACCCTATATTCGCTTTCTCTACGTAGATCTCCAACTTTTTTTCCTCTCCCTCCTTGTTCCTCTCACTCAATCATCTCCTTCTCTCGTAATTTGTTCCCACCTCTTCTTAATTGCAACCTCTTCTGCTCCCACTTAGCTAAGAAGATCTCTATTTTCTCTTTCTTGAGGACTCCCTGGATGTCTCTTTTAAATTCCTGCAGATGACAACCTGCTCAGGGGTTGTGGTTTGCAGCTTGGGTGTTCTTTACTTTTTGTTTAAAGTTCACTAATTAGTGAGTACATCCCCTGCGTATCTTTCTGAGTTTGTGTTACCTCACTCAGGAGAATATTCTCCAAATCCATCCATTTGCCTGTCATATCATTTTAGGATATCATTTTTTCTTACTGCTGAGTAGTACTCCATTGTGTATATGTACCAGAGTTGGTTAATCCATTCTTCTGTTGATGAGCATCTAAGTTGTTTTCAGGCTCTGCTATTATAAATAATGCGGCTATGATCATAGTTGAGCCAATACTTTTGGGGTGAGAATGAATTTCTGTGACAGGCATGATACATGAAACAGAATGGACTGTTTTTATGTGCTCAAATATGTGAGTCTGATAATCATTATCCTTCCTCTAAATTGACTGACTTTTTAAAGACTCATCCAGTGTGACTTTTTAAAGACTCATCCAGTGTGGTTTTTTTTCCAGAATTATTTCATTTGGGCCTTTAAAAAATGCTAAAGGTGTGTTTACAGATGAATCCTCCAATGGCCATATACAGAGGTACAAATCACAGCAGCCAAGTCTACTCAGGTGGTAGGGCTTCTAGCTGTACAGCTGGCCTTAAATACATATTCTTCTGAATCATTTAATCTGTTCACTGATGTGGCATATATGCTTGGCTCTTTAAAAACAGCTAGTTATATTGCACCTGTGAGTAAAGTGTGTCAGCTTTTATTAAATATACGGGCTTTTGTGGGACCAAATTCAGCCACTTTATGTGGGACATTTGTGGGCTCATTTTGACCTTTCTGGTGAGAGCAATGCCCTTGCAGATCAGTTTACTAAACCAAAATATTTTATGTTTAATGTGTTTGATAACTCATTTTAAGCCCATCAGAGATTTCATCTTAATGCTGGATCTTTGAAATTTTATTTCAAGATCTCAAAGGACCAATCCACTCAAATAGTCAAATAGAGTTTTGGCAGACAGGACCTATTCTTTTGGGCGCATGCCTTCTTCTTACTGTGCAATGTTCTAGCCCATCCTCTAGACACTTTGACTTCATAGGATTAGAATCCCTATTCTCCCTTCTATGAAAGTGTAGCCACTTTTGGGAATTACAGCTTTTCCAACAAATCCCAAGATTGCAGGTGGAGTCAGGAGCCCTCAGGCAGAGTTACCATGACCCAGGTTGTTGGTTCTGGATTATGTATAGGAAATGTTATTCTCACCTCCTATAAGCATTTATGTAACCAGACCCTTTTAGGTAATAATACCTCCCTATACTTACTCCCTAGTGAAGAAACTTGGTGGGCCTGTGATAATGGACTGATACTATACATTTATATCCCTCACCTTTTATGACCAAATATCTTTTACATTCTTATTTAGATTGTCCAAAGACTGATTTATTATACCTTAAAAGAAGAATATGTCCAAGCCTGGGACCCTGGCAATGGTTATCCATTAGTCAGAGTCAGGAGTGAACCTGTGACAGTAGTGACCCTGGCTGTTCTTTTAGGGCTCAGCACAACTGGTGCTGGAACTGGCTTGTCTTCCTTAGTTCTTTCTTACCAGTATTATTTAGAATTACACTCCACCATTGATGAAGATATTCAGAACTTAGAGAAAGGCATTTCTAGCTTAGAAAGATCACTTGTTTCCTTATCTGAGGTACTTTAGAAGAATCATCAAGGGCTAGATCTCCTGTTTCTCCAGCAGGGAGGCTTCTGTGCTACACTTAAAGAGGAATGTTGCTTTTATACTGATCATATATGAATAGTTAGAGATTGCATGGCTAAGGTTAGAGAAGGATTGGAATGCAGGAAAAAGAAAAGGGAACAGGAGGAAGGATGGTTTAAAAGCTGGTTTTCCACCTTCCCTTGGGTTACTACCCCTTTACCCTACCTTTTAGATACCTTTATAGAATTTTTGCTATTAATAGCTTTTGGACCATGGGCCTTTAATAGGCTCACCGGATTTATTCACCAACAGGTAGACTCCTTGGCCTCCAAATCCATTCAAGTCCACTATCATAGGCTTGACCTGGGCAACTGTGGACAAGATGATGCTAGGGATAGCTTTATCTTCCTATCAGAACACCTGCACGAATAACCTGCACTTAAGACATTCCATGACTAGGTTGCTTAGCAACCCTTTCCCCTCATGACCCTCTGCCCTTTCACATCCCTTTTTATTATGTAAATGCCCTCAGAAAAAATAAAAATTCAAAGTTGTATCAGAATACTGTCTTGCTGCCAATTTCTCGTGTCTTTTCTTCCCTCATTCCTCCCATCCAGGTTTTGGGTTCCTGTCTTCTCATCCTGCTGGCCAGGACAATCTTTTACTTCTCTGTTTATAGTTACACTGAGAAATTTAATGCTCCTTGCAGCTACTATGAAAGGTGGTGTTTCCCTTATTTTCTTTTCAGCCCTTTTACCTTTAGTGTATATGAGGGCTACTAATTTTTTTGAGTTAATCTTGTATCCGGCTACATTGCTGGAGGCTTTTTTATCAGCTGTAGTAGTGCCCTGGTAGAGTTCTGTGGGTCACTTATGTATACAATCAGATCATCTGCAGATAGAGTTTCACTTTGTCTTTTCCAAGTTGTATCCCCTCAATCTCCTTTTTATTCTCTTATTGCTTTAGCTAAAACTTCAAGAGCTATATTGAATAGATAAGGGGAGAGGGGACAAGCCTGTCTAGTTCCTGATATTACTGAGACTAATTTGAGTTTTTTCAAATTTGTTTGATGTTGGCTCCTTGTAAATTGCCTTTATTATATTTAGGTATTTTCCATGTATTTCTGATCTCTCTGAGACTTTTATTATAAAGAAAATTTTAACTTGTCAAAGGCTTTTTCAGCATCTAAGGAGATGATCATGTGTTTTTTTCCTTCAATTTGTTTATGTAATGGATGACATTTACAGTTTTTCATATGTTGAACCATCTCTGCATTTCTTTGATGAGGCCTACTTGATTGTGGTGAATTAATTTTTTATATGTTGTTGTTTTCGGTTTGCCAGAATTTTGCTGAGTATTTGTGCATCAATTTTCATGAAAGAAATTGGTCAGTAATACTCTTTCTTGGTTGGATCTTTGAGTAGCTTGGGTATCAGTGTGATGGTGCCTCAGAGAAAAGTTTGGCAGCATGCTTTCAGTTTCTACTGTATGGAACAGTTTGCTGAGTATTGGTATTAGTTCTTCTTTGAATGTATCTATTGATATTTGCTTAATACCAAGTATGTGATCAATTTTAAAGAACGTTCCATGGGATGCTGAGAAATATATATATATGTATGTATGTATGTATTTCTTTGTTTTGGGGTGGAAGCTTCTGTAATTATCTATTAAGTTCATTTGTATCATAACATTTGTTAGACTCCTTATTTCTTTGTTGAGTCTGTCTAGCTGACCTATCCAGGGGTGAAAGTGGGATACTGAAGTCTCTTGCTATTAGTGTCAGGTTTAATAAGGGGTTTAAGCTTTAGAAGTGTTTCTTTTACACATGTAAGTGCCTTTGTGTTATGGGCATAGATATTCAGGATTGAGATTCTGTCTTGGTGAATTTTTCCTGAGATAAATAAGTAGTGACCTTCCTGGTCTCTTTTGATAGATTTTAGTTTGAAGTCTACTTTGTTAGATGGCACCACCAGCTTGTTTCTTAGGGCCATTTGGTTGGAAATCTTTTCCCAATCCTTTACTCTGAGCCTGTGCCTGTCTTTGAAGTTGAGGTGTGTCTCTTGTGTGCAGCAAAAGGATGGCTTCCATATTTTTATCCATTGTGTTAGGGTGTGCCTTTTAATAGGTGAATTGAGTCCATTGATATTAAGGGATATTAATGACCATGGATTGTGATTTTCTGTTATTTTTGGTGGTAGCTTGTGTGTATTTCCTTTCTTTGGGGCTTTTCTTCTGTGGGATTATTGAGTGTTTATGGTTTCATGGGTATATCTAGGTTTCTTAGGTTGAGATTTTCCTCAAGTGCTTTCTATAGTGCTGTATTTATGGATAGATATTGTTTCAACTTGTCTTTGTCTTGAAATATCTTGCTTACTCCACCTATGATGATTGATAGTTTTGTTGGGCATAGTAGTCTGGGTTGGCAGCTGTGCTTTTTTAGTGTCTGTACAACTTCTGACCAGGACCTTCTTGCTTTCATTGTTTCCATTGAATAGTCTGGCATTATTCTGATGGATCTGCTTTTATAGGTAATTTGGACCTTTCCTTTTGTAACTCTTAAAATTTTTTCTTTGTTCTGCATGTTTTGTGGCTTGATTATTATGTGACCAGCAGATATTTTGGTGGGTCATATCTATTTGGTGTTCTGTAAGCTTCCTGTATCTTTATGGGCATTTCCTTCTTTAGGTTGGGAAAGTTTTCTTCCATGATTTTATTGAATACATTATTTGTGCCTTTAGGTGGTATTCTTCTCCTTCTTCTATTCCTATTATTCTCAGGTTTGGCCTTTTCATTATATCTCAAATTCCTGAATGTTTTGTTTTATGGCTTTTTTGGTTTTACTGTTTTCTTTGAGTGATTTACTTATTTAAACTAGTGTGTCTTCCATTTCAGAGATTCATTCTTCTATCTTTTGGATTCTGTTTGTTATGCTTGTATCTGTAGCTTCAGTTTGTTACTTCAGATTTTTTATTTTTTCTTTTGCCCCATTTGTGCCTTCTTTATTGTTTCTATTTTAATGTTTAGTGCCTGGAATGTTCTTTTCATTTCTTGGGTTTTTTTCCTTGGTTTTCTTTCAAGGATTTGTTCATCTTTTCCAATTTTTTATTGGTATTTTCTTCTATTTTAAGGGAATTTTTCATATCCTCTTTTAAAGTTTTTAATAATCTCCATAAAGGAGTTTTTAATGCTGTTTCCTTCTGTTTCTTCTTCATTGCTCTATTCAGGTCTTGGTTTTGTAGAACCATCAGCTTCTTCTGGTGGTACCTTGTTTTTCTTTATATTGTTATATCTATAGTTGCGATGGAATCTGTCCATTGCTTCCTTGCTCCACTCTTAGTGTGCTCTTAGTTGGATCTTAGTCAGTTGTGACTTCAGAGGTTGTGTGTCTCCTGTCTGCTCTGGACATGGGGTCTGCAAGATCTCTTACTCTGCTCTGGACATTGAGTCAGCGCAGTTAGAGGACATCTGTCTATGATGACATAGCTTGCCCCAGAGGCAGGGCCCTGCAGTGAGATGTCCTTTCTGCTATGTGTCCCCAGGATCATTGGGGAAGCTTTCTCCCAGGCTTGGTTTAGGGTAGAATTGGGTGTGAGGTCAGAGCCAGGGCTGTGTCTAAAGCCTCAGAGAGGAGGTCTCTGGGGAGGCCCAGGAGGTAGAACCTGTTCACCTCTCACTCTGCTCTGAACACAGGGCACATAATGTCTGAAGAGATGTGTTTTTTCTTAAGAAGATTACAAAATGTTTAAAGATAGAAGAAGCACATCAAAAAGAATTATATTTAGACATATTGTAGGAAATATATATCTATTTCAAAATAATAAAGGAATCACTAGAAAACAAGGGCTGTTTTATTCAAGGAGATTTTTTACTGTAACTGGATAAGTTTTTCATCAATTAGCAGGTATTAATGAAATATATCTCTTGTATAAGATGTTGATTTAGAAGGAAAGAATACAAAACAGTCATTGGCCCAACACGCTTCCCCTCAGAGGGCTCATCTTTAGGCAGGAGTATTATATCACAAACAGAAAAGTGTTAACTTATAAAGGTGACAAGAGACCAAATATGGGGACAATTAGTGTTCAATAGTAGTGCTCCCTGTGTCCTTGAAAGCTTCTGCTTTTCTGATGAGGATAAAAATTCAAACAATGGAAGTTGTCAGACATGTATGTGCTGACTTCAAAACTAAATTTTATTGTTCATTACTGCAAGCAAACAACAACATATTGAAAACTATATGGGCAACATGTAGTAATACATTATATAAACATTTCTTAATTTTATTTTTAATCTCTTGGATTTGTATAGTGTATGATGAGTATATTGTTACTCATATATTGCTATTGCCTCCTTTGTCATACATTCATGTCCTGTTAATCATCTTTTTGCTTATCAGACATTTCTCTTTATACAATTGCAATATTATTTGGTTTCAGCCTTTTACCTGGGAATTGTGGGAATTTCAGAGGATATTCACTTTAAACCTTGAAGTCATATTGAACACAAAAAAGATATCTACTATAATCTATGCAAATAAATATAATGTTTATTAAATAAAAGTTGTCATACAAAGTTTGAGTTGTAAATATATAAATAATAAACTTTTGAAAATTATTCACTAGGATATTTGTGAGACTATTGTGCAATTAAGCTTTTTCTATATGCATCACCTCTTTTGATCATCGATTAACAATTTCATATTTACAGTGTATAATTTTCACTATACTGAGATTTTCTTTTTAGTTTTTACTACTTGATAATTTCATGCATGAATACAATTCATTTTGAACTACAGACTCTGCAAAACTTCATGCCATTTTTTCAGTACCTCACATAGTCCAATCAGGGCTATGTATATGTACTTAATGGTAGGGAATCAGATAAATCATTGGGAAATTATGTGGATCCATGTTCTTGAAAAAAACTACTTTCAGAAACAATTTCAAAGTTTACCATGCTGCAGAAATTTCATTCTAGTAATAACATAGTGAATACATTAATATAACTTTTTTATTAAAATTAGTAAATTATACTTATGCCAAAATTTCCCTAAGGAAACACTAAAAAATTCACAACTTTTCATTTTGCAGATACCTTATTATATACTAGATTTGAGTTATTCCTTAAAGGTTTGCAATGATTAGGCAAAGAATACCTTATATTGTTAAATATTGTTATAATCCAAAGAGCCTGCACTTGAGAGAGTAAAAAATAATCTTCAAAGATTTTCTGGCACATGATGTTTTATTACCTTGAATTTGAATTGCAATTTCTAGGCAGATGCATATGTTTAATCAATATCTCATTGCCATTGTGTTTTTCAAGAATCTGTGAAATGCATACCTATTCAGTTGATCCGAAAATCATTAACTTTCCTCAGAAACCATGGGAATAATTTAAGCTCCTGTAATCCTGAGTTCTTGATCTGACTTTACCGAACCCTGGTAATCATAAAGTGAAGCTACAGTGGTGTGACTGATAATTTTTCATATCTTCATGCTATGCAAAAACTAAGTACCACAGCATTAGTGTTTTAAAAGATAATCTTACATATTTGTATTGTTATTTTACTATAATTTTCCCTAAATTAAAAAATTAGGCTTTTTTTGGACAATGTGGTTTAAGATTTATTTTCTCCAAATGAATATAATAGTTACTCAGATGTTTAGAACTTTTCACTTCAGTATTATTATTATTATTATTATTTACAACTTAACAAGTGAAGAAGACCACATGAGAAAATCTGCAGGTAGTAGCCTGTCAAATCATTTATCTATTGTCCTATTTAAAACTGAAAATGGTAAAGTACTTCTTTTGGCAATTGATTGAAGTTGAGATAAATATCATATGACTTTACATAGTAAATAAAATAGTCTTAACTAGAGTGATTTAACAAATTATCTCAGTGAGTCCAAAATAATGCATATTGTATAACCACTTTTGCACATGAGCTCAATTCTCTAGCTTCATATGTGCAACTCTAAGCTTTAATTGGTCTTGCATTTTCAACATTGTATTTCTCCTTATTTATATCATTGCTTCCATTTATTTGCATTATAAATATTTGTTACTAAATATAAAATAATGGAGTATTTCACTGAGATATTTTATGTGTATATAATGTACTTTGATCATATTTACCTCACTCATTTAACTTTCTTGTAGTTGTTTGAATTGTATTCAGAGAAACCTTAACAAATTTTTACTTACTCTGGAGAAGCAATTGTTACATACTAAAGCAGCAAAAGCATTGGAGTCCAAAATACTGATCCAATAAATTTATTGAGGATACATGGAAAAGTATGAGTGACAACATACTAGTATGAGCACACAAAATCTATCCAGGGAGGGGAACAAAGTATGAAACTTAGAATTGTGTAGTTACAGCATAACTTCTAGGCAAAGTGAAGAGTTTCTCCTAAACTATTGTGATGATCTAAACCTCTCCCAGAGGTCAGCTGGTTTGAGTCTCTTCGACAACCTTTCAGCACACAGAACCCTGAAGAGGGGGATTCCATTTGTATCATGACAGTATAATGGACTTCCTTAGAATTGGGTTTAGGATTCTACCTGTGTTTTAATGAACATAAGTTTAGAATACCTGAGTCCTTAGAAGTCTAATTTAGAATTCCCCTCAGTCTCACTGAGCTTTACTTTATAACACTTATTGCTCCTCATACTTTCTGAAACTATACCAATCACCAGTTTTTACTCAATAATCAGAATTAAAATCCTTACATTGAAGAGAAATATTTTGCGTCTCAATTCAAACTCTGCCTTCAATGTGTACTATTTAAGTTACCACAATTTATTCATTTATATTTATATTAGTTCAATTTTTATTTTTTTATTTTCTTTCTTCTTTCTTTTTTTATTATGAATAAAGTCACATTTTCTATCCTTGTATATGGATTCAAGGTCTCTTCCCTCTCCAAAACCCTCCAGTCACTCTCTCTTCTCCACATCTCCCCATCTCCTCTCCAGCAAGGGCAGGAGGTCCCAAGGTCCCAAAATTGCTCAGTTCAGCATCCACTCCTGGCAGATCCAATTTGATCACTTCAACATCAAGACTGAGTCAGGCGTTCCTCTAGGGGGAGTGGGATCCAAGGTGCCACTCTTCTGGTGTTTCAGATTCAAAGCTGTTCAGGGTTGTGGTTTGCAGCTTGGACATGCTTTGCTTTTTTGCTTTTTTTGTTTATATTCCACTAACGAGTGATTACATCCCCTGCTTATCTTTCTGGGTTTAAGATACCTCGATCAGGAGGATATTCTCCAAATCCATCCATTTGCCTGAAAATTTTAAGATACCACTTTTTCTTCCTGCTGAGTAATACTCCATTGTGTAGATGTACCACAGTTTGTTAATCTATTCCTCAATTGAGGGGCATCTAGGTTGCTTCCAGATTCTTGCTATTACAAATAATGCTGCTGTGAACATAGTTGAGCTAATGCCTTTGAAGTGCAAATGTACATCTTTAGGGTATACACCCAGAAATGATATTGCTGGATCCTTGGGGAGATTGATTCCCAGTTTTCTGAGAAAAGGCCATACTGTATTCCAAAGTGGCTGAACAAGCTTACACTCCCACCAACAATGAAGGAGTGTTCCCCTTGCTCCACAACCTCTCCAGTATAGGCTGTCCTCTGTGTCTTTTATCTTAGCCAATCTGACAGGTGTCAGGTGGTATCTCAAAGTTGTTCGATTTGTATTTCTCTGATGGCTAAAGAAGTTGAACACTTTTTCAAGTGCCTTTCAGCCATTCATAATTCTTCTGCTGAGAATTCCCTTTTTAATTCTCAACCCCATTTTTTGATTAGGTTATTCAAGGTTTTGAGCTCTAGTTTCTTGAGTTCTTTATACATCTTAGAGATCAGTCCTCTATCACTTGTAAGGTTAGTGAAAATCTTTTCCCATTCTGTAGGCTGTTGTTTTGTCCTATTGACAGTGTCCTTGGCTTTACAGAAGCTTCTCAGTTTCATGAGGTCCCATGTATTGATTTTTGTTCTTAGTGTTTGTGCCATTGGTATTATACTTAGGAAGTAGTTGCCTGTGCCAATTTGTTGTAGGATATTTCCCACTTTCTTTTCTATCAAGTTTAAAGTGGCTGGGTTTATGTTGAGGTCTTTGATCCACTTGGATTTGAGTTTTGTGCAGGGTGAGAGGCTTGTATTTTTTTCATTTTTCTACATACTACCAACTAGCTATGCCAACACCATTTGTTAAAGATACTATTTTTTTTTCCATTGAATATTTTGGCATCTTTTTCAAAGATCAGTTGTTCATAGGATTTTGGGTTAATGCCCAGATCCTCAATTCTATTCCACTGATCCACAAGTCTGTTTTTATGCCAGTATCAGGCTGTTTATATTACTGTAGCTCTAAAGTATAACTTGAAGTCAGGGAAGGTGATGTCTCCTGATTTTTTTTTGTTGTTGTTGTTGCTTGACAAAGTTTAAGTTTTCTAATAGATCATATAAAGAAGAAAATAATTATAATAATTTCATAATTATAGAGATTTCAGTCTTTGATTACTGGCTTCATAATTTTAGAGCCATAGATATGATGACTAGATATGTCTAAACAAAAAAGTACCAGGACAAGATGTATATCTCCTCTCCCCAAATATCATTTAATGACTTCATATTTAAAGTAGGCTTTACCTCCTAAAATTTTGAGCAGCTTCTAAAACATTGTCACCCATTAAAGAGATTCAATATATAACATGGAGAATAATTTATATTTAAACCATTTCAATTTTTAAGGGTATGTCCTCAGATACTTAGTGAAAATGCCCCTGGGTAAAATAACATATAAAAATATAAATATATATTAGATATGTTTTTTGGCATAGGTATAAAACCTGTTACTAAATTATACTTGCATACCATATTTAGGGCAAATATAAGAACTTTGTTATTTTTCTTTTAAAAACTAGAAAATCATCACACTCAAAACAACAAGCAAATAAACATCATAAATCAGTAATAAAAGCCAAACTGTGCCCTGACCAGCAGGGTCTTCAGCATGGACCTAAATCTAGGAATGAAACAAATGGAAGGCAGGAACACAATGAATGGCAGGACAAGACAAATCTCTCTGTTCAAGTCCTCCAAAGCTTTATTATTACAGTCAATATTTATACAGAGTCTCTGCTATGCAGGTAGCTGGGAGGAAAGGGGTGGGATATTCAAAAGAATGTGGCAAGCCTGTGAGAGAGAGTAACAGACAGGGTAGAATTGATATGGAAATCTGTTATCAGTTGAGGGCCTGGAGGATGTCACCTGCTGAGCTGAGAGAATCAAACCAGACTAACAGGAGTCATGGTTTAGCTAAAGACAATAGTGATGTAGCCTTCTGGCAAATGAGTATGTGGGGTAAAGACTGCTGGCTAGCTATAGGAGCTAACTTATAAAATATGGCTAAGTTGACTTTGGCTCCCAACAAAACTGAAATGTAAAATCAAATTCATGGCTATTTTTAACACCAAATAAAAATGCAGTAAAATTTTACATTTCTAAGACTTGAAAATTCTTACTGTTTATCTCCAGGATTATGACTGAGCTCCCTATAACAAAAACAGGTAACTATATAGAGATTCAGGATTGATAGACAATTGGGTAGATAGATAAATCAATAGATGATAGGTAGATAGATGATAGTTTAATTGTCTTATAAAACAAAATAAAATGAAGTCTTTTTGTTATATGACTGCAACAGAATTTCAAGTTTTCATGGATGACATTCTAATTTACTGATCCCAAAGCAAAATCATTAGGCATGAAGAAAAACAAAAGATCTAAAGAGAAACATTACTTGACCCCAATCTTAAGATGATTCAATGATTTCCATCTAAGGATTAAAATAACAAGCTATTATAATTTTGTTCAATTATAATAACAAAATTTACTTTATAGAATAGTTAAAGAACCTAAGGAGAAAACTAGAACTTGTAAAATAAAAATGAATGTATGGGAAAAGTGAATAATGCATATGCTTACAAGTTTCAAAATTCAAAATAACTAAAATTTTGATTTTTTCTTGAATGTCATGCTCTAGTAAATAATGAGTGTTTTAGTTAGGGTGACTACTGCTGTGATAAAACCCTATGACAAAAAGGAACTTGGGAAGGAAAGGATTCATTTGGCTTATAGTTCTATTTTGTATTCCATCATTGCAGGAATCTAGGATAAGACCTCAAACACAGCAGGAACATAGGAGCAGGAGCTGATTCCGAAGCCATGGAGGGGTGCTGCCTGTAGTAAGAGATCTTTGGCCCCATTGGGCCAGGGGTCCAACACCCCCATGGCTACTTTTCCCTCCAAAAATGACTCAGACATTTATATTAATTTCACGCTGTTTGACCTATATTCAGGCATATTGCCAGTTCATCTTAATTCAACCCATTTCCATTAATATCCTAGAACATGGCTTGTGGCTCATCTGTATTCTTTATATGCTGTTTCTTTGGCAGCTGGATAAATCTCTGTCTAACTCTACTCTCCTTCTCCTACCTGTGCTCTGATTTCCCCACCTACTCCTCAGTGTCTGCCATGGCCAAAACAGTTCTTTAATTTAAGAATGATATTCACAGCTTATAGAAAGACATTCTCACATCAGTTGCTTACTGGCTTGTTCCTTATGGCTTGTTCAGTCTGCTTTCTTATAGAGTCCATGACCACCATCACAGTGGTGGTACCATACACAATATGCTATAATCAATCATTGGTTAAGAAAATGCTTGCCACCAGGGACCAAGGTGAACTCCATCCCAGGATGCTACAACAGGCCATATATGGGTCATTTGTTCTATTCCATCTAGAATACATATTGACTTCTGTGGTTCATGTTGCCACCAAAAGCCATGTGAATGCCCAGGGTATGGCCCAGGGTATCACCCACCACCTGAGGCCAGATTAATATCTAAAAGTCATGCTGTATCCAAACCCTTCAGATCTCAGTGATCTGCCTTGGTACCTAGTGTAGTCAAAAGTTACTGGCCTGAGTTAGCCCCAAGGTCTGCCCCCACATCTGCCTAGTCTCAAATAATAACACAGATACCTGTATTAATTGCAAACTGTTTGGCCTGTGGCTCAGGATCATGACCAACTAGCCCTTACAACTTAAGTTAACCCATTTTCATTAGTATGTGTATTGCCACTTGGTTTGTGGCTTACTTGCTTCTTGGGTTGCTGGATCCTATCTCCTTGACTCCACCCTACTCTTTTATCTATGCTTGGATTTCCCACCTGACTCCAGACTGCCTTCTCATAGGCAAAAACATTCTCTTTGTTAACAATAGTCAATAAAGCACATTCACAGCACACAGAATGACATCCCACATCAACCTACAACCATGATCACGTCCAGGCCTGAGCTGCTGCTGAGAGGCATTTGTGGGTTTGTGGCCCTACAGCATCCAGTGTCTGAGTTGATGTTCAAGGCTTCTGTTACCACAAAGGACCATGAAGATAATTGAGATATGATTAGTTACCTGAAACTATGTTGCTATCCAGAGGCTATGCTGCCACCAGGGTCATACTGATCTAGTTGGATGGCACTGACACTGGGACCATTTATTTCCAGACCCCAGCTGCTCCAACAAAGCCATGACAGGTCCATAGTCCTGCTGTATCTTGAGTCTGTGTTGATCTCTGTGGCCCATGTTAGCACAGCAGACATAGTAACCAGGAATGTTGAAATCGAAAGGTGGTACTGAGCTGGCACCTCTCTTTGGTAGCACTGGGAGAACTGTCCCTGCCTCTCACTGGCCACTGCAGCACAAGAGCAGGCCCAACACTTAAGAAAGATGACCCCATCACTCACCCAGGAGCATGGGAGGAGTAACTCAGATGGTATAGATGTAGAAGGACTAGCTCTACCCCTCACCTCAGAAGGATGGTTCCAGCAGCCTGAGCTGACCAAATAAACCACCACCAAGTCCCATATCCAGAGCTTTGAGAGGGCATACCCCAACTCCATCTATGATCACAGGTGCATGTGATTAGAATGGCCCTGTGGAACCATAACCAAAGTATCTCCTTGAGTAAAGATAACAACAGACTATTATAAGTCTTGGTAAGGGTCCAGAATTAATTGTGGACCTGAAGACAAAGCTCTTGAATCACATAAACTACATATTGCAAATAAACATTTGCAAGTAAAGCTCAGCAGACAAAATGGTAGACTGCATAACACACTGCAGCTTCCAATATGAGTAAGAGGAATGAAGAGGTGTTGGAGAAGCAGGAAAGATGGAGGAGAGAAGTGGTTATTTTCGATGTCTGCTTTGTTTTGTTTTTATTTGATGGTTTAAACTTTTCTTTGGAGGGATGCTATGGGGGTTAGAAGCAGATACAGAGGGAATGAGAAATGAGCAGGATTGGAGTGCATAATGTGAAGTTCCTAAAAAAATTAATTAAAAATATGTAAAAGAGTCCTAGAGAGATTAGGAATCCAGGAGACATAAGTAAGTATTCTAAAGACAATCTACAACAAAGAAATTTAAACTAATTCCACTAAAATCAGGAAGAAGACAAAGTTGCCATTAATTCCAGAGCTATTCAATATAGTATATGAAGAATCAGCTAGAGCAATAAGACAAATGGAGAAGATCAAAGTGCTATAAATTGAAAAGGAGTCAGTCAAAGAATCTTATTTTTAGAAAATAGAATAGTATACATAAAACATATGATAGTAAACTTAAAAATTTTACCTGGGACTTTTATTGCTGATAAACACTTTCAGCAAAGTAGCCAAACAAAAATTAACTCACAAAAATCAGTAGCCCTCTTACATGCAAATTACAAAGAATTGATAAAGAAATTAAGGAAACATCTTTTACAATAGCCTTAAGTAACATAAAATATCCTGTGGTAACTCTAAGCAAGTAAAGAAAAGACTTATATGATTAAATGTTCAATTCTTATAAAAAGAAAGTAAAGATATAAGAATCTGGAAAGATCTCCCATGCCCATAAATCTGTAGGACAGATTTAGTAAAAGTGGCTATCCTACCAAAAGCAATTTACTGATTCAGTGATATCCCCCATCAACACAACACTTTACAGATCTTAAAGAACAGTTCTCAACTTCATTTGGAAAATAAAAAACCGAAGATAGCTGAAATAATTCTGAACAATAAAAGAATTGTGGGAAATCTCACCATTCCTTATCTCAATGTATACTACAAAGTTATAATGATAATAGCAGCATGATATTAGCATAAATTAAATACATTTATCAATGGACAAAAATTGAAAACTCAAACATAAACCCACATACATATTGACACCTAATTTTTTAAAATAAAGAAGCCAGAAATACAAATGGGATAAAAGATATCAACCTCAACAAATGGTGCTACTCAGACTTGATGGCTGCATATAAAATCAACTCCAAATGGAACAAAGACTTCAAGATAAAAATCAGGTACCCTGATCTGAAGAGAAAAGAAGTAGAAAATACCTCTGATCTGCTTGGATCAGGAGGGGACTTATTGAACAGGACATTATTAATGCAGGAAATAACAGCAGTAGTGGATTGGGCCTCACAAAACTTAAAACCTTCTAATCTACAGAGGGCAAAATCAATAAAACAAAGCAGTAGATTATAAAATTCAAAAATATTTTTACTATCTCTACATCCAATAGAGGAATAATATCCAAAACACATAAAGAACCAAAAAAACCCAATAAAATTAAAAAAATGGAGTTTAGATATAAACAAAAGTCTGAACAGAGAAAACTCCAATGGCTGAAACACACAAAAATAAATGTTCAATATCCTTAACCATCAAGGAAATGCCAATCAGAACTACTCTGAGATTTCATCTTATTGTTAGAATTGTTAAGGTCAATAACAAAAGTACTGATCATACTGGTGAGAATGTAGAGCTAGGAAAACACTTCTCCACTGCTGGATATTGAAAACTTATGCATTTATTATAGAAATCAGTGTACCAGTTCCTCAGAAATGGTAAAATCTATCTACCTCAAATTCCAGCTATATTTCTCTTGGGCACATACTAAAAGGATGCTTCATCCTACTACAGAGGTACTTGCTCAATCATGTTCATTTTCTTTTTCATAATAGATAGAAATTGGGAACTACTTAAATGATTAACTACCCCCAAAAAAGTTCACAGGCAAATATGTGAAACGAGAAAAAAATCCTGAATGAGGTAATCCAGACACATAAAGATATGTACTATATGTGTATGCTTATATCTGAATGTCAGCCAATAAATAAATAATAACTGTGGTACAATCAGTAGACCAAGAAAGGCATAAAGGAGCAAAGTAGGGGATTTTATGGATCTCTTTAGAAAGAGGAAGGTGAATAAATTTTATGGATGGACTATAGCCTAATAGGAACAAAATGGGGAGGACAGATGGGAAGGATAAGGAGAGATGAACTTGAAGAAAATAATGATTATAGAGAAAGCTAGAACTGAAGGGCATTTGAGGGGAAATATGGAAATCTAGGGCTGTGAAACATTTCTGTAATATGATAAGTCTTGAAATAATGGTGGAGAGAGAACTATGATTGACAATCTTTTGTTACCAAACAAAGCTCCCCACACCTGGACTGTGTTTCATACAGTTGAGTGGTTGGCAAAGGGTCTCAGGGAAATTGGCAAACAATAGAGCCTGTTGCCAAGAGAATAGGTTACTCCCTAAAACTTTACAAAGAAGTCCTATTGCTGAAGAAAACACCTATGTAACTCATTGAATATGGACAGGTGGAGCTGTGGTCTAGGTAGAGCCTTCATCCCATGTTTCAGTGCTTGACATAGAAAAGACCTCTGCAGGTTATAAAAATAGAAACATAGAGAAGAACCCAAACACAAAACCTATGTTCTACAATCTGTCCTGCCTGCAAAATTTGCTAGGGTAACAGAAGTAACCAACCAGTATTTGATTTGTCTGAAGGTCTGCTTCATGGTATGGAAGTTATACCATACACTCACTACTTAGGTTAACACAAACCAGAAACTAGGTAGCCCAGAAAGTTAATACTAAATAATAAAACCAAATACTACTGGTCTAAAAAATATGACAATGAAATGACTTTTAATGCACTCACCTTTTTGCAAAGATTAGTGCCTTATGCAGCCATCGTCAGAGCCTTCCTCCAGCAGCATATGGAAACAGATGCAGAGATCCACAACCAGACATAATAAAGAGAGAGAGAAATGGACTTAAACAGTTCTGATTGAGGTCTCTATCAAATTCCTCCCATGAGAGATCATGGGATAAGGAGTAAGAAAGAGTGGGGAAGACAGAGACTATTTAATATTTCATAGCTCAGAATTCTTATTTTATATCATTTTATTTTGTTTTCTTATTTTGTGTCTTATTTTGTGTATGTCATGTATCACAGTAAATAAATAACAATTCAAAAGTATTCATTTAGGTAATTTTAAAAGAAAGGACATAAAAGCATGAAGTTTAAGTTATAAATGGGAAAACTGAATAGCTGGAAGTATGCTTTCATTACCTGATAAGCTGAAATACTTTCTACCTTGAGCTGGAAGAGTATTGACGTCCAAAGGTTTAATTATCAAACCTTAAAGTTGTTTGTGCTTGGGAAATAGCTCTTTCTGTACAGCAGTACAATTAATGAGATTTTGAGCTGTGACTAATAAACATTTAATAATGATTATATTAGACTTCATTTTCCTTTGAGTGTTGTCTTGGTGTGTACAATAGAAAACAGGTGCCACATTATTCTACAGATAGCAGAATTTAATAATTTTTACTGAGATTGGCATTATTCATCTAGAATCAAGTCATTTATATTGCTATTGCTTCAGAAAACTTAATTAGAAGGCAGAGAATTTAAAGCAAAAGTAATACCATTAGGTACACTTCTTGATGAAAAGTTATTTAGATTCATTACATTGAAATTTGAATATTATAGCTTCAGTGATTTGTGATTTAAAATAATTTATTGGAATGGTGAGAGGTGAATCTGACAAAGACAAATAAAAAAGCACAGAGATCTGTTTAGTTCATTTTATTTTTTAACTCTTTCTCCAAACGTTTAGTCTATAAAAGTCATTTTAATAGCCACTGTATTTAGTGGATTGTCAAAACTTTATAATATCCCACACACACATACACAAATATTCACACACACAAATACACATACATACATGCACACCAACACACATTAACGCATACATATACACACATACACAGATACACACACATACATGCACATTAACACATACACACACACAAACACAATACACACTAAAACACACACACACACACACACACACATATACATACACGGAGATAAAGAACTTGAGTTTTCAATACCTACTTTAACTTTTATCTATAGCTTTGAATAGTTTTCTGTGGTGGAAATGTTCTCTGTATGCTGTAAATAAAGTAACTGGCTTGGTCTATGTGGAGCACTATAGAAGTGGGTGGAGGGTCATAGTAGAGACAAGGTAGAAGGAGGGCTGAGTTGGTCAGTCTCCATCCAACTACCAAAGAAGAATCATGTAAGAAACCCAGGTGAGCTGGGCCACGGGGCAATTAGATTACTAGAAATGAGTTGAATTAAAATGAAAGAGCTAGCTAGTAATGTGCTTGAGACATAGGCAAAACAATATGAAATTAATGTAAGCATCTGATTCATTTCTTTGGGGGATAAAAGCTGCCACGGGCAAGGTCCAATCTTCTGACCCAAACAAGCTCAGAAATCTCTCCACAACAGTTTTCTTTGTCTCACATATTATTTCCTCAAAAACAGAAATGTCTGTAACTCTCAAGTTTTAAAGCACAATTGTGTCCAGAGTTGTATCTGAAAGCATTTCTGGTAACAGGCTTTGCCTATTGTAAACTTTCCATAATATTCTAAAACTCCATTTCTGCTTGCAGATAAACAAGGAATTGATTCCCCTACAAAAAGAAAAATTTCAGAAATAAATTTGGATTTTTCATCTGGGAACATTTTTTGGCTTTGTATTCCCTACTGATTGAGCATTGCTTGCCTTAAACACCTGATCTGTGAGTCATTGAGGCTGTGGTGGTGAACACAGGAAGCTATGCAAAAGACTTCTCTGGGCCTTCTCCATCCTTATCTCCTAATACCTTCAAAATATGGTTTTCTGAGACCACACAGTCCCACACAGTCACAACCTAACCAGTTTATTGAGAAATTATTGCTTTGTTTTGCTTTTAAACTCTTATTATAATCACATCTCTTCTGTACTGTAAACAGTCGTGAATGAATTCTGTCATGTAGTTTTAGGTATTCATCATTCTATTTCTCTACGAACACCAGGAACATTTTCTATTCTATTGGTTTCTCTATTCCTGGGTTACCATTATTAATACTTTCTACCATTTGTAAATATAAGTCTGCTCTTTCAAAACCAATCAAACTTTGCTATAACAAATGCTTATATCTAATTGAAAGAATAAAAATTCTATGATATCTCTTTCCTGTTTACCATTTGTCTATTCTTCAGAAAAGCAGAAAACGCCTATCAGCAATTAGAAAATCCTAAACAAAAAGTGACCTTATGCTTGAAATCTTCAAAGATATAAACCCTAACCTCAAGCATAATAATTACAAAAGCTCTACTGAGAAATAGACCCTAAAAAACAAGATTTCTTCCCCACTTGTTGGGCCCTGAAAATACTCTGTACCCTCACATTTGTAAAAGTAGGATGTGAAATTCTATTTGAATGTAAGGTGTTGAGCTGGTTGGTATAGGAATACATTTTTGTTGAAAGTTAAAATGAATTATTGATTGCAGTTAAGGTTAGACTTCGTCTTGTGGAGGTTACATGTATGTGATTGCTTATGCATGTACATATGTGTTGGGGACAGAGAAAAATATGGACTAGTGCCTATTTTGTTATTACTATTTCTTTTTTGCTTTATCTCCTTTTTTCAAGTCTCTTATAGGCCCAGTACTTAGTGATAGACTACCTGATTAGGTTTCCACCTGTCTTGATTGTGAGGCTTTTAATGGCAAGGGACGTTAATTTCTCTGGTATTGTTAGGTTTTATGATTAATAGTAATTCCTGGTTTGGTGACAGAGGCACAAAAATTCAGGTTCTTTGGAGACCGAAGCAGGAAGCTTGGATTTTCAAGTCTGCCAATACCGTATAGGGAGTTTAAAGCCAGTCAGAATAACTTAGTAAGAACTTGTATCAGAATTAAAGTCCTAGGGATGAAGCCCAGTGGTTAATAGCCAGTCAAGCATCAAAGGAAACCATGATTCATTTCCTAGGGCTCTAAAATGAAAGCAATAACTTAAGTACATCATTATTACCATCAGAGAGCTGTCAAAAAAATAAACACATGACTGGTTTTCCATGTGAGAAATTATTGAATAATAATAAATCCTCCAGCTACTTAAGTTTCATTGACAGTAACTGGCCAAATTCCTCAAATTTCTCTAATATCTGCTTATTAGTATTACAAATTCATTTCAATATTAACTTTACTAATATTAACTCTCAGATCACATGTTATACAGAAAAAAGTAAAATATCTATATGTATCTATGTACCTATTTACTGAAAGGCAGAGGCTCAAAAAGACATAAGAAAAGACATTCAACATTTTAGGCAAGTTGTGAAGAACAAAGTCAAATCTGCTGGAAGGTTTACTACAAAGTCAAGCTTTAGTGTCAAAGATGAGCCAAGTCTCAGTCAAGTGGGTCAGATTACCTGAGGTGTTGATAGAATGAGTCATTGAGACAAAGTTAAAATCTGCATCTAGAGAATTAAGAGGTGGATGACTAATGTAAGTTCAAGCAGACCTTGTCTATTATGGAAATGGGCTGATTCCTGGGACAATCAGGAGTTCTTATTCCTTGACATTCATATCTGATTGATAGCTGGTGGGACCTGAAGTCAGGGTTTGATGTCTTCCTTTTGATGGAGTCAAGTAGAAGATTTTGTACTAATTTCTCAGTTTTGTGTGGTGTGTTTTATGTTTTTGAGACTTTTTTTTTCTATTATTTTAGTACACCATGCTCCCAAATTGCTTTAACACACTTTGAGAATAGAACCTCTTATACATTTTGGAGTAAACTGTATATCAGACTATGCCTTGTGGGTATTGACACATATGCTTATATGTGCCAATAAAATGGCTTTAATTTTCTATGAAAAGCTATGTGGCAAGGGATAGTCTAAAAATATACTGGTTTATACAATATGTGGTAACATGTTGCACTACACAGACTGACTCAATAGATCTACATATAATTAGTCATTATATAATTATATGCAAGTTTGTGCTGAATAAAATTTGCAGTAATATTGATCACATTTTTTAAAAGATTCTAAGCTTTAGATCATTACATGGTGGCTTACTTATTTCCATTTTAAGTATCTATATTAATATTAGATAAAAATCCATTGAAGAACTGATCACTAATCAAAAGACATTGATAAATATGTCAACAAAGGAGACAATTAATTTCATCTTCCCTAAGAACTTTAATCAGAGCTAATTTTAAATAATTCTTTATTTTAATTTAAAAATTACTTATATGAGAGAGAGAGAAAGAGAGAGAGAGAGAGAGAGAGAGAGAGAGAGAGAGAGAGAGAGAGAATGAAGAGAAAGAGAGGAATGCATCTGAATAGAGGTGCAAAAGGAGTTCAGAGTAGGACAGAAAATTCCCTGGAGCTGCAAGTTCTTTGAGCCACCTTGAGTGGAAGCAGAGAACTAAACTATGGTCTCTACAAAAGCAATACAAGCTCCTAACTTCTCAGCCATCTGCCTGCCTCAAGAGTTTATTTTTTTTGTCCTTAGATATCAAACAATATATTTTGTCTTTGTCTCTATAATTATTTCCCATTTTAAATTATGCTAAAAATAATTGATTGAGTGTCATTGTAATCTAAAAAAATAATGAGTCAAATGTTCAACAGACCAAACTATCATAATTAAGATTACTTTCTTTTATAGCCTAAAGTGCTGCTTCTGCTAAATAAGTGCTTTGAATACAATTTCCTGAATTACTTTAGAATGTACCTTTTAGTGCATTTGAATTTTCAATTGATTTTTACAGAATATTTTCACATGTAGGTTAGAGAAAGCTGAAATAAAATATACTGTAAGTTCATTTGGGGAACAAATTTACATTTTATCTTGGAAAGTATTACTTTTTGGATGAAAAGGAAAATTTATATAATTTAGTATTAATCATACATGAGATGCCTTTAGTAACTCAGTCTCCCCTTACCCTATGCAGTCCCTAGTGTCAAGTTGTACTGTTCATGCTTCTTGTAATTCCTACCTCAAAAATGAAGTTTGGATAAATTCAATGAGATTACAAAACAGTGTTTAAATCTATTACTTAGATTCTAGGAATAACTAAAACTGTACTTGCACCTTGAAATATTAGGCCAAAGAAGAAAATTTAAATACGAATTGGCTACTCTGAAACAAACAATGATATTCTATATCCACAGTATATACATTTCAATTGGTAATTGGTTTAAGACAAATTTGACAATAAAGGTTTGAACATATAAAGGCACTTACACTTACACCTTCCATTGACCATAGAAGTTGTCAATGTTTCCTGATGTTATCTGAGCTTGACATATATCTGCAGAATAACTGATCAATAATTAAGCAAAACATGACATTTTATGAGCAAATATAAAATGTGGAAACAAAATTTTTAAAGATACTTATTTTAAATTATTTCCAAATTTACTGGCATGAGATAATGAAGAGGACAACATTAATTCAGATATTCAGATAGGCATAGTAAAATATGATTCTTAACTCCTGGTTATATTGCTTTATTAAATATAAATTTAATAAAGCAAATTAAAGGTAGAAGCATTTTAAATATATATATATATATATGTATATACAGAGATGAATAACAAGAATTGTGGGGCTGACTAAAGTGAAAAGTGTATAAATCATTTGTTTGAAATAGTTTGTCTTATTTTTCTGATCATACGAGTCCATCTGTTGTTTGATATTCACTTTTTGCTTGATATTTATTCTGAAGAAACCTTAATTTCTCATTATGCCTACAATTACATATGTTTTAATTTAATGTGTACCTTCTTCTAATCTTGAAGCTCACTAAAAGCACTATAACCAATTTATGACATTAGCTCCACATCTTTGGTATGAATTATAAAATCAAGCCTCAGAGGTTAGTTCTCTTCATTTAACAATCTTTTTTTTACACAAGAAATTAGTGTGAAATTTATTCAAAATGTGTTTTACAGTGTGTATGAGTGTGTATGTGTGTGTTATGTGCGTGCTACTTAATTTTGTCAAGTTAATGTGGGAATAACAAAGTCATATTCATCACTGGGTATGTCTGTGAAGGATTATTTAGATGTGGCTAACTGAGCTAGGAAGAGCCATTAAATAGGAGAACAATGCTATTCTCACAACTGCAGGCCTAGGCAATACATAAAGGAGGAAGTTAATTAAATAGAACCAGTTATCACTCAACTTCCTGACTATGCACATAATGATCACCTGCTTTCTTCTCCTGCCTGCCACCAAGTCACTGCCATGTTGGACTGTTTCCCCAGTAACTGTGAGCCAACATAAACATCTCTTCATTGTGTTGACTTTGCCAGGTACTATTTTTTCATAACAGTAAGACAAGGAAATACTATACTGTCATTTTTTATTTTAAAAATATAAGATGTTGCAAGATGGAAGACAACGGTGAACTTCCCACCAGTCTTACTGTTTACAAATTTAAAGGATCTTACAAACTACATTTTAATGAAAACTTAAATCGGGGATGGTGATGCCTCCTGAGGTTCTTTTGTCTAGTAAAGTTGTTTTGGCAATCCTGGCTTTCCTGTTATTCCTAATGAAACTGAGTATAGTTCTTTCAAGGTCAGTAAAAAAATTATGTTGGGATTTTGATGGGCAGTGCATTGAATCTGTAAATTGCTTTTGGTAAAAGTGTCATTTTTACTGTGTTGATCCTACCTATCTAGGAGCATGGAAGATCTTTCCATTTTCTGATATCCTCTTCAATTTCTTTTGTCAGTGATATAAAGTTTTTGTCAAACAGATCTATTACTTCTTTAGTTATAGTTACGTCAAGGTATTTAATTCCATTTGCAACTGCTATAAAGGATGATATTTCCCTTATTTCTTTTTCAGCCTGTTTGACCTTAAAATGTAGGAGAGCTACTAATTTGTTTTGAATTAATCTTATATTCTGCTACATTGCTGAAGGTGTTTTCAGCTGTAGAAGTTCCCCCATATAATTTTGTGGGTCACTTATGTATACAATCATATCATCTGCAATAGAGGTAGTTTCACTTCTTCTTTTCTAATTTGCATCTCCTTAATCTCCTTTTCTTTTCTTATTGATTTAGCTAAAACATCTAGAACTATATTGAATAGATAAAGGGAGAGTGAACAGCCTTGTCTAGTTCCTGAGATCAGTGGGATTGCTTTGAGTTTTTCTCCATTAAGTTTGATGTTTGCCATTGGCTTCCTGTAAATCACCTCTATTAAACTGATGATTTTTCCCTTGTATCCCTGATCTTTTCAGGACTTTTATCATAAAGGAGTGTTGGACTGTGTCAAAGAAGTTTTCAGCATCTAAAGAGATGATTGTAGTTTTTTCCTCCAATTTGTTTATATGATGAATGACCTTTATAGTTTTTTGTATGTTGAACCATCCCTTGCATTTCTGGGATGAAGCCTACTTGATTGTGCTAGATGACTATTTTTATATCTTGTTGTAATTGGTTTGCCAGATTTTGTTGAGAATTTTGTTCAGGAGAGAGATTGGTCTGTAGTTCTTTTCTTAATTGCATCTTTGAGTGACTTGGATATCAGTGTGATTGTGGCCTCATAAAAAGAGTTTGGCAGCATTCCTTCAGTTTCCACTGTATGGAACAGTTTGTTGAGTATTGGTATTCTTCTTTGAATGTCTGGTAGAATTGTGCAGTAAAACCATCTCGTCCTGTTTAATTTTATTATTTGAGAGACTTTTAATAACAGCTTCAATTTCTTTTGGTGTTACAGGTCTGTTTATGTCTTTAATCTGTCTTGATTAAATTTTGGTACTTATCCAAAAAGCTGTTCATTTCTTTTAGGTTGTCCATTTTAGTAGAATATGGATTTTCAAAGCATAACCTGATAATTTTCTGGATTTCCTGGCTGTCTGTCATTATGTCTCCCTTTTTATGTCTGATTCTATTAATTTGAATACTCTCTCTGTGTTATTTGGTTAGTTTGGATAATGATTTGTCTATCTCATTGACTTTCTCAAAGAACCAACTTTTTGATTCATTGATTCTTTGTATTGTTCTCTTTGTTTCTATTGTAGTGATTTCAGCCCTAAATTTGATTATTTCCTGCCTTCTACTCCTTCTAGGTGAGTCTGCTTCTCATTGTTCTAAAGCATTGAGCTGATTTGTTAGGTCTCTTGTGTGAGACTTCTCTTGATTTTTTTTTTTAATCAAGAAAAACAGCAAATTGAATTTGAAATGCTGATAAGTTAACAGTAACTATAAAGAAAATAAAAATCATAAGCATGACTTATCAAGAGACTTCTCTTGATTTTTATATAGGCATCTAGTGCTACGAATTTTCCTTTTAACACTGCTTTCATTGTGTCCCATAAGTTTGGGCATGTTGTGGATTCTTTTCATTAAATCCTTGGAAGTCTTTGATTTCTTTCTTAACTTATTCCCTGACCCATAGGTAATTCAATGTAGAGATGTTTAGTTTTCATGAGTTTGTAGGCTTTTTGTGATTTTTGTTGTTATTGAATTCTAACTTTAGGCCATGCTGGTCTGATATGATACAAGGTGTTAATCCCATTTTTTTTGTATTGATTGATATTCACTTTATGACCAAGTATGTGGTCAATTTCAGAGAAAGTTTTATGGGGTGCTGAGAAATATGTATATTACTTTGCATTCAAATGGAAGCTTCTATAAATATCTATTAACTCCATTCCTTCTTTAGGTTGGGAAATTCTTCTTCTATGATTTTATTGAATACATTATCTGTGCCTTTGAGCTGACATTCTTCTCCTTTTTCTATTTCTATTATTCTCAGGTTTGTTCTTTTTGTGGTGTTCAAATTTCCTGAATGTTTGTTTTATGGCTTTTTTGGTTTTGGTGTTTTCTTTGAGTGATTTATCTATTTCCACTATTGCATCTTTCACAGTGGAGATTCTCTCTTCCATCTCCTCAAATATGTTACTTATGCTTGTATCTGTATTTCTAGAACATTTCTTCAGATTCTCTATTTCCTCCTATGCCTTGCTTTGTGCCTTCTATATTGTTTCTATTTCAGTTTTTAGTTCCTGGAATGTTTCTTTCATTTGTTGGATTTCTCTTTCTGGTTTTCTTTTTTTTTTCTCAAAGATTTGTTCATCTCTTCTAATTTTTTATTTGTATTTTCTTCTATTTCTTCAAGGGACTTTTTAATATCCTCTTTTAAGGCTTCTATAATCTTCATAAAGGTGTTTGTATTGTTGGTTCCGTCTGTTTTCTCTTCATTGTTCTGTTCAGGTCTTGATGTTGTAGAGTCATCAGCTTCTTCTGGTAGTGCCTTGTTGTTCTTTATATTGTTTGTTATGTGCATTTTTACACTGGTGGCTGCCCATTGCTTCTTTGGTTCATTCTTAGTCAGGTCTTAGTGAAATCTTAGTCAATAGTGGCTACAGGGGTTGTGTGTTTCCTGTCTGCTCTGGACACGGTGTCTGCACAATTTCTTACTCTGGTCAGACCACGAGATCTGTACTGTTCAAAGATATCTGTTTTAGAAGACAACTGTGTCTTTTGGCTCTGGGATGAGGTCCCTGGGAAGCTCAGGGACTGAATTTCTCTCACCTCCCACTTTGCTCAAGATCTGTGACCCTTGTTGTCTGAAGACATCTGACACTCACTCTGTCCTGGACATCACAGGCTAGTGTGGTTCAGAGAGACATCCGTCTGTCTGTGCTGACACAGCCTTCCACTTCACTCGGGACCTGGGATTCCTGCTGTCTCAAGACTTCTGACTCTCACTCTGCCATGGACACGTCATCAGGTTTCTTAAGAAACATAATCGTAAGACAATTACTATGTAAATAGTTTTGAATTATTTAGTTTGATGAAAATTTAGTTGCATTGGAATAAACTTGATTTTATTTTTTCAGTAAGATATTGTAAATTCTCTGAAGTATAGATGACCTTTTGTTTCAATTTGATAATTGTTCAGTTACACTTATATTCCATACCAGTCTATTCAGTAAATAAAATTTCAGGTGGAGGTTTTGCCCTGACTGTCTAGTACCAAATAAACACACAAAGGCTTATATTAAGTACAAATTCTTGGCCAATAATTCAAGGTTATTATTAGCTAACATTTATATTTAAATTAACCTGTTAATTCTTATCTAAAGTTTAAACAAATGGCTTTTTGCCTTTCTCAGTATGGAAATCTCTTCTTGCTTCCTCTGCATCTGCTGATGACTTCTGAATTCATCCTTCCTTTTTCAAGAATTCTATGCTTGGCCATCCTGACTATATTTCCGGCTTGGCAACTAGACAATCAATGTTTTTTTTTTTTGTTTGTTTTTTTTTTTTTTTTTTTTTTTTTTTTTTTTTTTTTTTTTTTTTTTTTTTTTTTTTTTT
>PVIH01000956.1:0-276515 GCA_004025045.1 Sigmodon hispidus
GGGATGGAAAAAAAAAATTCAGAGGGAAAGATGAACACAAAGAAAATATAGGTGTAGCAATCTTATTTGTATGTCTACCCTTGATAAGCCATGCTTATCATTCTTATCCTCTATATAGTTATTGTTAACTCTTCCACATTTTAAATTCTTTTTACTGTGTTTTTTTTTTTTTAATAAATACAAAATAAAGGAAAAAAAATCAACACAAAAGAAAAAAAAAAAAAGAATTTTCCTTTAGGTTTTTTTTTTGTGTGTATGAATGTTTTGCTTCCATGTATGTAGTGTACCACATGTGTATATGTCAAGAAGTCAGAAAAAGGGATTGGATTCCCTGAAAATGGAATTATAGACACCTGCAAACTGTCATATGGGTGGAGTACAGAGAAAACATTGGGCTTTTTATAGAAAGGCTACATCTTGTTGGTGGAGCGCCAGCTCTCCCTGGCAGTATCTACTGCCTTTCCTGGTGATCATCTTTCAATATTAAAGATGTAGCTCCTATTGCTCCACAGACTTTTACCTTTTGTTTTATTAATTTTATCAAAAGAAAAACTGTATTGAGATTCTTTAATTGAATGGAACAGTGTTTCAGGCATTAAATCTACTGAAGTACAAAACTAAAACCAAGCACTATGGAAACTGAAATTACTAGGAATTCCCACTTTATAGGCACTGTGAGACAATTTTATCCCTGTCAGACTACCCTGAAGACAGAGTGAGCAATGAAAAATAGTTCTAAATTCACTGGGAGTTGTTGAAAACCTTTTAAAACTTTTTCCTCTGTATTCTTTTTACTTGAAATGTAGACACAAGTAAAACTCCAGTAGCTATATTATGACCTTGAAAATGAAAGTCACACATTAAACAGAACATCAGGAAGCCAGAAGTGGCTGGTCAGCCCACATCTTTCCTTGTAGACAAGATACACCCTAGCTATGGAGAATTAAACCATGAGATTGAAGAGCTGAGTAGACACCTGACCAACATTTGCTAATTCACATTCTCCTAGTGCCTTTACCTGTATGGCTTAGGGGTTGGCCTGACTGGAAGAACTGATAATGAAGACATCAGAGAGAGAGAGAGAGAGAGAGAGAGAGAGAGAGAGAGAGAGAGAGAGAGAGAGAGAGAGAGAGAGAGAAGCTTGAATTAGATGTGCCTTGGGCTCTGATGGAGATGCATTAGCAGTGGCCTGGAAACTCAGTGTGTTTATTTTAGACAACCGCATAAAGGAGACCAGGTCATTGTATACAGTTTAATGAGAGGCAGGGTTGTTATATACAGCTCAACAAAGAGGTAGGTTCAGCTAATCTTGGTAGAGGATAGATATCTGTAGGGGAACTGTATTAGATTGTTAACACTTCAGAGGAGAAAGCTGCCATTTTCTGCAAACTTTGTTAACATCTGCACAAAGACTAGGGGAAAACTTTGCTATTTCACTGATCCTAATCTGAAGAAGGCTTTGCCATTCCTATGGGTCTGAATCACTGGGATTCCTTGACATGGCCATGTTCGCATCAACAATACACATTCACTCAAGACTTCATTCACTCCCCAGACCCCAAAGCTAAGGAGATGGGGTGGATTGTGTGATGGTTTGATTGGTCATTGTCTCTCATAGGTTCACACACTTAATCACTTACTTGGTTAACAGCTCTTTTTTACCTTTTTTCATTTTTTATTATGAATAAAGTCATATTTTTTATTCGTGTATATCCTTGTTCAAGCTCCCTTCCCCCTCCTACCCCTCCCAGTCACTCTCTCTTCTCCACATCTCTTTATCTCCTCCCCAGCAAGGGCAGGAGGTCCCAAGGTCCCAATATGGCTTAGTTCAGCATCCATTCCAGGCAGATCCACATTCCTCGTCCCAACATCAAGACTGAGTCAGGTGTTCCCCTGGGGGGAGTGGGATCCAAGGTGCCAGTCCAAGATATTTCTGATCCCATGCTGTTCAGTGGTTGTGGTTTGCAGCTTGGGCATGCTTTGCTTTTTGCCTTTTTGTCTAGAGTCCACTAATGAATGAGTACATCCTCTGCTTATCTTTCTGGGTTTGTGATACCTTGCTCACGAGGATATTCTCCAAATCTATCCATTTGCCTGCAAATTTTAGAATATCACTTTTTTTCTTATGGCTGAGTAGTATTCCATTGTGTAGATGTACCACAGTTTGTTAATCCATTCTTCAGCTGAGGGGCATCTTGGTTGTTTCCAGATTCTTGCTATTATGAATAATGCTGCTATGAACATAGTTGAGCTAGTATGGTTAACAGCTCTTAGCACTGTTTGTAGAATTTATGGGATCTTTAGGAAGTAGAATCTTACTAGAGGGAAGGTGATTTGGGGGCAGGGCTTATAGCCTGGCCCTGCTCCAAACTCTTTCTTTCCTGATCTACCAAAACAGGAAGAAGCAGCTTCACACTCACATTGCCACAGCTCCAAGCTGCTGCCGCCACCAACATCTTTCCCAATCATGATGCATTGTGCTTTCTCAAACTGCTCTCCAAAGCAGACCTCAAATGTCTTAAGTTGCTAATTATTAAGCATTTACTAACCACAAAGAGAAAGTGATTAGTACAGACATCTTTGTCGTATAGTTATAGAATCCAGCAAGGGAAGGAATTTACTTCAAGGCAGGTCTATACAGTCCTGACTGAACTGCAATTCACCATTCTTTTTTCTTTTTCTTCTTCCAGTGTTGTAAGGATTCCTTTTCTGACATCATTTGGAGCTTTAAGGAAGGAAGTTTGCTACTGTTAGCTTTTTTGAAGCATGATATATAATATGAAGTTTGTGGCCCAGCCCAGCCCTGCAGTCCAGCCTTGCCTGCAGCCACTTCCCTCCCAAAAAATGACTCACATTACAGAATTACATTCTGCTCGACCTATGGCTCAGGCATTTTACTAGCTAGCTCTTGCATCTTAATTCAAACCATTTCTTGCCACATGGCCTGTGACTTACCTATTATTTCTTTACATCTTGCTTCTCTGGCGGCCAGATAGCATCTCCCTTGACTCTACCCTCTTTCCCCTGTATCTATGCTTAGATTTCCTTGCCTACTTCTAAGATGCCTGCTGTAGGCCAAGACAGTTTTTTAATTAATGAATGATGTTCATAGAATACAGAAAGACATCCCACATCAATAATGAGCACAGCATTTCTGTAATTTCACTGTAAAATATAATTATTGTTGGGGTGGTTTGAATAAAAATATGTCCCACAGGTTCATTTATTTGAATGTGTGGTCATCAGGAAGTGGTGGTACTTAGAATGATTAGGAGGTGTAGCCTTGATTGAATAGGTGTGGCCTTCTGGAATGGAGTGTGTCACTGGGGGGTGGGCTTTGAGGTTTTAGAAGCTCAGGCCAGGCCCAGTGTCAGTCTCTTCCTTCTGCCTGTGGATTCAGATGTTTGGGTGAGTTCCAACAAATTTATATACTCAAACCGTAACAGTCAAACACATACTTTGACACATTTTGTTATATGTTGACCATATTTAATAAACTTTATTGTTCAAGCTTCCACTGCTAGCTGAGTATCTTAGTGACTACTGATGACTTCTGAGGGAAGGAGAATCCGTTTCCTTTAAAAGTATGGCCCCTGGTGAGCCAACCATGCTCCAGTGGCTGGCCCTGTATCCATAAATACATGGACATAACAAATTGCTATCAGTGGGTTATGAAAGAAAAAAGAGAACACAAAGTTTGGAAGGTATGAGAGGTAGGTAGTTAATCAGAAGGAGTTTGGCAGAAGATTAGGGGTGGTGAAAATGATCAAAATATATTGTATGCATGCATGAAATTCTTTTAAAAGAATAATAATAGTCTATCTTAAAAAGGAGTGGATGCTGAACTAAGCCATATTGGGACCTTGGGACCTCCTGCCTTGCTGGAGATGTGAATAAAGAGATGTGGAGAAGAGAGAGTGTCTGGAAGGGGTGGGAGGGGAAAGGGAGCTTGAACAAGGGGATACATGGATAAAAATAAGACTTTATTCATAATAAAAAAAAGAGAAAAAAATAGAGCTTATCTTAAAGGTAAATTCTGAGTCTTATGGTCCTGGTACCAAATTAGGAGATATTCAATATAAAGTGGGCCTTAAAATACTGTTAGATACCACAGTTAACTGAGATCAAGAGCCAGAGGAATTAAGATTTATTAGTTAAATAAAATTCTGAGGACAAAGAAAAATGAACTTTTGGCTCTTATGAGGCTAATTAGCGGTTGCTACAGTGAGGCTCTAAAAAGTGGTCATTATTACTAAAATTAGTTCATTGCTTTATTAATATTCTTAAAACATTAACTCCTAGGCATTTATTTAAACATTCTTGTGGAAATTGCTTTTAAGTAAAATTCAGTCAAATCCTAGTGAAGTGAACTATGGGATTTTCATCTGAAAAAAAATTATTAAATAAATTGGTAAGCCAACTGGTGACATTTTGAGAGTTTTGAAATTAAGGCTTAATGAAAAATTTTTTATTAAAAGTTGATAATTAAATATCAACATCAGATGAATAAACTCCTACTCTTAAAACTAAAATAAATAATGTACATAGGTCAGATGCCTACTCTCTGTAATTCATAATTATCTAAAATATTATAATTAAATTTTGGAAATTCCAGATGGACAGAGTATAGACAAACATTTAATCAATATAATTGATTATGTCTTTGGCAAGTTGATCAAGAACTATATTAAATTACTAAAATTAATAACTAGTGGAAACAAAATGTTTTATTTCAGAGCCAACAGTACCAAGAAGTACTATAACACATGGTATTTTGCTTGGGAGATTAAATGTTAGTGCATCTCTGTTTTCAGGTTTTTGCAAAATTCTGAAGGAACTGATTCTAAAGCACATGCATGTTCATGGTTTCCTTTGCTTTTGTCTCAAATAATGAGTCTATCTGGTGGACATGGCCAGAGCTCTCTATTTCTGTCTCCTTTCAAATCCTTTAATTCCCTAGTTTGTACTCTCTCACAATAATGTTCACAGCTCCCATACATTTCTTTCCTTTCATTTTTAAAATAAAATATCACTGAATAAATAATAATAATAATAATGATGATGATGATGATGATGATGATGATGATGTTCGGTAGTTTCAGCTGGCTTCCTGACTTGCCATGTACTCTTATTTATAACACGTTTCTCAGGCAGAAGTTTGGGAGAAGTACCCTTAAGCTCTGGTGTAATCAGAAGACTGACATCACCAAGTCCGTCATGGAGTGCTGGCCTCTGTCTATTTGGGGAGTCCTCTTCATCCCTAACCTTACTTCATCTCTCACACTGCCAAATATTCTACAGCCCAAGAGCTACCTTTTATGTAAAATATCCTGGAGTCATACCAAGAACTCTTCTTAATCTTCACATTAAGTATAGAGTTCACAAATTATTGCAACAAAATCTTTCAAGTTGCCACTTAATTCCTACATTACTATTTTAACTTCTTTATTTATATGTAAAAGTGCAGGTGTCTGAACAGTAGCATTATGCATAATGAATAACCATGATATTCCCCACATCAAGGCACATGGTAGATCCAATGAATATTTTTTCAGAACAGTGAGAAAGCTACAGAAAAAGAAGATTGTCTTGTCTGTTGGGCATATATACCAACTACCCAGAATCAGTGCCTCAAAAGAACAGAGGTAAGACTTAAATGCATAGGAGGGGTTTTCCATCTCAGCTATTCAAAGAAGTTACATAGGAGAATGTAACAATAAATGCACACTGGGTTGACTTGTAGCTGGTCTAAACTAATTTATTGGAATATAATACAGTGCATTCAGAGATTTTACATATCCTTAGATATGTATATATATGTCCTTGAACATACAGCTGAGAGGCAGAAATACTGATACAGAAAAGGTACAATCAGCCCTGCTAAGCCTACTCACTATGAAAAGTGAGACTCAGCCAGAGCCTCCTCTGAAAAGGAAATGGGGCTTCAAAACCAGAGTCTTCACCTCCTCCAAGTTTTCAAAGAAAATTCTAGTTATCTTTCTCAAACATTCACTTCACCAGCTGCTCTATTAATATTTCCAAGAGAATACTGATATTCCAAAATGCTCATCAAAGGCTTTGGCGAGTGCCAGGAAACAATGTTAGAATTAGAAAAGAACTCCTTCCTTTGTCTGCCAAAGAGGGAAGCAGATGATACTCACAGGGGGTTTGGGAAGGCTGCTTCTCTCAGAGGGGTCTGGAATGGGAGCTTGCTTCTTCAGGAGATGGAGCGTCCACATTCTTCAGGAATTCCTTCCAGATTATTCCTTCCCTGTCCCTTCCACGCTAGGTAACACCAATAATTTATTCCCATGGAAGGGAAATTCAGTTAGGGTTGTTTTTCTCACCCCACTCCCTACAGCAGGAACCAAGGATTAGTAGAATAACCCTTTTGAGAGCTGAGCTTCTAAAACTAGATATATTTTGGGGATGTAAAGAACTAAAAGTGCTGCCATTCTTCATTCCAATGAGTTCCACACCCTAAGACCATGTTGCTCAATACCCCAAATCATTTATATCATGGTCATCTGAGAGACTTACTAAAAATGGAACCCTCTGAGTATCACCCCAGAGTCCTCTAGTTCAGACATACTCTGGGGATGCAGAGCTGGAATAAACTTATGGACCGATTCCTTTGCCCCTGTAAGTATGATCTCACCTAATACAATAGAATGAATCCCACCCTCAGCATCAGCAGACGTCACTATCACTTACCAGCAATAAGACATTTGGCAACTCAGTCTCTCTGAATCACCATAACTCCCAGTGATAGAGAACAGTTTGGGGCACAGCTAAGTGTCTAGCTGAAACTTTGTGACAGGACCTTGATCCACATGAAGACCAAAAGACTACTGTAATGGAGTCACTCCAAAGAGGAAGATACACAAAAGCCAGAAGACCCAGGAAAACCTCACTAACTAAATCAGCACTTGCCTGAGTACCAGCTCTATGGCCATTACAAAGAGAATCATCTTTTCCCATTTCAAGAATCCTGAGATATATTTATTATTATTATTACTCACAAACTCCAGCTCACCTATTACAAAAATGTGCCAATGCCACATAGCTAATGTACCTTTGCCTGCCAGTTAAGTCCTAGGGTATTGCTTGAACCCTCCACAGCAGTGCCCACCTTTCAGCATTTTCAAATCATGTCACTCTCCTTCACCCTCCCCCACTTCCTTTCTAATCAACAGTAGAGGATAAAGGATAATAAAACGCCCCTTCTCTTTAGAATGTATAACCCTTTGTCTTTGTCCTCAATTCAGGCAGCTGTAGCTCCCTCAGTATCAGGAAGCAAATTTCCCAGTTTGGTTTTTGAAAAGGAGAACCAAAGGCTTTATGTTCCTTAGAACAGGAGCCTACAGGCTAAGTTTGGGCCATCTGGCCATCCATAGTGTGTAGGCTGGTATTACTGGCCAGCCCTCATTATTGTGTGCACACAGAGAATGCGACAAGGTTGTTCAGAAGAGCAGCATCACCAAAGATTGGAAGACGAGGCTTTGTGGGTAGGTGTGAAAGTGGGGGGTATGGAAATAGAAAGAAGGCAGCCCACAACAGAGGAGGAGAGACTTGGGAGCAAGGGATCGATCAAAGGCCTGACCTTGTAACCAAGTACCACATCAGCCCTCTACTGCTCGTTCTTGGAGCCTTGGCCTAGGTACAGTAGCAGGGACTGACTCAGGGTCAAGGAACATTATGAGAGTCCTAAGCACTGGCCTTTTTAACTTAGCCTCAGAGCAACATAGAGGGGGCTGAACAAGATAGAGCAAGGTCTGAGGATTTTTTTCTTTTGAAGTAAATATATTATGGGACTAAATAGTAGATCACAGGCCAGAAGGTGACTTCAGGAGGTAGGCAGAGCAAGTAAGAAGAGACCTCAAGAATCTTAGGGGCTGGTGCGACGGTTCAGAGGGTAAAGCTGTTTGCCACAGGAGCCTGGAACCAATTGGGTAGAGTGAACCGGCTCCACAAAATTGTCCTCTGACCTCTACATGAGTGAGTGCCATTCCCCCTACACATAATTAGACAATAAATAAATAAATGAGTGCCATCCCCTGAACACACAATTAGAAAATAAATAAATAACTTTGACAATTGAGAACGGGAATGTCTGGAATGCCTGACACACAGCAAAACAGCAAAGCGGGTCCATATGGTGCCATGTTTTGCAGCCACAAAAAAAAGTTATACTTTGGAAAGATATTTAACAATATGAAATGCCCCCATCAAATATCATAAGGGAAAGAAGCACAGAGAACAACATGATATGATTCCAATTTCCTTGAAAATGTGTGCCTATTTGTATTGGCAGGAAATACTACAGAATGGGCATGACTTTCCAATACTGTTTCCTGTGTTCCAAAACTTCTGAAACAAGCGTTACTTTTATGATGATGGAAAGTAGTGTAGCAGTCTGGCAGCTTTGATGAAGTGGTGAGCTGCACTGGGCTTTTATTACTTATCTTCCTATTAAGAAGTTGGGCTTAATAGGAAGCCAGGAGAGGCTGTTCCCAGGAGTCCCCACAGGACCAGTGATAAAGTAGGAAGAAGGGGGGATGTAAAGTCACTTCAAGACTTAAATGACAACCAGGAGATGGTGGTATAAGCCTTGAATCTCAGCACTCAGGGAGACAGAGGAAGGTGGATCTCTGAGTTGGAGTCCAGCCTGGTCTACAGAGAGAGTTCCAGGGCTACACAGAGAAAGCCTGTCTTGAAAAACAACACAAAAGACTTAAGTGGAGATAGGAAGGAACATACACACACACACACACACACACACAATTCCTGGTGATGTGGCTTTGGCCTTACCAGAGAGGGAGTCTGTCTACAAATGTGCAATGAGGTAGAGATTTGATGAACACTCGTGATGCTTAATATTCATTGTCATCAAGAATTGCCTAAGAACATGCCTGTGAGGAAGCCTTTAGATTGGGTTAACTGAAGTGGGAACCTCCCCCCAACTGTGGTTGGCACTGTGCTATGAGTTGGGGTTTAGGACTGAATAAAGAGACAGGGAACTGAGCGCCAGCATCCATCTTTCCATCTTCCTAACCATTGATGCAATGTGGCCAGTTCCCCCAAGACTTGGCTTCTGTGACTTCACCACGGTTGACTGTCTCCTCAAACTGTGAGCTGGATAAACCCCTCCTACTGTAAATGGCTTTTGTCCATTACAGCAATGAGAAAAAAATAATCACTATGAGTTAGGACAACCTTAAGTGGGCAGAGAGGAAGGAGTGTGTAAGATTCGTCTTCTTAGTTCCTGAACTTCTCTTGCCAGGCAGTCCAGCATCTTCAGACAGAAGCTTCTAGAATGAGCATCAGGAGATACAGACCTGAGACTCGGTGCTTACATAGAACCCCGTCAGAGGACTATCCCAGAAAGACAGCTGGGTACATACTGTGCCATGTGTGTTCATGGAGTCAAAGGTCTGCTTTTCCTTGGTGGCTCTCTCTCTCTCTCTCTCTCCTCTCTCTCTCTCTCTCTCTCTCTCCTCTCTCTCTCTCTCTCTCTCTCTCTTCTCTCTCTCTCTCTCTCTCTCTCTCTCTCTCTCTCTCTCTTCTCTCTCTCTCTCTCTCTCTCTCTCTCCTCTCTCTCTCTCTCTCTCTCTCTCTTCTCTCTCTCTCTCTCTCTGTATATATATATATATATATATATATATATATATATAAACAAAACAAAACAAAAAGGCTGGAGAGATGGCTCTGACCTCTGATACATCAAACAAATCAAACAATTATTGTGCTTTGTTTTGTTTTATCAAGACAGGTTTTTCTGTGTAACAGTCCTGGCTGTCCTGGAACTTGCTTTGTAGACCAGACTGGCCTCGAACTCACAGTGATCCTCCTGCCCTTGCATGCCTAGTATTGAAGATCAAATTCAGGTCCTCATTCTTGCACAGAAAATATTTTACTGACTCATCCATTTCTCTGGCCCTTTTTAAAATACTGTTTTAATATATCTTTGAGCATTTTCTTCTCTTTTTAAAAATATTTATTTTTTTATTTTATGTGAATTGGTGTTTTGTCTGCATGTCTATCTATGTAAGAGTATCAGATCTTGGAATTACAGATAGTTGTTAGCTGCCATGTGGATGCTGGGAATCGAACTCAGGTCCTCTGGAAGAATAGTCAGTGCTCTTAACCACTGAGCCATCTCTCCAGCCTGAGCATTTTCAATATTAAAATGTATGTATGTATTTGGGAGGAAGATAAACCTTAATAATAACATCTTGCTCTTAATAGTTTCCTTACTCAGAGGAGCAATGAGAGTAGTGATGGGCTGGGCCCTATTTAGCAAGGCCATATGACCTATGCTCTTGAAGACATTTTTAGAATTGATGCCTTCACTTTAGGGGAGCTGCCTCTACCATTTCTCTCAAGCCTCAGTTATTTTCCCACCCACTGAAGCACCTAGTCCTTTTCATTTCAGCTTCTCATTATCCACAAATGGGGGGAAGCTAGAAAGTCCATAAAGCAGGTGCCTCAGCCCTAGATGGCAGTTACTTTATGCTGGTCATTGATTCCAGGTGTTTTCTGACACCTTGGAGGTCTAATGTCCCCACATCTCAGCATAGACCAACTGCACCTGAATAGTTCAGTGTTGGTATCAAACCTTGCTTTATGTTCTTTTTACTCTCTTTACCATGACTTGTTCAAGTTTGCATTATTAAAACTTCAACATTCAACGTTTGCGTGACCACATAAACACTGAGAAGCAAATGCTGCTTTTTATGTTGCACACACTTTTTCTCAGTTTGCTAAAAATGAGTGGGGGGGGCACTGGAGAGATAGTTAAGAAGACCTGGGATCCATCCTCCAAACACATCTAAAAATGTTGGGGTGGTGGTGTGTGCTTGTCAACCCTTCACTGAGGAGGTGGAGACAGGTGATTCTTTAGGGCTCATGACCTAGCCAAATCAACAAGCTCTAGGACAATGAAAGACACTGTCTCCAAAACCAAGGTAGGTAATGAACAAGATATCAAGGTTGACCACTGATCTACACACACACACACACACACACACACACACACCCCACCACCACCACCACCACCACCACCACCACCACCACAGAGAAAGAGAGAGTAACATGTTGAGACTCTACTGGGCTGAGTTTAGATTTCCCTGTGCCAGTCTTCTAAATGCTGATGATTATAACGTACTTATTCAATAAGCATGTATTCAAGGCCCAATGGTGCATATAACCAACACCAAACAAATGTTTGCCACAACTAGAACTAGGTGACTATGAATATCATCTCATTGCAGTAAGGACCAGAGAGGAGGCAGATTCCCTCACCATCTCATGTAAGAAGTCCTGGGCTGATGACCCCTGTCCTGAGCTATAGCAAGCTGACTTGTCACTGAGCTGTCACATGGGACAGGAGTAAATGCCTTGCTGAGGTCTCAGGTCGATTACATCTATTGCTTGTATGTTATCTACATAGCCTGTCACTCTATCATAGAAGGAAATTAAATTGGCCCAACTTGATTTACTCCTTGCAGCTACATAGGCCTTGCCCACTCTGGCTGACTACACATTGATTGCGTGATGATTTGCTCTAGCGCCTTCTCCAGAAGTCAGGTTAAGCTTATAGGGTTGTAAGAAATGTGCTCATCTTTTCTGCTTCCTAAGAGATGGCGGGATCGTGACTGCAGACTGTGAAGCTTCAGAGGTGGCACCCTCTCTCTGCAAATACTCACAATAATTGCTGCTTCCTCCCCAGTGGCTGCTGGCAATTCCCTGTGTCCATTCCATTGAACGTCACGAGTCCCTGTGGGTTTAATTTTAGGCAGCTTTTTTTTGCAAAGGATGTTCTGGTCTATTTTAGGCATACTAGTCCCGACCAGATCATGTGGTGTAGAGCAGGGACTCCATGGCTAGGAAACAAGCCTGAGAGTTTTAAACACAATGAAAAACAAAGAAATCTCCAACTATACCTAGCAGCAGCCTTGGGTGGGGCTGAAAGGGGATCTGAAATCATGAGAATTACTGGGAACTGGTTCCCTGGGAGACAATATGTCTGCCTGTGGTTGCTTTCAGAGTGCAACCCACAGACCTTACATCAAAACATAATATCTTTTGGTAGACAGAAGTAAAAGTGGACATTAAAACCTCTGCTATTTAAAATCTCTTTGTTATGCATCCATCCTCTTTGTCCACTGGGAACAGTGTTTTCCTGGCTCTCTTTTTGTGTGATGTAAATGGAAATACTCTGGTAATATCTCACCAAAGATTGTTTGGACATTCTGCCCAGTGCCTGCAGAATGTCCTTCATTCGGCCACTGTTTTGTTTCTCTCCTCCCTTTTGTTCTCCTCTTCCTCTCCCACCAGATTTCACCCTTCTCTGGGTAGCTCTCCGAACACACCCCTGCCTTGGTGTTCTTCCTGTCTTTTCTACCTTCTGGAGTTTTCTTGAGTCAGCCAAAGGGCACCTGCTTTGGTCACATATTTCTTCATCTGTTTTTTTTTTTTTTTTTTTGATTTTTATATTCTATTGGGTAGAGCAAATTTCTCAGGGACTCCTTGATTCTCTCTTTCTCCTTTTCCAACTTCTAGTTAGGTAACATTGTTATATTCACCTTTAAATCTCTGCTTCTTCCTAAGACATGAATCATGGTAAACTAATATTGGATAGAATGATTCTAATGTGCCATTAGAATTCGTCAATTCTTGTAATTTATTCTGCCAATGTATCTAATATAGAACGTATGTTTTACTCTATATTAAAAACAGAGCAAGAGAAAGAGAGAATGTGTGTGTCAAGACTCCAAAATTGCATTTCTTCAAAGATCTCCTTTCCTAACCAGCCCATAGATCTTTAGGGTTTGTTTGGTTTTTTGTTTGTTTGTTTGTTTGTTTTTTGTTTTTTCACTTTGCACATATTTGAAGGAATCATTATACTCTTTTCTCTCAGAGGAACAAAGAAATTTCAACAAAAACTCAAATTTTCTTTTTTCCTAATATTCTCCCAGTCTCTCCACCACAACCTCCTGTATACATAATTCCCTGTACACGTTTTTCTTTCTTCTTCCTGGTCCTGGGTCTATGAAACCATCTGTGAGAGCTGATGCATGTTAAAAGCTTTGTCTACTTTTTATTATCCTCTCTAGGCTTGCTGTCTGGACATTCTCAGGTTGTGTTGTGCTCTGATGAAATTTCTCATCCTTGGAAATAGTGGGTTACAATCAACTCAGTAAGCTCCTATCATGCTCTAGACCACAAGCTTGAAAAATCACTTGCCTCTGAAAAGCTGAGGCAATGTGTGAATAAATTGTGATGACCCATGAGGAAGACTATCTTCATTACCCAGGGTGGTAAGGTCTGAGTGTCATTGGGGTTCAGGTAGTGGCCCTTGAGGTTCTGAGAGTGTAGGGGTGTGGACAAGTTCCATAAGTGACACTGGGTTAAAGAAGAAATTCCCAACTTCTGCGTCTCAACCCCTTTGAGGTTACCTAAGATGGTTGAAAAACACAGATATTTACATTATAATTTATAACAGTAGCAAAATTACAGTTATGAAGTAGCAATACACATAATTTTACAATGGGAGTCACCACAACATGAGGAACTGTATTAAAGGGTCACAGCATTTGGAAGGTTGAGCACCACTGGGCTAGATGGATTCCCTGAGATTCTCCATCAATAGATCACATAAAGATGAGGAAGGCCCAGTTGACAAGATGAGCCAAGCCTTGCAGCTATAGTGTGGATGTGTTCCTTCTGAAACTCTGGGGCTTTAAATTGTGATTGGGCCAGCAAGGGTTTCTCCTTTGTTACTGGGATTAAGGGCTTAATAAAAGATGCTTTTTACAGATAACTCACATCTAAGGAGATGATCATATGTTTTTTTCCTTCAATTTGTTTATATGATGGATGACATTTATAGTTTTTTGTATTTTGAACCATCCCTGCATTTCTGGGGTGAAGCCTACTTGATCGTGATGGACAACTTTTTTTATATGGTGTTGTAATCAGTTTGCCAGAATTTTGTTGAGTATTTTTGTATCAATGTTCATGAGGGAGATTGGTCTGTAATTCTCTTTCTTTGTTACATCTTTGAGTGGCTTGGGTATCAGGGTGATTATGACCTCATAAAAAGAGTTTGGTAACGTTCCTTCAGTTTCCACTGTATGGAACAGTTTGTTGAGTATTGGTATTAGCTCTTCTTTGAATGTCTGGTAGAATTCTGCAGTAAAACCATCTGGACCTGGGCTTTTTTTATTTGGGAGACTTTGAATAACAGCTTCAATTTCTCTTGGTGTTATATATAGGTCTGTTTAAGTCTTTAGTGTGTTCTTTATTTAATTTTGGTATTTGGTACTTGTCCAGAAAGTTGCCCATTTCTTTTGGGTTTTCCATTTTAGTAGAGTATAGATTTTCAAAGTATGACCTGATAATTCTCTGAATTTCCTGGAGATCTATTGTTATATCCCCCTTTTCATTTTTGATTATGTTAATTTGAATACTTTCTCTCTGTGTGTCTTTTGGTTAGTTTGGAAAAGGGTTTGTCTATCTTGTTGACTTTCTCAAAGAACTAACTCTTTGATTCATTGATTTTTTTTTTTCGTATTGTTCTCTTTGTTTCTATAGTACTGGTTTTGGCACTGAGTTTGATTATTTCCTGCCATCTTCTCCTTCTAGGTGAGTTTGCTTCTAATTATTCTAAATCCTTCAGCTAAGTTGTTAGATCTCTTGTGTGAGATTTCTCTAGGTTTTTCATATAGGCATTTAGTGCTATGAATTTTCCTCTTAATACTGCTTTCATTGTGTCCCATAAGTTTGGGTATGTTGTGGATTCATTTTCATTAAATTCTAGAAAGTCTTTGATTTCTTTCTTAACTTCTTGCCTGACCCAGAAGTGGTTCAATGTAGAGATGTTCAGTTTCCATCAGTTTGTAGGCTTTCCGTGATTTTTGTTGATGTTGAACAACAGAGATACACACTAAGATTTGTCACAACACTCTTTTTACAGTAGCCAAGGTGCTGAACCAATGTAGGTGGCCATCAACTAATAAAGTAATGAAGAAAATAAGATATTCATATACACACAAAAGGTTTATTTAGTCATAACAAGATGGAATCAAGCCATTTGCAAGAATACGGGTGGAACTGGAAGACATCAAGCTAAAAGAAATAAACTAGGTACATAAATGAATAAATAAATAATGCATATTTTCTCTCATGTGTGAAAGCTGGGGTCAGGGGAGATGTCTCAGGATAACGATGCTTTCTATGCAAACCTAATAGCTTGAGTTTATTTTCTAGATTCCACTGTAGAAAGTGGGGATCAATGCCTGTAATTTGTCCTCTGACCTCCAGACATATGCTATGGAATGCTGAAGCATGCTGAGGCATATGGATGCTTATACTCACACAAATATCATGCACATAAATACAAACAGTAATAATAATAACAAAGATAATCTGAAAGTAGGAGCACTACTAGGGAAAAGGAAGACATGGGGTGTCTAGTAAGAGAGAGTAGACATAATTTGCTTCCTTCTGTTTCCTCTTCATTGCTCTGTTCAGGTCTTGTATTTGTAGGATCGCCACTTTCTTCTGGAGTTACCTTGTTGTTCTTTATATTATTATGTAAGTTTTTGCACTGGCGTTTGCCCATGGATTTAGTGGTTCACGATTAGGTGGCTCCTGGTCAGTTGTGGCACTCGGGCTTGTGGGTCTCCTGTGACTTCTCTGGGCAGGGTCTGAGTCTGTCCTTCAGGGTCCCCAGTCCTTATCTGTTCGCTCAGTTGGAGGTGGGTAGCCATGCAAATTCCCTCAGCAGCAGCTGAGGGGACCGTGACAGGCAGAGTTTATCTCTGCCTGCTCCAGAGTGCGCTGGGACACACTCTGCAGACAGCACCCCGTCCTGGAACCCAAGTAGACATAATTTAAGCATCATGAGTTCATGTCATACATTCATATAATTAATAAGTAATAAAAATAGAGGCCTGTACAATATTTGGCCTTCATCCTTTTACTTTCCATCATCTGAAGACACAGTGCTTCTCCCTTCTAGAGGACACAGCACTGAGGAACCATCTTGGAGGTATATAACAGCCCTGACTACACTACACAACCGTTCCACCAGAGCCTTGGACTTGGACGTCACAGCTTTCAGAACTGTTAAAAAAAATACAGTTTCATTTTTCAGAATTACCCAACCCATGGTATTCTGTTATGGTAGTGCAAAAACAGATTAACTCACACTTAGATATAGGGTAGAACGTGCACCTTCCTGGAATGTCTTTAACTTTTGTGTCTAATTATTGAGGGGCTGAGACTGGAAAGTTCGAAACTGTTCTTCAAGGCACTGATGTGACTGACATGAGGAAATTTGTCCTGCCATTCTCCTGAAAATCTCCTGCAGCATTTTCAGTTGATTCCTCAGACTTGGTACACAGGAAAAGCAAGGCCAAGTTTAGCTCCTCCCACACAAGGCCGTGCACATGCGCACCTGACCATGCCCATGCTTTGTAGTTAGCCCAGTGGCTCCCAGCCTTGGCTGCATGTAAAAAATACCTGGGGAGCTTTCCAAACAACACTACAGACCAGTCAAATCAGACCCTCTTGGGGCAGAACACAGACAAAGCTATCTGAGTGGCTCTAAAAAGCACCCACGGCTGAGAACTGCTGAATTTATGGGTTCCTTTTTAGCATCTAAATTTAGGTGGGGCTGCCATGCCTGCTGGGACTTTTCTTATCTTCACTCCAGTGATTTGGCTTTGATCCTTCATTTCTATGGTAGTCAATTTTTATGTATTTGTGTCATATTTTTCTCTTTCTCTTTTAGTGCTAGGATTTGAACACAAGGCCTTTCATATGTTAGGCAAGGAATTTGCCCCCCACTGAGCCACAAGTTATACCTTTGAACCCTGAGATTTTGAGTTACACAGCTGATGTGATTCAAATACTTGCATAAGTAGTGATGAGCTGGCAGTGAGATTAGCATAACACTACTAATTTACATGTGACCTCTAAGGGTGTCTCTAACTTGCCACTCTGACATACTGTTGAGTGGAGAACTGTTTCCTGTCTTGCTGGAATTTCTCAGCCATACCAAGGTATTCTATATGCACTTGAGGTAACGTTCTTTTTTGCTCCAGTGAGCATTTCTCTCTTTGGCATCAAGTTGGCATTCTGTTGTGAACTTGACCTATTTGTCTCCTATTACCGTCAGTCCCACCCATGGTATAGAATACCATTTATTGATTCCAATTTGTAATATACTTCTAAAAAACCAGGACACATAACCCAAGAAATATGTATAGTTTGAAAAAGCTTTTAAAGTGCACATACGTATAAAGGATACGAAAGTCACTAAGACTTTCAGAGCAAAATTGTGTATTGTACCCAGTCTATATACATTTTCTACTGAAAATATAAATCGCTGATAGGTGGTCTCCAGAATGGCTTCTAATGTTATCTACCTATTAGTATTCATGCCCTGATGCTTTCCCTGTCCCTTGAGTTGTGGGCTGGATTTGGTAACTTAACTCTAGGGAGCAGAGTGCAGTTGAGTTGATGAGACATCACTTCCCAATTGGGGATGTAAAACCACTGTTGCTTTCTCACATGCTTTGAGCAAAGCTCACTACCGTGTTGGAATTTGCTCTATGTGGAAATCCCCATGGCAAGGAACCAGAGGATCTTGGGCCACCAAAAAGAACTGAGATGTCCCAGAACTGTATCTTGGGCTTGCTCCAGCTGAGTTCTTGTTATAGTCCTGTGAGATAGCGTAAGCCTAATAATGTCCACCTGACCCACAGAGTTCAGAAAAGACTTGTTTGCTGCATCAAGCTGTTTAGGTTTTGTTTAGTTTTCAGTAGAAAACAAACCAGTTTTTAAAACTCCTAGGGACACATTTGTCAACACACTCAGCATTAACTTCTTAGGCTCTACTTCCATTGCTCCTGCCCCTGATGTTGCTTAAACTGGTTAAGTTCAATAACCTGGATTCTGAGCATTGATTAGCCAGATGCCACTCCCCCACCTACCCCCTACTTTGGTCTCAGTCTTCCTATGTTTCAGTTTCTTTTCATTTCTGAACAGAAGTTAGGATATGACCACCAAGGATGGCTCCATCCCTGTTTATATCAATCCCCTGTCTGTGCCTCTCATGGGTGAGTGCTTTATCTGTCTCCCTGCATTGATCCTCGTTTTGATCTGGTTCTCATTTCAGATACAGGCTGCAACAATATGACATTTGGCTCAGCAGTTAAGATCACTGGCTGCTTCCAGTGCATCTGCCAGAGCGTCTGGGCTTGATTCCCAGCAGCCACATTATGATGCATAAGTGTCTTTAACTCTGGTCCTAGGTCATTCAATGACATCTTCTGGCTTCTATGGTTACTACATGCACATGGAGATGCATAGACATATACAGGAAAACACCTATATGCATAGAAATGAAGGCTATGATGTTCATATTCTAGAGAAAGAAAATATGAGAAAACTAACCTGAGAAGCCATAAGGAAAATACAATCAGGGATTCAGTATTCACATTTGGACTAGGTATCAGGTTAGAGAGCTAACTGACCATTGGTCTACCTCCTTCAGCTAATGTTACATTAGAAATAAGACTTTCATCACACACACACACACACACACACACACACACACACACACACACACACACAGAAGGGAGGGAGGGATACAGGGAGAGAAGTAGAAAGAGAGTGCTCCTGGAGACAGACTGACCTCAGACTCTACAATGTAGCTCAGCTTGGTCTTAGACTCACAAACTCTGGCTCAGCCTCTCAGATTCTGAAATTATAGGCATTTACCACCAGCTCTAAAGAAAGCAATATGGGTTGAAAGCATAGCTCCAAGCAAACAGCCACACCCTGCACAAAGTCTTTCCTAGAAGTTCTGGATCTGAAGGAACTCTTGTCTGTAGCTTGGGCTCTGAGAAAATGCAGCCCTGCTTGAGACAAAGGCTGAGATGAGTCTCCAAACTCCTTTCAAATGAAGTTTTCCATCTTCAGAGACCCTCGCCAGCCTACTAGGCGTAATGAGAAATTGGAATGATTCTTCAGGAGTCCAAGCCACTGAATGTGCTGGGAGTGTGCTTCTGTAATCATTACTGGAGTTAGGCAGGCAAGGGAAAGAGTAAATAAACACCACCAGCCTCCATTCTGCACCCCTAGAAAAGCAACCTTGCCAGGAGCCTCATCAGGGAGGAAAAAAAGCTCAGAACTCTCCTATACCTCAGACCAGAACCAACCTGTTTTTCCCAGTAGCATGATTCAGTGCATAGGCCAAGAAATCCCAATAAAAGCCTAAAATGCTGTATGTAGAGGGAGACTGAGCACGGAATGTTCACACAGATCTGAGAGGCCTGATCATAATCCTTGCAGGAAACATACTCCAGGCTAGACTCATATTTTGATGAAGTTCTTTGGATAGTCTGAAGCTAGACTCCAATAAATGCTTAATAAGATATCTGCTCAGTTTCTGGCTCCTCCTACAATTCTTTTGCTCTTGCTGTGACTTAGTTTCCTGAGAGGCTTCAATTACACAAACAGGAATGGAACAGTAATAATAATAGATGGGCACTCCATGTATGTTTTAGCTTTTCACAAAGTGGTGAAATACCTTTTTTTAAAGAAAGAAAGCTTTACTTCAGCATGGCTTCGTACTTTTCAGCCCACCATCACAACTGTAGGTTGGTGTTGAGGTATGACATCATGCTTACTCACTTTCATGATAGCCTGGAAGCTGGATAGAGGCGGGATGGGGTGGGGGGAGGCAAAACTTACTGAGACTCAGAGGAAGGGGGGGGACAAAAGAACAGAGGAGAGGAGAGGAGAGGATGAGCTGGGAAAAGATACACACTTCCAAGTCATGCCCCCAATGCCACTAGCAACCTCCCAGTAACATTGGTAGTTTCTACCACTTCCCAGTAATATTTTCATGATCCATCGATGGACCATCAATGATGGCCCAGTATCTCTGAACATTGCACTGGGGACTGTTATGTAAAATGTTCCTCCACAGGTTCATGTACTATGACAGTTGGTCCTCAGCTGTTGGTGCCGTTTGGAAAAGTGAAGCCTTTAGGAAATGAGGGCTGGCTTTATGGTGTTTGCTTACTTCCTATGCACTCTGCTTCCGGAGTACATATGTAATGTGACTGATCAAACTCCTGTTCCAGACCCGTCTTCACTGGCTGCTATCACGTCTTCCCTACATGATGGGCTATATTTCTCCAGGACGGTAACAGCAATAAGAAAGTAATTAAGGTAAGGTCTAAGTCTTCAACATTCTAGTCCTCAGGGGACAGTTCATACTCAAACAATGTGATATCATGTTTAAATTTAAAATTGTGGGCAGGCATTTTAAATCTCTTTGAAAGATGAGGAGTATGAAAGATCACAATATCAGGTCATTTACACGGACATAGGCAAGAACAAGTAGACCCAGAGTCAAGCACAGGCCTGTGTGGCTCCAAGTTCACACCCCTTGCCATGTGCTATGAACAACATTGTCAGTGGTGCTTTCCTAAACCCAAAGACACCAGCACTTGTGTCACTTCTGGAAATCCCCTTGATCCAGGAGGGTGGTTCCCAGGTACCATAAACCAGTGGGAATATCACCCTACCTCCATCCCAGCACCAAAAGATCCTTAGATTCATGGGCATGAGATGAGTCCACAGGTCTAAATGTGTGTGTGTATATATGTATGGGTGTATATGTTTTTGTGAGGACACAAGTACATGGAAGCTAAAAGTCCATATCTTTCTCAATTTCTCTCCACCCTATATTTTTAAACAGGGATTTTCACTGTAGTAGTTTGTATATAATTAGACCCCATGATCTCATAAGGAGTGGCACTATTAGGAGGTATAACTTTGTTGAAATAGCTATAGCAGAAGGAAATTGGAGGGAGTGTATCACTGTGGGGGCTGGCTTTGTGGGTTTCTATGCTCAGAATACTGTCCAGTAAGTCAGTCGACTTACTGTTTCCTACAAGATGTAGGACTCTCAGCTCCAGCACCATGTCTGCCTTCACACTGCCATGCTCCCCATCATAATGATAATGGACTGAAACTCTAAAACTGTAAGCAAGCTACCTACATCAAATACTTTTTTTAATAAGCATTGCTGTAATCATGGTGTCTCTTCCCAGCAATAGAAAACCCTAACTAAGACACTCACTGAATCCAGGCCTCAGCTGAACTAGACAGCCACAAGCTCCAGAATGCTTCCTGCCTCTGCCTTACCTGGATGGGGATTCCATGCGGCCACCACTGACCTGAGGATCACACTCAAGACACTATGCTTACACAGCAAATACTTCTCTTTACTGAGTCATCTCTCCAGTCCTACAAATCTGAATTTTAAAATAAGGGTTCTGGTTGATTCTGACACAGCCCAACCCCACACTGATCTTTTGCAACAACTGGACTGAAGGCCTTAACATTTTCTTTCAGAGTTAAGACATTTTTGGCAGAAGGACGCATCATTACTTGACTTTTCTGAACTCATGTAATATACATTACAAACCTCCCACATTCCAAAGTGATACATTGATATATGTTTTCTTCCCACTGAGGTACCCAGCTGTCCTTTGCTAGGGACTCTGTTACAGAAAGTGTCCATTCCATCTGTCCTGTACCTATGTTGAGGAAAACATGTGTTGAAAAATGTTTCAAGTCAGTGCTAAGAATGTTGAGTGCTTAGTTTTCTGCTCCGTGAGTGTGCCATGATTTACCTTACCTGTCTCTCTTGATAAACTTATAGGCTATTTCCAACCTTTTGCTGTTACTAACAGTGCAACAGCGAGTATTCTTGGGAATATCTGTTGAATAAAATTCACAGAAATGGAAATGTAGATCAAAGTGTATATGTGTTATTAAACTGTAATTTACTATTTTCTCTGAATCATGTATCTACCTTTTGGTGCCCTGGGAAATAGAGCCCCAGACATCTGTTCTGTGATCCATTGAGCTTCCTGGGTCCCTGGCATCCTAAGGCTGGAGGATCCAGGGAAGGGATTTCAATAACCCTCTAGCTAGTCAACTCTCCTTCCCTTAGTGAGTTCCCTGTCTCAGTCTCTGAGACTCCACAATCCAGGCACCTGCCAACTCTTCTTTTTGAACCGGCTCTTTTCCTGGATGACATTCTTGGCCTAAATTTAAACTCTTCGAGCATTTTTTTAAATGCTAAGTGGCCTCCATAGTTATCTCTGTCCAACCTCTTTTTTTCTGCTTTACCCAAACCTAACACTCTGTCTTTCTCTGGCCTGCCATACTGAAGTTTGAGTGCAGTCAGAAGTTTCTGGGCTGGTTTAGCCCCGAGGTCCAAACCCTCAGTCCACCAGCCAGTTAGACCCAAGTAATCTCACAAAGGCTTATTTAATTATAAACTGTTTAGCCTATGGCTCAGACATATTACTTGCTAACTCTTAATCTTAAACTAACCCATGATTCTTACCCATGTTTAGCCACATGGCTTGGTACCATTGCTTCAGTGTAGCATTCTCGTCTTCCTTTCTCTGTGTCTGGCGGACGGACATCTGCCGCTCTACTCTTCTGCTTCCTAGAACTCTCCTTGTCTGGTTTCCCACCTCTACTTCCTGTCTAACTTCTGACCAATGAGAATTTTATTAAACCAAAATTTACAGTGACAAATATTTACAGTATAGAAAAGCATAGTTTCATAGCAGGTTGAGAGGATGATCATCTCCAGATACAGCCACAGGTGTGTGACCGTTCCCCCAAAGCCTTTCTGTTTATTTTCTCCGGTTTACTCCTTGCCCTCAAAATGCTCTCTAACTTCCCAGAGTTTTCTCAAGGCTCTTTGCCTAGGTTCTCTTCTGTATTTAATTATTTCCTTATTTCATATTTTTCCCATTCTTTTCACCTTTATTTTTAATTTATATGTCTTGTTGTCTGTACTATTCATTTTCTCATTGTTGTAAAAAAGTACCTAACAGAAACAACTTACAGTAGGAAAGGTATTTAGGGCTCATGGTTTCAGGGTATGGTTCATTATGACAGGGGAGGCATATCAGAGTTTATGGTGACTGGACAGGGTGGCTGGGGCATCTCATATTTCAGCAGAGAAGGGAGACCATGAATACTCTGCTCATTCCTCCTTTTTCTCCTTTTAGTCACCCCAGATGTCAGCCCATGGATGTTGCTGTCTACACTCACAGTGACTTTGCTTCCTAAGTTAAACATCTACGTAAATACCATCAAAACCATGTGGTAGTGTGTCTCCTGGGTGATTTGAAATCCAGACAAGTTGACAGTGAAGAAACTATAGCATCTTCCACTCCCCACATGTCTATTGAGCTGTCCTCAGTGGTGATGCTATCAGTGTTTAACAATCCTTCCAGAGGCATGTCCATCCTCCTACGGAACTTTCTAACCTAGTGTTGCTCCAATAGTGACACTTAGGAATGGAGGCTCTCACATCAAGGGTAGGTTGAAGGTGGGAAATGTCAGGAAAGAGGCAACACATCATGACAGAAGAAGGGAAATGACCAAAGGGACATATGGAAAAAATAGGAGCTGTGATTTTTACTTTTTACCTTGATGCCCAAGCTCCCTACTTCACAGAATCCAAATTCCTTCATAATGTATTTATTGTAGTAACATTAAGGGCAATTACACTCATTGAAAAAGTGCTTTGCAACTGGAAAAGACTTGCTCAGGTCCAAGATCCTGTTACAAACTTACCAGTGTCTCATAGAACCCAGACAGCCCTATTAAAATTGCCAACCTCTTAATGGCAACCACTTTGAAAGAAAAAAATGCAACTGTTCTATCCCCTCTGCCTCACATTTTAGAAATAAAGCTTTTACTAAAATATTTGCATAATTAATATCAACACTAATATTTTTTACCTATCTTCAAACTCTAACTCCAACATCTTAGATCTGCATAGTAGCAGCTTTCAGTTTTTTTTTTTTTGTCTTTTGCCAATGCTAGATATGCATCCTACCAATTCTTCCCAGTCTAGGATAAATGTTTCATCTGTTATTCAAAGTATGGTTTTCTTTAGTTCCAGGTTTCTGTGGACTTCTAAAAGTCTCAGAGAGAAAAAAAAAAAAAAAAACAGAAACACCTAAAAGAACATCAGCAGCATTCCTGCTTGATAAGGGTGCAAAACCCCAGAGCTTCTTTTCTGAACCAGGTAGCCTAGTGTCTTGGATGCAGATGCTCGCTTTGCATCTCTGTGTTGTTTTCCTGCCTCCATTCTGATGTGGATGTGTCCTTTACTTCTGCCTCAGTGATGTCAGACAGTCTCCTCCAAGGAGAAAGGGTTCCTAGAAATCAGTTTTGTTGTCCTAAATCAGAATAAAAGTGAAAAGAAAAAATAACACTTCTTTCTAAGCCTCTTTGGGAACATTTGGGATTTTCTTCCCCCAAGATAAACTCAAATAAAAGTCTAATTCTACATCCTCAAGGCTCCTCCCAGTTCTAGCTTGTTCGATAGAGGAAGCTGACAAGGAAGGCGCTTGGAGGAAACTAAAATATTGAGAAGCGAAGGGATTATTTTTCCTAAGGTCTCACAATGCTTTGAGCATTGAAACCAAGGAAGACAATAGGCTGGCATGCATGGTGAAGGGGAGCTTTGCTCGTGGTGAGAAGACATGGTTTAGTTGATTATTCTTTATCAATAGAGTTCTTCAGCTAAAGTGTTAATAGTGTGTAAAGGATGTAACTTATTTTTACCAAGTGGGAGAAATTTGTAATGATACAAAACTATAGTAATATTATCCCTAGTGGTAATTCATTGTCTGTGTATATATACATGAATAAATAACTGTTAAGTATATCAATCTCTATGTAAGATTCCTGTTAGTGTAATATATACTCATGTAAGTATTGACTTTGTATTTATTGGTCATCTAGAGTATTGTCTTATTTCTTTGTTATTTTAAATTAATCTTGTTTTCCCACAGTCTCAGTGTCTAAGTTAGGGTTCCTATTGCTGTGATATAATGCCACAACCCAGAGCATTTGGAGAGGAAGGATTTATTTCAACTTACAGTTTCACATCACAGTCTACCATCGAAGGATATCAGGGCAGGAACTGAAGCAGAGATCATGAGGGAATAATACTTACTGTCTTATTCCTCATGGCTTATTTGCCCTGCTTTATTAGTGCACTCAGACACCATCAGTCCAGAGGAGGGACTGGCCACAGTGAGCTAGACCTTCTGATATCAATCAAGAAAATGTGCCAGAATGTTGGGGGAATTTTCTCAATTAAAATTTCCTCTTCCAAAATGTCTCTAGCTGGTATCAAGTCAACATAAAACTAGCTAGCACATTCAGATTAAGAGCTTGCCATGTTTTTCAACCAGTTGTTTCAAAATTATTAGGCTGTCAGAATCTTTAGCTGGATGTAGTGGTACACATCTGGAGGCAGTGGTACACATCTGGAGGCAGGAGGAGGAGAGATACAGGGAACACAGGAATATGGTAGAAGGCAGTGACAGACAGCAGGAGACTCTTAACGGCTGTTTCTATGTAGAAAAGAGCTTTATTGTCAGGTGAATATGGTTATGATTAACAGAGAGGTTATGATTATCATAGCAGAGGAAGCAAGAAGAAAGAGAAAGAGAAGGAAAGAGAAAAGAAAGGAAGAGAGAAGACGAAAGCAGAGAGAGAGAGAGATACACATGGGAACCTTGCTAAAGGGGCCTGACATCAGAGGTCAGGGGAGAGCGTGGTTTGATGCCCAAGTTCAGAAGGCATAGCTCTTAGAGACTAACAAGGTCAAGGCCATTTTCAGCTCCATAGCAAGTTTGAGGGCAGTCTGAGATGTTTAAGAGTCTGTCTCAAAAACCAAAACAACACCTACAACAACGGCAAAATCATTTCTATATACATGTGTATGTATACGTGTATGTGTACACATATTTAACATATATATGTTAAAATTTTTGGCATTTAGATTTTGATCTTTATGCATATTCTGATTCTCTTACCTACTATCCCTCTAGATTTTAGAGTCTAGAAGAACCTTATCATGAGGGACAGGGTTATATGGCATTTTTTCATTTGTCCATAATTCTTTTCACTTATAGTTTTCTAGGTTCTTTTCTTTTGGGGGGTGGATGAGTGACTATTCAGACCCAATAAGTTGTAGGAATTTCCTAGACACCCAAGATGACAGATATTCATATGTCTTCCATTTTTCAAACAGAAAGCCTTTAAATTAAATTTTCAAATAATATGGTCATCAACATCCTTATTGACTATGCCCCTAATATGAGAAACATTCAAGCCTTTCAAGGTTCTTATTGCCTATAGCATCCTGAGTCAAGCAGAGTCCTGCGATAATGGCTGGATAGCAGGATGGACATGCATCCCTTCTGTAATTCTTAGCAGTTATGTCAATGTTACAGTCCCTGTAAGCCTCATCACCCTGATATCTGCCAGACTCCAGTTTATGGGTACCTGTATGTGTTATCTAAGGGCTGACCCAAAGCCTATCTTGTCCACAGGTACCAGTGAATTTTCACCCCACAGGGAAGATTTCAATCAAAAATTGATGGGAGTTGGAGTATGTAGGCCATCGTTTTTTCCACTCTCCACTGGGATAATCCTGAGATTTGTATCCTCCACCCCTCTCAGAGTTTCCCACTAGCACCGGGATTGTACTATGAACATGATAGCTTCTGCTACTCCTGTCCTTCACACATAGAAGGAGGCTTTCTGGAGTCATAACAGATTAATTACCTATGTTGGCACTTTTATCTGCTACTGGAGGGTGAAGCAAGAGAGATCTGCTACTACAATCAGGTTTCTCATTCTGCTGTTTCTTTTCCTGGTCTTATGAGCAAACAAAGCTCCCAACAGTTGATTTTTTTTTTTTAATTAACTACAACCCAAACTATTGTACCACAATGCCATGTCTTTGTGATTGATTTTATTTAACTTAAGCTCAGACATTATGTTTATTCCTGTTATACTCTTGGCTTATTTCCATATACCAACCTAACAGAATAACTATGAATATTGATTTCTTCTTTTGCTGTGTTATCTATCTCTCACAGACATGAGTCATACTGAGAAATCTGATAAACACGTCTTCTGTTTTTTCATTCACTTCTTCAGAAAAATGTTGAACAATGCTGGGTGGAGACAGAGTTGTAAATCCAACTTCCTCCTGTCTTTATCAGTCTAGATTCTTGCAGTAGGAAAGAATGCTCATCGATGCTTATTCAAACTTAATGTACAAACTCAACTTATTAGAACATCAGGTGAAATCAATTCAGTTCTTTGCTGGAATATAGATGAGCTATCATTAAGACATGCCTTGAATCTGTAGCCTTATCAGGAAGAAAATATGCTAAGCTGCTTTATTATTAACAAGATTGTGTTCTCTACTAAAAAGCAAGTAGATTTTTTTCCGTTTTTATTTTATTTTGTTTTCTTTCCAAGGGTTTCTCTGTGTGTCCTAGATGCCCTGGAACTGTCTCTGTTGTCCAGGCTAAGCTTCAATGTTTTCTCTCAGTTCTGCAATTAAAGGTATGCACCACCACGCCTGACCTAGTGGCTTCATCCCTAAAGCATCCAGTCCTCCTTTTATTAACATGTTCTACAAATGTACCAGGGACTGAAGCATGCTGGTGGCAGGAGATGGTTGGCTGGGAGTTGGGGGGCACTAGATGTCTTTATTTGTGCCTTTTGCCAACATGTTCTCTTATTCCCTTCTCTTCTATCTTAACACAGGAAGCAAAATCTCTACTTAAGAGCCTGGGCGTCATTTTCTTAAAGACACAGGCCATTTTCATGTAGCATGAGCTCCCCGTGTCCCTTCTGAGAGAAGGCTGATTCTTTTCTGGAGAACCCAGTTTGACCCTATGGCCCCATCTCTGGCAATTCCTCTTCTGCCTTCTCAAAGCTGGGCTTCTCTCTCCTCATTTTTCTTCCAGCACCAAATACAATGTCAAGCTTTTGATAGTTCATTGAACAGTTTGAGGACCCAGATTTCTGCTGCCCCAGCCATGAACCTTACCTGGGCAGCATTCAGCCACAGATCTAACCTTCAGATTTAGCACTGAGCTCTCCTGGGAGTCCCTGAAATTTTACTTCTATTTCATCTCTTTTTCACTGTCTGTATTTACTTCCAATAATCTCACTAATTCCATAATCTTATTCATCCCATTTATTTCTCTGTATTCTTGTCCATATGAAAAATACTTTCCTTTACAATGTGGCAGTGCAGGATCAAACCCATTTTCTTCTGGAGTACTTGAGGGTACGTGGTCATTTCACTTGCCTTGATCCATCTCTTCCACTGCCAGTTTTCCTTCTACTATTTATTCTACAGGTCTAGAAGGGAACTGTAGAAGAATGCTTCAATCCAATGACATGACCCCAAGAGTCAGGATAGTCCCTTGTTCACTTCTGGTCATGCCCACACAGATTGATCTCCTCAGAGCAATCTCTGGATATTTGAAGGATGGAGTGACTAGATTCATTCATTTCCTCATCCAAGATGGGAGTCTTTGTCATAAATAGTTTTCTAGAATGTGTATAGTAAGAGGAAGGGCTGGAGATATTGCTAGGTAGTTGGAGAGAAAGAATCTGGTTTCCTAGTACAGGTTACCTCACTTCTGAACAGCTTAGCCTTCCTCCTCAGGAAGCTACGCAAATCCATCCAGCAGGCTTATCTATAGTCAGGATGTTTTCTGCTGAGCAACTTAGGAGTAAAGAAAACCAGCCTGGGCCATGCAAAAATCATCCACGGCCCAGGGAGCTCTGACATGCTCTGCTGAGTGAAACTCTAACACACACCTGCTCCTGTCAGAATCAGCAGGGGAAGAAGAAGCAGGGGAGGGAGCTGAGAGGAAGAGCCAGCCAAGATTCCTGTTTGTATTCCAAATCCCTTCACAAAGCCATTGCCAACATCGATTTTAATAACTGAAGGATTTACCCGGGTCAAACATGGTTTTTAACTAGAAGCAATTAATTAACTAACTACCACTCACCTGAACATCACATCAGGATGGTATTTTGATGCTGGCACATATTGAAGAGAATAAGTCACATTTTCTTTGCCAAGCCATCAATTAATCCACCCAAATGAAGATTTAGACTTTTGCCTGGGCTTATAGACACTTCAGGTGTCCTCTGCCAGGACACCACATCCCTGAGTTAGGACTCCAAAACCTTTTAATCAGCTTGAGAAAGCCAGTCAATGTTAACTCAGTATTTAAAAGAAAATCACAATTGTTAACATTAAAAAATCATGGAAACATCTTCATAATTAATAAATGAAAAAAAATGTTCCTGCAGCTAATCAATAAAGTTGTGAGAGAGAATTGATCCGGTGGGGAACTCTTTTTGTGGGTACAATTTTTCACTTCTTCAGAGCAAAAGACTCCCCAGAGGGCTGTCAGCATAACAGACACTAGGGAGTCTGACCCAAAAGGGGGAAAAAAAAGAAAAGTAGGAGGGTGATTAATTAAAATCTCTGTGAGTGACAGCTTTCATTCTGTGGGCACAAGCTGGGTCGGGTATAGAAGAGGCAAATAGGAAACTTAGGGAGAGATGAGAGCAGCCCAGGTGGCTGGGCTTTACCCCACCTCAGAGGCATTCTTCTGACAGGATGAAAGCAAGAAGCCAGGTGTAGCCCATAGTGACCTTGGTGACTTGGATAATTAAGTACACGGAAACTACATTTCCCCAGGTGGAATGTTTCAAACCTGTGGAGATCCACTGGAACAGAACGGCATCTCACAAATAATTTCGATGTCTGAAGCATTCAGCCTCTTCAGGAGCAAAGAACTCGTGTTTCACTAGGTACCTGATCTCAGAAATGCTTGTACAAATTCTTCAGTTTATGAACATCTTCTGATCTAGAATCTGTGGGACTAGGGCCCATGACTACAAGTTTGTAAAGATGTACCCTGAGATTTGTCCCTAGTTCCCATCAGTGTATGGTCATCACAGAATTGGTCCACTCCCTTTTCTCCAGGCATACATTCTGGCAATGAGATGTATCTTTTACCCTTTTCTCCCCTTTACTAAACAAGTCTTAAGTCATGCTACTGATTGAGCCCATGCCATGTGCCCAGAGATGTAGGAGGTTCCTGAAAAATATACTAGTCACTTAAACCTCACAACAATCTAGCATAGCATGGTTATCATCACCTTCCACATAAAAAGTGGAGACTTGAAAAGATGGAGCTGTTTGCTAAACTTCACACAGAAGATTTGAACCCAGGCTCACCTTCTCCCTAGGAAGACTCTCTTACTTTTGTGTCAACGTTACTAGAGAATAAGTCAGACAGGAGAACACAGGGCAGTGTCCCTGGCTGGCAGTTCTGAACATAGAGCTTCTTAATGGAAATTCTTCACTTCCAGATACATAGAACTTCAGTTCTCATGACTAAAGTTAGAGTCGTGCTTTGATCCTCTGCGTAGAACACTGGCTACCAGTCTCTTTTAGGCTGCAAAATGATGAAATTGATGGAGAAGTAGATCAGAAAAATGGCTGCAATTTTCTCAAAGCACTTTTGGTCACTGAGCTTGCTTTCTTATGAGAATGTCTTAGTTGGTGTTCTATTGCTGAGAAGAGACACTATGACCACAGCAACTCATATAAGAGAAAGCATTTAACTGGGGCTGGCTTACAGCTTCAGAGAGCTGAGTCCACTGTCATCAAGGAAAAGAACATGGTGGCGTGCAAGCAGGCATGCTGCTGAGAGCTCCACATCCAGATCTACAGGCAAGAGGAAGAGAGAGCCACGGGGCCTAGCTTGTACTTTCAAAAACCTCAAAGCCCACCTCCAATGACGTACTTCCTCCAACAAGACCACGCCTTCTAATCTTTTTAAATAGTGCCACTCCCTGGTGACCAAGTGTTCAGATCCATGGGCCTATGGGGGCCATTCTCATTCAAACCTCCACAAGTCATTATTATTAATCAATGCCTCCAAAAGGCAGGTTCTAGAACCTACTATAGAGTCACTGAAATAAACAGATAGTTTGTATTTTCAAGGCCTCTCAAGTCAAGTATGAGAATCACCAATGTAGAGATTTCCCTGGTAGTCCCATATACACTTCCAAGGATATGTTGGTTCACTGTGTCATTGGGGAGGGGTTGTTGGATAGGGACAGGTCTACCCGTTTATTGCTATTAATGAACCATGCCAAAACAGTAGGCTTGAATACACTATATGTCTAAAAACAAACATCTATTCAGTCTATTAAGCTGCAGTATAAACCAATCTTACAGAGAAGGTGCCAGGATGCTCTGAACCAAAGAATTCACTTCCAACATATCAGAATTACAAGGATGACACATTAGTGTTGACGGGCTGGAAACTCAGCGGGGCCTTCTCCTTGGGCAGCCTGAATTCCTTATAGCATAGTGGCTGACTTTCGAGACTATGAGCTCCAAAAGAAGAAAATGGCAGCTGCCGAGCTGTAAAAACTCTGCGGTGAGAAGCTGCTCTAATGTATATTTTGCCATCTCTTATTAGTCAATCAGTCACAGAACACAGACTCAAGGAGAGGAGCCACAGCCTCACTCCTCAGCTAAAGGATCATCAAAAAAACTTCATGGTCATAATTCTAAAACCACCACAGTGGAGATAAGCATCATAGATGGCTCTGTAGGGAGCCAAATCATCTGAAACTGGCATCTCTGCCTTAATAGTCTTACAGACTCTTTGAAAACAAAAGAAGGAAGTTGGGCTGGGTTCCTGTGTTAAGAACTCTGAACCTTGTTCACACATAGGAGAGAGGTAGAGGGCAGAGAGAACCTTCTGGAAGAGTCACCTCCTTTCTTTAAGATGAATGGTAAAACAGAACTCTTTCAGTCATGGCTGAAATCCACATCCTTTTGGGGTTTATTCAGCTCAATGGCAGTTTTAAGTCCAGTGTGGAAATCCTCCTGCCTCCAAGGAAGACTGTAGAGCCTAACTTCTTAGGTTGCAAGCTTCATTATATGTCTGGCCCCTCCCTTTGGCTTACTCAGAATCAAAAGGTCAATCTTCAGAACAGTATATGTTTTGTGTGGTGGGAGGGGGACAGAGGGAGTGGTGATTGCTTTGTGGTTATACTTTTCTCCTAGATCTGCCTATGTGAGCACCACATATCCTCGTGTTAAGAAGGAATAGAGGAATATGGCTACTATGCTTTTGCTCCTCCTTACACCAGATGAAAAGGATGTTGCTATTTCTGCCGCATAGTGCCAGAGGGATGAGGCAGAAGATCATCCTCTATTATGCAAATACCTGTGACACAAGGTGAGAGAGATTCATCCCAAGATCACATGTGCGACTTGAGAAAGGGATACCCATCAAACCAAGGTGATCCAGATGAGGAGATGGATTGGAGTGGAAAGCAGTCACTAGACACACATGGGGACCTGAATTTGGATCAACAGCACCCACGTTAGTAGCATATGTCTGTAGCTCCACTAATAGGTCACATGAAGACAGGCAGAGCTACGGAGTTTACTAGACAGCCAGTTTGCGCAAAACCATGTACTTCAGGCTCAGTGATAGACCCTGTCTCCAGAAAATAAGGTGGAGATATTATTAAGGAAGACATGCAAAGAGTCAGTCTCTCAGATCTCCACATACACCCCACACAAGTGCATTAGCACATACCACATACACACACACACACACACACACACACACGGATGAGGAAATGTGACACCCCCCCCCAAAAGAATTTGTACAATAGATTCTGACATAATTGTGATATGGTCACTAACAGTTTTTTTTATTTTTTCCAAGGGATGGTCGGCAGCAATTTTCCAGCACTTCTTTTGGTTGCTATTGAGTGACAGAAGCTCAATTAATTCTGGTTTAAACAACAACAAAAGGATGGGGTAGATTCAGTGGTTACATGAAAAAAAAAGATGAATCTTCAGTAACAGACTAATCAAGAGCGTCAAATAGTATCAAGACGTCCATCTCTCCCTTTAAAGGTTCTCATTTCAGAAGAAGCTCAGAAGAGCATCCTCATTGATTTTAATATGTGACTCCCAAGTTGTGATTTGGGCTATACCTTCCTTTCTTTGAATTTTGTTCTGCTCTGGCAGAATCTATATAATGGCAAAGATAGTCACCAGCAAAGGCCATCACAGATCAACTCAGCAGCTGTAGTTGACAGAATTCCACCAAAACGTCTGTACATGACCTTGGCCATATGCCCAGAATTTAGAATAGAACCAAACAAAATGATTCCTAATGATATTCTGCTATACTTGTGGACCAGAGCCTAACATTATCATCATCAGAGAGCCTTCATCCAGCAACTGATGGGAGCAGATGCAGAGACCCACAGTCAAACATCAGGTGAAGCTCAGAGAATCCTGTGGAAGAGGATGAGGAAGGATTGTAGGAGCCAGAGGGCTCAAGGACAGCATAAGAACATGGCCCACAGAATCAACTAACCAGGGCTTGTAGGGGTCACAGAGACTGAACTAACAACCATGGGGATTGTATAGGTCTGAGTTAGGTCCTCTGCATATACATAAAGGTTGTGTAGCTTGGTGTTTTTGTGGGAACTACATCACTCCTAATGTAGGAGTGAGGCCTGTCTCTGATTCTTTTGCCTGCTCTGGGGACTCCTTTTCTCCTACTGGGTTGTCTTGTCTAGCCTTGATATGAAATTTTGTGCCTAGTCTTAGGGCAGGTCTGCTCTCCTCTGAAGGGAAACTAAGGAAGGATGCATCTGGGGAAGAGGGGAGGTCGGGGGAGGGACTGGGAAGAGAGAAAGGAGGGAAATGGAAACTGTGGTCAGTGTGTAACATATGAAAGAAGAATAAATTTTAAAAGGGATTGTGGCATGCTAAGTCCTAAGCTGGACATTCACATTATATTCCCTCCTCTCAAAACTCAGAGATCATTGCAGAAGTGGAGGCAGAAAAATTATAAAAGTCAGACATAATAAATGACTACCCAGAAACCATGTTTTTCAGACAGTTTCATATATGAATCTATACAAGACCCATACAAGATCAAACCAGACAAAATCTCAGCATGAGCAGGAAAGTGAGCCCACATTTCCTTAAGAGCCATTGGCATTTGATATATGTTGGGAGACAAAGAGTCAGTTGGTTCAGCAGTTAAGAGCATTTGTTGATCATACTGGGTCTCAGTCCCAGACTCCACATGGTGACATATTACCACCAGGGTAACTCCAGGTGTAGGAGATCCGAACTTGCTTTTGACGTCCAGCATTGGGAATGCATACAAAATGCATGTGTATATGCAGACAAAACACATGTACATGAAATATAAAATAAATAAAGCTAAAAAATAAAATAAGTAAGAGTGTTGCCTTACTAGGTCAGCTATACCCCACATATCCAAGAAAATACCGATAGCACAAATCCAACTTGATGGACGGGACATGAAGGTGGGTGAGGAAAGAATGAGTGGAGGGTCTGGGGAAAGTTGGGGAGATAAGCACAAATATGACCACAACCCACTATCTTAAACTCTTAAAGAATTAATTTAAAAATGAAGGAAAAATATTATCCAAATGATTCTCTCAAAATTCTGGCAAAATGAAGATACCGGCAGAGCCATGCTGGCTTTGAAGACTCTAGACGAGTTCTTCTTGCCGTCTTCAGCTTTTGGAGGGTCCATATGTTCCTTGGCTTGGGGCAGCAACACCCCAATCTCTGCCCATATCCATCTTCACATAGTTTACGTCCTGTTTCCAAATAATGCAAGATTATGGCTGAACACAAATCTGGGAGAGACACAATTTCATCTGCTGTCTATCTCACTCATATGTGAAAACTGCTACATCCTTTCTAGAGGTTTGCAGTATTACTGAAGTGCACTCACAGATCCCAAGAAGGAATACAAACCACAAGCTGAGACCTAAGCTGGGGTTTCTCAAACTCAGACTATGTAGACCATAGGCCAGATAAGACCCCATTGTAGGAGCTTTCCGGCACACTGTAAGACATTTGACAGCATTATTGGTCATTAGATGTCAATAGTACATCCTCCAATTGGACAATCAAAATGTCTCCAGACATTGTCTCCAAATTTCCCCTAGGCATATGCAAGGAGGTTGTCTCTCATTAAGACCCTGTAGCCTATATCAAATATGATCAAGACATACGGAGCTGTTCTCAGATGAAGCAGTATTTGGAAGATAGAGAGAAGTCTCAGAAGACCACAGGTACAAGGATGCTCAATATAGTCTGTATTAGTTGGAAATTGAGATCCATTCTGAGTGCTTATCACTTTAGGAAATTTGTAAGGTGTGGTCTTTCCACCATCAGTCTTGTTATTAAACCAAGACTTCAAGGTGCTTAAAGCTTCAGTTTGGTACCATAAAGCAAAAATTCCATAGACAGCTTTACTTGGCCCTTCCCTCGAGGCCCATCACTTTGTATTGTTTCTGCATACCTTTTAAGAGAACATTCATCTCTGTTTACTTCTAAGAACCAGCTCAGTGCCTTACACTCAAACATCATTCAATACATTCTAAATCTATTAAATATGTAATACTATTATCTAGAATTTATTTGTTAATTCTACAGACAATATATTGGAATTGGTTAAGATCAAAACAAATGTTTAATTCTTAAGAAAATAATCTATTTTTAGAAAGTAAATATAATTTAACTTGGTTGTCTTACATAAATAGGAAATCTGATTATTCCTTCATCTTACTTTTCCTTTTTAAAATTTAATTCACAGAGAGATGACCAATTATGGATGACCCCACAGTTTAATAACACATCTGTTAATGTTCCAGAAAGAAAAGAGCCTGTGGATTAAATTAAGTATTAATGGGGTTTGAATTGATTTGAGGAACTGAAACAAAGAGATATTGTGCCTTGATGTGGCCTAGTTCTATATATTTTTTACTGAAAACTGATTTGAAGTTTGGAAATGAAAGGGAATCCTGACCTTGTATCCTCAGCGTTCATTGTCTTTGGATCATGGTAAAGCTTTGGACATTTGGTTAGATATAACAACAGTAAGCACAATAACCAAAATGTAAGCATGTTTGGCACACATAATTCATTCATTTATCCACCCATCCATCCATTTATACACTCAATGAATATTCACAGTCACTTACTATGTTAGACATGTTCTAACACAAACCCTTAGTAGTCCCAGCCTTCAAAGCATTTCTAGAATGGTAAGGAGGGGTATGAGCATGAACAAATAGGGTGACACAATATGGCTAGGATATGATGGGCACACATAGAACAATTGAGAACAGTGGGTGGGTAGATATATCTGGAAAAGTGACAACCAAGTCGTTGTGACTATCTGGGAAGGGTCAAGGAAGTCTTTCCAAAAAGAATGACCCTTTAATTAGACAGAATGGCTTGAATAACATTTAGGAGTGGGTGTCAAGATGACAGCATTATGTACATATGAAGACTAGAAAAACAGTTCTGAAGATACCAGCAAGGGGGCCCTTAGCTTTGAATTCATTATGTGATGCTAGGCAGTGACAGACTCTCGACAGTAGCCTAAGAAGATGAGAGGTAATGGGGGCTGCTTGGAACCTCAGCCTGTGAAGAAGACCAGGGCAGGACCTACTCCAACTGAGGTCCAGTCCCTCAGAAGAAGACATAGAAGAAGTCTGCCTTAACTCTGGACATCTGAATCTCAAGACAAGCTTTGTGACCTTGAATAAATGACTTTAATAAAGTTTTTACAACCATAAAATGGGAGTCTTGCTAGGACACGCCTTGAGATTTCTGGAAGAATTAAATGAGTGAATGTTGATAGAATAATCCAAAGCAAAGAAGAGGATGTCTTTTTTTTTTTTAATTTTACTGCTGAGTAGTACTCCATTGTGTAAATGTACTACAATTTTTTTAATCTATTCTTCAGTTGAGAGGCATCAAGGTTCTTTCTGGGTTCTAGCTATTATGAATAATGCTGCTATGAAGATAGTTGACCTGATGCCCTTGGGTTAAGAATGCATATCCCTTGGGTATATGCCCAATAGTGGTATTGCTGGATCATTAGGAAGATTGATTCCAAGTTTTCTGAGGAATTGCCATACTGATTTTCAAAGTTAAAGCTTCAGTTTGGTACCATAAAGCAAAAATTCCATAGACAGATTTACAGTGTGCCGGAAAGCTCCTACAATGGGGTGGCTATACAAGTTTACACTCCCACCAGCAATGGAGGAGTGTTCTCCTTACTCCACATCCCATCTGTGTTTTTGATCTTAGCCATTCTGACAGGTGTCAGATGGTATCTCAGAGTTGTTTTGATTTGCATTTCTCTGATGGCTAAAGATTTTGAGCAGTTCTTTAAGTGTCTTTCAGCCATTTGGAGTTCTTCTGTTGTGAACTCTCTATTTAGTTCTATACCCCAGTTTCCAATTTGGTTCTTTAGTTTTTTGACCTATAGTTTCTTGAGTTCTCTACATATTTTAGAGATCAGTCTTATGTCCAACATAGAGTTGGTAAAGATTCTTTCCCATTCTGTAGGCTGTTGTTTTGTCTTATGGACTGTAGCTTTATAGAAGTTCCTCAGTTTCATGAAGTCTCATTTATTCAATGCTACTGGTGTTAAATAAAAAAAGTGATCTCCCGTGCCAATGTGTTCAAGGCTATTTCCCACTTTCTTTTCTATCACGTTCAGTGTAACTAGATTATATTGAGGTCTTTGATCCATTTGGATTGAGTTTTGTGCAGAGTGATAGATATGGATCTAGTTGCATTTTCTACATACCATCATCCAGTGCCATCTGTTGAAGATGCTTTCTTTTTTCCATTGTATATTTTGGGCTCTTTGTCAAAAATCAGGTGCTCATAGGTGTATGGTTTAATGTCAGGGTCTTCATTTTGATTACATTGACCCACAAGTCCATTTCTATGCCAGTACAAAGCTGTTTTTATTACTGTAGCACTAAAGTACAGCTTGAAGTCAGGGATGAGGATACCTCCTAAAGTTCTACTATTGAGCAGGATTGTTTTGGCAATCCTGGGTTTCTTATTTCATATGAAGTTGAGTATTGTTATCTTGAGGTCTGTGCAGAATTATATTAGGATTTTGATAGGGATTGCATTGAATCTGTAGATTGTTTTTCATAAGATTGCCATGTTGATCCTACCTATCCAAGAACATAAAGGATCTTTTCATATTCTGATATTTCCTTCAATTTCTTTCTTCAGTGACTTAAAGTTCTTGACACCCAAGAACACATAAGATGAGCCCAGCTAGGACTCCAAGTAATAGTGAAAAGGGTGTCTAAAATGGCCTTTCCCTATTATCATATGAATGACCAACCCAGTTGTCATTATAGAACCTTCATCCAGCAGCTGATAGAGGCAGATGCAAAGATCCATAACTAAACATCAGGTTGAGCTAGTGGTCCAGCTGAAGAGAGGGAGGAAAGATTGCATGAGGGGAGGGATCAGGAGAGACTCATGGAATAAACTGTCTCGTGCTATTAGGAACTCACAGACTCTGAAATGACAGTGGACAAACCTTCATGGAGCAGAGCTGGACCTTCTGAATGTAGATAACAGTCCAAGGGCATGGGTAATTTCTGGAGCCTCTTGTACTTGGACCAGAGTCTATTCTTGGAGCCCTTGCCCAGTGGGAAAACACCTTTCTCAGGCTTGATACTTGGGGGAGGAACTTGGGGGAGGAACCTCAACTGGATATGCCAGATGGAACGGACTCACTTTGGGATGCTTTGCCCTCTCTGGGGAGTGAATGGGTGGGGGGGTGCTGAGAGAGGACTAAGAGAGGGGGCAGGAAAGGGTGCAGTCCTGGGTATGGGAAAAAAAATTTAAAGAAAAAAAAAAAGAAAATCTAATATGCCACAAAAAAGAGACAGAAATTGGCAAGTGACAAAGAATCTCAGAGATTTAAGAAAGTCATCCCTCCAGATAACAGCTCATAGCTGGTAGCTTGAATGTGGTCAGGATCTTGAATTGCTTGCTTTCTCCTGAAGTAATAAGATTTTGTGAACTGGCCATTTGGGGTAATGGGAGGGAGGACGGGAGCCTTTCAAGACAGTAGAAGTCTCTTCCTTCTGTGTGCCTGGGGTTGGAAAAGTGATTATTTGCAACACAGGTCTTTGCGGCTATCTGGTCTGAGGACATCAGTAAAGATTATTGGTTATGGATCTGAGCCTAAAGAAAAGACTCCCCCAATTTCCATGTTTTACCTGAAGACCTCCCTCAAACATCTCAGGTTGAACTGCTCTTCTCCACTGAGGGGTCAGGCAACCACAGCTATAAGACTCAAGGCTAAAGTACCCACATTTCCATGGAATTTTAATTTTGACTTTTCAATCACAGAAATTTTCCAATAGGTCCCTCTATAGTATCATCTAGCTGTAACAATTGTCCACATTTGTACACACACACACATACACACATACTCACCTGAACTATTTTAAATCAAACTACAGATTTTTTTTTATTGCTTTGCCTATACATATAAGTGCATATCTCTCATCACAATAAGCGTGAAACACAGCCTCAACACCACCATCACACTTAACAACTTTTCTATTAGCAGACTTTCCTAGTCATCTTTGAAACGTGCTGTGGAGCTGGTTTGCTCAAAGCAAGATTCAATGTCTACATGCTGGATTTGGTTACCATCTCTTAAGCCAGTTTCACTGTGGTAGAAATATAACCCAAACTCCCCATTTGTGGTGAGAGAGGATGAGCCCACAACAGTAGTTGGGAACTTCCTTCTTGGTTAATCTGTGCCCTGGTCCTTGACACAGCCCTGGAGGTCTCTGAATCCATATTTGTGCCAGCATGCAAGATCATTCCTCTACAGAGCTACTGTAAGTGCTGGCATCTGAACAAGTCCTGGATAGGTGCTGAACTTGCCATCATGTAATAGATGCTAAACAGCACCCATTGAGCAATACTGTTCATTCTGAGGATGTTCAGGTGTGAGTTTTTAGAAAAAAGAAAGACAATCCAAGCAAAATCAGTAAAGTGTAATCCAGTAGATTCATATCAAGTTCGCATGCCAGGTACGGTTTCCAAATGGGTTTTTTTTCTTTTCTGTATGGTGTGTATGCATGTGTGTGCATGTGCATGCGTGTGTGTGTGTGTGTGTGTGTGTATGTGTGTATGTGCATGCGTGCGTGCGTGCAAGCTCCTGAATGTGGGGGTTCATACACATGTGTATGCTTGTGGAGGCTACAGGACTATTTCAAATATCATTCACCAGGTGTCATCCATCTTACTTTTAATATAAGGTCTCTCAACTAGCCTGGAACTCACCAAGTAGTCAAGTTGGCTGTCTGGAACACCCCAGGAGTCGAGGTATCAAGATCCCTTGAAACTGGAGTTTGGATTTACGCTCAGTTGTGAGCCATCTGATATGAGTGTAGGCATCTGAACTCTTGCCCTGATGGAGAAAGTGAGCCTTCTGTCCCACTGATCTAGCTTTCCAGGCCACTCCCTTTCTTACACAGGTTCTGGAAATCAAACTCAGATCCTTATGCTCTGGCAGCATCATCTTCACTGACTGAACTAGCTCCCCAGACCCCCTCTAAATGTTTTTGTACATAAACATTCTCGATCCTCACATTGTTCAATGAGATGGATGCTGTGCTGAGCCTTTTCCAAGCAAGGAGACTGGGGTACAGAGAAGTGAAGTGACTAGCCATCTAGAAGGCATGAGGAAAAAAAAACAAAAAACAAAACAAAAAAACGGGCAGTCCCGTAATTAAACTTCCTGCTATCTGCCCCAGTCCAGAAACACATGACATATGGGTTTAGATCTCATTTTGGGTGCACTAAGAGCTTTAGCAAAGAGGGAAGGAACTGACATCATAAAGAATTGGCTTTGGAGGCTGTAGAGATGGCCCAGCAATTAAGTGTACTAGCTCCTCTTGCAGACAACCCAGCATCCCCATGATGGATCACAGCTGTCCATAATTCCAGTTTCATGGAATCTGTAGCCCTCAATTTTGTTCTTCATGGACACCAGGCCTACCTGTGCATACATACGCACAGGCAAATCATTCAGACACATAAAATAAAATGAGCTTTTAAAAGATGACTTTTCCATTGGAATGAATAGGCCCAGAGTGTCCCTACCTCTCTTCCATAATATATGCACACACTCTACAAAAGGACTGAGGACTGGACTGAAGAGCCCCAATTACTCTGCCTGGAGCAATGCCCTTAGCCAGTCTTTTCTACTGACCATTATAAATATTCCAGAGCCAAATGCATTATTATTAATGATTTAATGCAGACCAGTTGTGTTCAATTTTGGGAAGACTGTGAAAAAACAAAAAAAAAGAACTCCAGAGAAAAGTCAGAAGAGAACTGGAAATGGAGCGTCTGGGTACAAGAGCAAGGTCAAGCTTCCTCTTTCATACCTTACAGTGTCTCCTATCAAGAACAATGGGGTGGGGTAGAGAGGAGGACTGTGGCCTCTCTAAGTCAAGGCTGAGCCTCAAAAGCAGGCTGCCCCCTGTCAGTGATGGGCCCAGTGGACTAGAAAGAACTGGCTTAATAAATGTTTTACTCTGGCATTTGGTGGAGGGCAGGCCCTGGCCTGGCCTCAGAGCTTCTGGGAAGTGCTATGGGGCCTGCTGACACTTCTCTGCCCTTTCCATGGTGTCCTCATGACAGCTGCTACCTGGGGGCCACCAGGCTGGAGTATCCGCTCTACAAGGTGGTGACCTTCTAAATCTGCCTCGGTTAATAAACTTGGCTGGCTCCAGAGTCCAGAGACTGCACACTCCACAGTGGCTTCTGCCAATTCCTCTTGTTGGTTTTAATTTCCCTCTTCCTCATTCTCCTTTGTACCATTATGCCTGACATTTCCAAGGCCAGGTTTTGTTACAAGCAATTAACCATGTCAGTGATGTGGGAAGATAAACCGCACTGCAAGCCGAGACACAGACAGAGTAGGAAACACCTGAGCAGCCCTGCTGCAGAAGCTGTTTGCCCAGAGGGTCCCAGAGCTGACCACTTTCTACACTGAGCATCTATTTTCTTGCTTCTCCTCCTCCTCCTCCTCCTCCTCCTCCTCCTCCTCCTCCTCCTCCTCCTCCTCGTTCTTCTTCTTCTGCAGCTGTGTGTGTGTGTGTGTACACCTGCGTGCACACATGTGGGCATCTGTGTTTGCATATAGGGGTGCATAGGTATGTGAGTACATTTGCATGCATGTATATACATGTGTCCAGAAACCAAAGATTGATTTTAAATGTCTTCATCACTTTTTACATTTTTTACTGACACAGGGGCTCTGACTGCACCTGGACCTAATCTGATGAACTAGATTGCTCCTGGAACCTCGTCTTCACCTCCCAAGTGATGAGGTTACAGGTGGGCACTGACCCAGCTCTCATGTGAGTAGTAGACATCAAAACTTCCATTTTCATGCTTACTCACAACATGTTTTATCTACTGAGTCACCTTCCCAGCCCTCAATTTCCTGACATTAATTTGGAAATCCACCCCCCCCCAATAATCTGAGCTTCTAAGGCCTTGGGAAGTGCACAAAGACTGAAATCCACACCTATTTCCAGTATTTGAAAACAAAAGAGAGAAGCTGCATTTTAATCCATAATAAACTATATGATACAGGCTAACTTAACTTTTTTCCATGGAGTTATTCACTCGATAGGGCTGTCTAGACACTCCGATTGCCAGCTTTGTATGCTGACTAATAGGAACTCAGTCTCCTGAATTTTCATTCAGTCTACATGTATCTGCATCCCATGCAAGTGGTATAAAAAGAGGATTGGTGCACTAGCCAACACACTGAAGCCATTGCCATTACAATAAAGAGCTTTTCCTATGAGTGTTCCCATGAAGGAGTTGGAGCTGAACCTCACTCCACTGCTTGTCTGTCTAGGACAGCTTTACTGGATAACTTATTATTTAAACTTAAGAGTATGCCTGGTATATCCAGCACTGCTCACAGGTGATGACAGGTCTAAAGCTCCTGCTCCAGCGGAGTCCCATCCTGCTCTTTCTGTCTGGAGTTCATCAAGTTCAAGGCCAAGACATAGAAAACTAACAAAACACATTGTACCCACTTTTCTAAGAACAGTGACAAGATCTGCCTCCACCCCATGCTACTGTGACTAACGTGCCTAGTGGGCATTTGTAACATGTAGTGAGTTGATGGGAGGCTGAATTAGAAATGAGAGTGAGAAAAGTATAGGTCTCAATGCCCAAGATTGGCTAGAAAGATACTAAAATTCTCTTCCTTCTCAAACCATCCTATCCAATAAAGCAATTCAGTGACCAGCTGATATCTGATATCGTCTGTTATTTTTTTCATAGGAGACTGGAAAGCAACAAGTTCTAGTATGTAAAAAGCAGATGGTTTTGGTCCTCCTTCAGTCCTAGCTACAGGATCTAGAAATCATAGAACAACTTCACCAGGAACTCAGTGAAAGTGTATTCATGCTGACCCACAGTGGTCCCGGGATAATAGGCTTCAGGAATCACTGCTCCCTACAGTGTACCCATTTCCTGGACCAGGTCAGCAGGATTCCCACCATTCACTTCTTGCCTCCAGCTCTTCTTATCTGCCTCACTTCCACTTCCCACCTCCATCATCCCCGTGGGCCTGGCTTTCAGGGGCGTCATCCTACATTTTTCTCTGCTTCCCATATGTCTTCCAAAATCCTCCTCTAATTTATTTTCTTCCAAAGACCCTAAACTGCCTCAGCTCTGGGGTTTCATAACAGTCATTCTGAAGTCAACATGTCACATGTTTAATTTTGACTCTTCACTACCTGTCTAGTCAGATGTCACTTCTCAAAACAGTTTAGAAGTTCTGTGGGGGAAATTGCCCTTCCCTTAAAGGTACTGTATCTCCCAACCCATGGTTGAATATACCAGACAGGCTCTTATGATTGAGACTATTCGAACTCTGGGTCCTGGGTCAGAAAGATTATCCTCCAAGGAAGGCCCCCTCCAAAGGAGGTGTTTAAGCCAAAAGGATAAGCTAGGGCAGAACCAGGGTGGGAAGGGGTCATCACAGTGTCCCCTTAGAACTGTCCTATAGGCTGACTTCAGCCATATGCAGGCCCTGCCGGTAAGCCCCCATGTCATTCTCCATGTGGATTAGAAGCTGATACAAAAGATGGAAGGCGGGGAGCTGGCACTGCTGTCTATCAGAGTCTATAGAAGTCTCACAAATGATAGCTAAGGTCCTGCTTGCTGTTGCTGCCCTGTAGCCCAAAAGAATCGATTTCAAACCCACTGCCAAATGGTGCCTCTGGGGGCCTCAGAACTCAGCGGACGCTGAAACCTGGAGGTGGGGGGGGGATGTAAAAGAGACACCTTGCAGCCTAAAAGGGAACACACACACATACACATGCCTCTGTGTGTGTGTGTGTGTGTGTGTGTGTGTCTGTCTGTCTGTCTGTCTGTCTGTCTGTCTGTCTCTATCTCTCTGGCTCCACTGCTCTACTCCTTGGAAATTTTTTTTCATTCATCTTTGGGAGAGGGGAATCACAGCTCAAAGAAATTATTTTCTTCCTTGTTTCATGAAAGTTCAGTTATGACCATAGAGCTTTCACTTAAGTATAAGCCCCCTAAAAACATACACTTTTAACAAACACGTAAAATGCACAAATGAAAACATGTAGAATTCCAGCAATTCTACGCATTTATCCTGCACTCTAAGAACTATTTATAAGAAAGTAATAAATATGTGTAGCCTTGTGAGCATGTGTCACATGACTAGATGTCTCAAGTGACAGGATTCATTTCTTTATTCAGCAACTTACTCATTTTGAGAATAGTGCTCTCTCATATAGGTGAGCATTTTTCATTTTTCAGGTTCACATGAAAGAAACAAAAGCCCTTAGGCAAAGGTTGTCAGATTTGTCAAATTAAAGTACAAGGGGCCAGTGCAGTTGAGCTTTTAAACAACAAAGTTTTCAAAATATAAACATGTTCTAAAATTTGCATGGGAACTATGGCTGCAAGGGAGCATTTGCTACTTATCTGACATTCAGACTTACTGAGTGTCATGGCTAGAGAGCTACCTGCTGCTTCATATACCGAAAACTTGTCCCCAAATGACAATGTGGGAATTGGTAGTAGGCATGAAGAGGCAAGCCGAATGTATTTGCTGGAGGTGTTACTCTCAATGGGGTTAACCAAGCACTCAAGGAAACTGATTAGTTCTCCAGAAAGGTTTGTTATAAAAGAACAGGCCTGATCCTTCCTTCCCACTTCTGGCTTCTTGTATAGCCATGTGACCCCATCCTCATGAACAGAGTCTCATCATGATGCTGTTGGCTGTCCAATGGGATGGAGCCAAGGAGGTTCTCAGCATAGGCTAACCCACTACAGATCAACCCAAATTCTGGGACATTTATCCAAACTGAGATTAAATAAACCATTTTCTTTATAAAGTATCAAGTCTTAGAGTTTTAAATTTTTCTTTGTGTGTGTATAAGTGTGCATACACATGTACACATGTATTACCTACATATGGAAGTCAGAAATCAATCTCAGTTATTATTCCTCAGGAGCCATGTACCTGTTTTTAATTTTTTTCTCATTTCTTTATTTTTTAGATTTATTTTTATTTTTAAATATGTACGCATGTACTGCATGAGTATGTACCCACAGGGACCTGCAGAGGATGTTGAATTCCCTGAATTCTCTGGAGCTGGAGTTATAGGCAGTTGTGAGATAGCTAATGTGTGTGAGGGGAATTAAACTCAGGCCTCCTAGAAGAGTCATCATCACCCTTAGCTCCTTAGCTGCAGAGGCCATATCTCTATCCCTCATCTTGCTGTATGAGACAAAGTTTCACCCTGGCCTGGGACTCCTTGGTTAGGCTGGGATGTTCAGCAAGCTCTGAGGACCCACCCATCTCCACTGTTTCAGCAGACGGACAAGTGTGGACCTCAACGTCTGTTTTATTTGTTTATTTTGTTCTGCATTTTGCTTATCTTTTGTTTTTTGTTTTTTGGTTCTGAGGTTCATACTCTGGTCTTTGTGCTTACAAAGCAAGCATTTTCTTGACTAAGCTCCATCCACAGCCTTCAAGTCTCCAATATTTTGTTACAGAAATGGAAGTCAGACCGAGAAGAGTAGCTGTCTTATATTTTACCTGGCAATACAATCTCAGGACAATTTAAGCAGAGAAGGAAGAAGGGGCACTTAGGAAAAAAAGAAAAACTTTAAAGTTTTATTATGCTTTACTGCACTATTCTTAAAAGAACCCAAATCAAAAATCTCTCATGCAACACATTTCTTAAAAGCAGAAATTAGGCTCTTTTATGTGAGTGCAAAGGTGGATGCCAAGCTGGGGTCTCAGATGGGGTGACTTTAAAATATCAGAAAGAGCTCAGCTGCTTCTGCAAAAGGAAAGTTGGCAAGTGATTGGTGCTCATGTGGCCCAGCTGCTCTTTTGTACTTTGGAAGAAACAATTAAAATGGCCGAGGCATTAAACTTTAAAGAGCTGGCTTGTTCATATTCAGAAGCTAATTTTCAAAAAGAGCCTGGTACCTAGAAAAGGGAGGGGTGCCTTTTAAGAGGGCCTTCTGCCTCCAGACTCTCAATTTTGTGAAAACATTTTAAACTACTTTGAAGAAAACACACATATAGGGATAAGAAAGTCCTCTTTTTGCTTACACTTGATACAAGATATGACACCATTTTTTCACCTTTTAAATTATAAAAGCGACAAATTGAGACAGTAAGTAAATTCTGGAAAAGGCAGACTCAGAACTCGTTTCTTTCTACAAATTGCTATACCCATGTGATGCAGCATACATTGGGATTAGAAGAGAAAAAATAATAATAAAACAAATCCCTTCTCAGATGGAAGGTAACATTTAACCAGGATCAACAGATTTCTAAACAGGGACAGCTTACTGTGACAACATGATATGATAAAAGCTTAGTAAAGGGGACTATCAGTGTGTGTTCCAGGCAGGGACACAGGCTGGTTTCCACATTGGACATATGAGAACAGAGGAGAGAACCTTCATTAGGTTATGAAGATCAACTATGGAAAATAAAGTTTGATACATTGCCTATCATGTGACAGATGCTTCAGAAGAGTTGGGGACTGTTAACCATTAGCATACCTTTGGGGACATAAAGGAATAAAGTGGTAGAGGCTGGCGAGCATGTGATGGAGGCCTAACCAGGGAGTGGGGTTAAAGCTCAAAGTACAGAGGTCTTGAGAGTATAGGTATCCAGGACAGTTAGCAACAAGGCTGCCAAATGAGGAATGACAGCATTTGTCATTGGGAGAATGGACACAGGAGTCTAATGGTTATGGACCTCATAATAATATAAAACACACACATTTCCTGACCTTCTGGAGATATGGAAAACTTTGGTGGAATTAAAGAAGGTGGAGATATCTTGCAGAGCTTTGAGTAAAGCTTTCCAAGTACAGAGTGGGGTATAAATGTGAGAGGGCAGGAGGAAAGCCATGGGGACAGCTGGAGCCATAACTCCAAGGATCAAAAAGGAGAGGCTGAAAAGAAAACCATGTTGGTGGTCCAACAGGTAAAGAGGATGATAGTGACTTTTAAATGTTTCAGAGAGTTACAAGTGCAAACCAGATAAGCCTGAGTTCAATCCCTGGAACTCCCATCAAAAGCTAAATATAGTGGCACGCACCTGAAATCCCAACACTCTCACAGTGAGATTGGTATTAAAGACAATCAAATTAGCCAGTGCATGAGCAATCTAAGCTGGAAATGTACAGCACAGAGGCAGAAACAAGAGAGACCCTGTGTGGTGGGGGGTTCGGTGCTTTTGAGCAAGACCTAGGTGTGGCTTTAAGGTTTTAAGGACCCCTGTAAGGGGCATGGCCAGCCCACCCCTTTTTTTTTGCACTGATACCATTTATTGAATAATAACAACAAAGCCTTCTCTCCAGTAAATCCTTCTGACTGCCAAAAATCAATTGACCATAAAATTACAGATTGAGTCCTGGATTCTTGTATTCATTTCCTTTGATCTGCAGGTCTGACTTTGTACCAGCTCTAGTTCCTTCATCACTCTTGCCATCTAACAAGTTTCTTAGTTGGGTTGTGAGAGCTCTCCTACTGTGTTGTGCCCTTCTAGGAGGAGCTCAGCTATCATCTCATGGCTTCTTCCCCTGTAGACAGAGTTTAATTATGAAGCTTATGAGAAGGTGCTCATCTTTCCCTGTATCTCTTTGTGAATATGTAGTTCTTCTTCTCTTTTTTTCCTTTCTTTATTTATTGTGAATAAAGTCCCATTTTTTAATCCACGTATCCCCTTGTTCAAACTCCCTTCCCCCTCTCGCCCCTCCCAATCACTCTTTGTTCTCCCCATCTCCTTATCTCCTCTCCAGCAAGGGCAGGGCAGGAGGTCCCAAGCTTCCAAGGTGGCTTACAGTATTTACTCCAGGCAAATCCATTTTCCTCATCCCATCATCAAGACTGGGTCAGGCGTTCCTCTGGAGGGAATGGGCTCCAAGGTGCCAGTCCAAGGTGCTTCAGATCCCAAGCTGTTCAGTGGTTGTGGTTTACAGCTTGGGTATGCTTTGTTTTTTGTTTATAGTCCACTAACGAGTGAGTACATCACCTGCTTCTCTTTCTGGTATTGTGATACCTTGCTCAGGAGGATATTCTCCAAATCAATCCATTTGTCTGCAAATTTTAGAATATAATTTTTCTTACTGCTGAGTAGTACTCCATTGTGTTGATGTATCACAGCTTATTAATCCATTTCTCAGTTGATGGGGATCTAGGTTGTTTCAGGTTCTTGCTATTACGAATAATGCTGCTTGAACATAGTTGAGCTAATGCTTTTGGGGTGCAAATGTGCATCTTTAGGGTATATGCCTAAGAGTGGTATTGTTGGATTCTTGGGGAGATTGATTCCCAGTTTTCTGAGAAAGTATCTATCCAGGAACATGGGAGATCTTTCCATTTTCTTATATCCTCTTTAGTTTCTTTCTTCAGAGATTTAAAATTTTTGTCAAACAGATCTGTTACTTCTTTGGTTATAGTTATACCAAGGTATTTAATGTTATTTGCAGCTATTATAAAGGATGATGTTTCCCTTATTTCTTTCTCAGCCCTTTTATCTTTAGTGTATAAGAGGGCTACTGATTTCTTTGAGTCTATCTTGTATTCTGCTACATTGCTGAAGGTGATTATCAGCTGTAGAAGCTCCCTGGTAGAATTTTGTGGGCTACTTATGTATACAATCATGTCATCTGCAAAAAGAGATAGTTTGACTTCTTCTTTTCAAATTTGTATCCCTTTAATCTCCTTTCATTCTCTTATTGTTTTAGCTAAAACTTTGAGAACTATGTTGAATAGATAAGGGGAGAGGGGACAGCCTTGTCCAGTTCCTGATTTTAGTGAGATTGCTTTGAGTTTTTCTCAATTTAGTTTGATGTTGGCCATCAGCTTTTTGTAAATTGCATTTATTATATTTAGATATTTTCTCTGTATTCCTGATCTCTCCAGGGTTTTTATCATAAAGGAGTGTTGGATTTTGCCAAAGGCTTTCTCAGCATCTAAGAAAATGATCATGTGATTTTTGTCCCTCAATTTGTTTATATGATGGATGACATTTACAATTTTCCGTATGTTGAACCATCCCTGCATTTCTGGGATAAAGCATACTTGATCGTGGTGAATAACTTTTTTTATATGTTGTTAGATTCAGTTTGCCAGAATTTTGTTGAGAATTTTTGCATCAATGTTCATGAGAGAAATTGGTCTATAATTCTCTTTCTTTGTTGCATCTTGGAGTGGCTTGGGTATCAGGATTATTGTAGCCTCATAAAAAGAGTTTGGCAATATTCTTTCAGTTTCTACTGTATGGAACAGTTTGAGGAGTATTGGTATTAGCTCATCTTTGAATGTCTGGTAGAACTCTGCACTGAAACCATCTGGGCCTGGGCTTTTTTTTATTTGAGAGACTTTTAATGACAGCTTCAATTTCCTTTAGGGTTATAGGTCTGTTTAGGTATTTAACCTGATCTTGATTTAATTTTGTTAAATGGTACCTGTCCAAAAATCTGTCCATTTCTTCTAGGTTCTCCATTTTTGTGGAGTGTAAATTTTCAAAGTATGACCTGATAATTCTCTGGATTTCCTGGGGGGGGGGTCTGTTGTTATGTTTCCCTTTTCATTTCTGATTTTGTTGATTTGGATTCTCTCTCTCTCTCTCTCTCTCTCTCTCTCTCTCTCTCTCTCTCTCTCTCTCTCTATTTCTTGGTTAGTTTGGATAAGGATTTGTCTACCTTGTTGACTTTCTCAAAGAACCAGCTCGTTAATTCATTGATTTTTTTTGTATTGTTCTTTTTGTTTCAATTGTGTTGATTTCAGCTCTAAGTTTGATTATTTCCTGCCATCTATTCCTTCTAGATGATTTTGCTTCTAATTGTTCTAGGACCCTCAGCTGTGCTGATAGTTCTCTTGTGTGGGATTTCTCTAGTCTTTTCATGTGGGCATCTAGTGCTATGAATTTTCCCCTTAAGACTGCCTTCATTGTATCCCATAAGTTTGGGTATGTCGTGGATTCATTTTCATTAAATTCTAGGAAGTCTTTGATTTCCTTCTTAATTTCTTCCTTGACCCAGAGGTGGTTCAGTTGAGTGATGTTTAGTTTCTATGAGTTGGTAGGCTTTCTGTGATTCTTGATGTTGTTGAACTTTAGAACATGGTGATCTGAAATGGTACAAGGAGTTACACCCATTTTTTGGTACCTGTTGGTATTTGCTTTATGACCTAGTATTTGGTCAGTTTTAGAGAAAGTTCCATGGGGTGCTAGGAAATATATATATTCCTTTTTGTTTGGGTGGAGGATTCGGTATATATCTACTAAGTCCATTTGGGTCATAACTTCTGCTGGATCCCTTATTTCTCTGTTGAGTTTCTGTCTGGTTGACCTATCCAAGGGTGAGAGTGGGGTATTGAAGTCTCCCACTATTAGTGTGACAGGTTTGATATGGGGTTTAAGCTTTAGAAGTGTTTCTTTTACATATGTAGGTGTCTTTGTGTTAGGGGCATAGATATTCAGGATTGAGATTTTGTCTTGGTGAATTTTTCCTGTGATGAATAAGTAGTGACCTTCTTGGTCTCTTTTTATTGATTTTATTTTAAAGTCTATTTTGTTAGATATTAGAATGGCTATGCCAGCTTGTTTCTTAGGGCCATTTGAATGGAAAGTCTCTTCCCAACCCTTTACTCTGAGCCTGTGTCTGCCTTTGAAGATGAGGTACATTTATTGTACTCAGCAGATGGTTTTTGTATCCATTGTGTTAGGGTATGTCTTTTCATAGGTGAATTGGGTCTGTTGATATTAAAGAATATTAATGACTAATGTTCAATATTTCCTATCATTTTTGGTAGTAGCTTGTGTTTCCTTTTTTTTTGGGAGGGGTTTCTTCTGTGGGCTTATCACTTGTATGTGGTTACACGGGTGTTTCTGGTTTCCTTAGGTTAGAGTTTTCCCTCTAGGGCTTTCTGTAGGGCGGGATTTTTGGTTAGGTATTGTTTAAATCTGGTTATGTTGTGAAATAATCTTGTTTACTTCACAAATCCAGCCTCCTTTTTAAGACCAGTTGTATGCTACCAGTCCTTTCTGTTTTTTCCCAGTCTTCTCAGAGGGAGGATTGTCTCTGCCATGTGGGACATTTCAACTCTCAAAAAATTGCCCTAAGGTTCAATCTTATATCAGTGAGTGTTTATATAACCCCTTAATAGATATTAATCCTTTTATATAATCAATTGTCAGTAAATAATTCCTACAATAACCCTGCCTTAAAATAAACATGGATAATCTGGATGATGAGAATCAACCCCCCACAAAGTTGTCTTTTAACCTTCACAGATGTGCAATAGCACATGGGTGAAATTCTTACCCCCTTCACACACACACACACACACACACACACACACACACACACACACACACACACACTTACTTCATTCTGGAGTTGACGAACAGCTAACTGGGAATACCAAAATAAACCAAAATAAAAAAGATGGTTAAGGCTGACTCTAATACTTGCTGGGCCAATGGGAATGACAGTATCGACTAAATGGGCAATACATCTGAAGGTAAAGTTGGGAAAGCAAAGAGAAATGATCTTGTAATCCTTCTCATTCACTGAGTATGAGGTCCATGTGGGACATTCAGCTGGGGATATCTGCCTATGAAGTTTACAGGAAGTGAGAGCAGGCTATCTAGGGAGAATATTGGTAGAAACGGCAACTAAGAACCTAAATAAGAACATATGATGGGTAAGAATGACAGTAGAGGACTTGGGAAGAAAGCAACAAAAGTCTGGGATTGCAATCTGAAGTGTTTCAATATGAGAAGGCCTGTGTTAGATGCTCTAAAGGCATCCTTCAGATTGGTGGCCACTGATGACTCCACAGTAGAGGTGTCAATCTGTGGAAAGGGTGTTTCAATGAGAAAATTGTGTTTCAAGCAAGAGCCACAAAATGTACCCATATTCAGTTCTCTGGACTAGAGAAGTACAGATGCACAGAAAGAAATGTAGCATTTCTAAAAAAGCAGTCATTATTTTTCCTCAAGTTAAGATGGTTATGCCTCTGACTGTTCTGAGCCCTAGAATAAGTATAATATTTTGACATGAACATTTACATAATACTCTATAAATCTTACCCTCTTAGCCACTAACACACAAGTAGATTTTTAGAAAGGAATGAATCTTATCCCACATAAAGCAATGAACCTACCAAGACTGTAGTGGACCATATAAAATACTCAATTAAGGTTGGACATGGTTGCTGTTAAGGATACCCAACATAGCTAATCTTCAAAAAGTTCACAATCTATTGGGAGACAGAAGATAAGAACAACAACAAAAAAAAAAACATTTAGGACTTGCACAGGCTCCGTGGAACCTGGATATAACATGAGCACTGAGCATATAGTGTCTGTTACAAAGAATGGGTGGATGACTTGTCATGTTTTGGCTGAAAGGTGTGGCAAGTAGAGAAAACTTTTGTAAATGATTTGAACACCAGCCTCCTTGATCCACTCACTGTGTGGCCTTTAGATGGTGGAAGCCTTCTCTGTATTAGACTACAATTGCCTATTGAATAAATAGGCAAGTAGAAGGGAAGACCCAAGGGATTTCCCAGGAGTACCTTTGTACTCCAAAGGACATTTACCTAAGGTGGTGGCTGTAACAACAATCTACATGGAAATATTTCATTCTGTACTGAAAAATAGCCACTGTTAAGATCGCTTTTTTTTTCTTCTTTTCATCATGTGACTTTTTTTTTTTTCATGATCTAGGTTTCTTATGGGGGGGGGCGTTGCTTTAACTTACAGTTGCTGAGGGAGTACATAATGGTTCTGGGGGAATGAAAGCAGGCATCCAGAGCAAGATGCTGAGCGATCACATCTTCAACTGCATACACAAAGCAGAGAAAGAACTGTAAATAGGAGCCAGGCCTTGAACTCTCAAAGCCTGCCCAGGTGAGTTCCTTCCTTCAGCAAGGCTTTTCCACCTCCACATAGCATTACTACCAACGGGATCATTCAAATACCAGTGCCTTAGAGAGTGATAATCTTTTTCAAATTACCCCACTCTTCCTCTTCCTCCTACTTATCTTCATCCTCAAGACTTAAAAAAAAAATGTACTGACATCTTATTTCCTACTGACTCACTACATATTATTTGTTATAATAGACATTAGAGTTACCATAATTATCTCATCACCTTTGTCAGGGCCGAGGGCACAGGACAGTTCCCACTGGCCTCAGACTACTCTTCCTGGTTGCTTGGCAAACTCAGAAGTCACTAGAGTAGCTTCAGTGACCTCTAGCTGACCTGAGAGATCAATGAACAATTAATTACTATCAACTCACTCTGGGAAAGATAGTGCACTGCCATTTCTCAATCACAACTGGAAGTGCCCCTTGGCTGACAGCTGCCTGTTGGCTAAACCAAGCATGTTACTGATTCCCAGCCACATCTCTTACCCCCTCTCACACACACACACACACACACACACACACACACACACACACACACACGCACGCACACAGGCTCAGACAACATGGGTTTCCTTACTACACACCCTCTTGGTCACATACCTAAATGTCTACCTAGTTAGTTCACAGCACTAGTGTATTGGTGTTTTTCCTGGTGTATGCTGGAGCACTTACATTGGCATTGTCTAAGGATGGGGATGTCAACTACAGAGGACCAACTCAGGAAGATTATGCCTTCACTTTGCTTCCTGTGACATCTCTATAAAAGCATTTTTTTTGTTACTATCACTGTTCCCTATATTTTCAGCCCTTCTTTCTAAACAATCCCACCTCTCCTCATTCTATATTTTCCATGGTCACCTGACCACATAGCTTATACATTTCCTGCCCCTCCCTATATAGCAAAATATAGTCAGCATATTCAATCTTTTCAGACACTCCACTTAAAAAAATCTGTGCTGCCTTATTCAGTTGCTACTCCTCCATAAAACAAGGTACTTTAATCTTGAACTTTGAGACTCTGCCTGAAGATAGTAATGGGATAGTTGTTGGCCACAGAAGTGCTGAGACACTTATCTCATCAATTGTGCTTTCTGCTTTATTTCTACAGTCAATTGTCTAAAAATTGTTAATTTTGTTGTAAAGATCCTCAAATGTTTTAGTCAAAAGGTTTTGATTATACACAGCAGAAACTCAGTCAAATAAAAAAAAAATGGAGGGGAGATAGACAGGCTTAACTTGGAACGGCAAATGGCTGAAGGTGCTGGTGCACATCTTTGATCTCAGCTCTTAGAAGGCAGAGGCAGAAGGATTTTTCTTTTATTTTCTTTTTTCTTTTAATGTTGAAGATGACACCAGGTGGTACTGGCACATGCCTTTAATCTCAGCACTTGGGAAGCAGAAGCAGGTGAATCTCGGTGAGTTTGAGGCCAGCCTGGTCTACACATTGAGTTCTAGGATAGTCAGGACAGTTGCACAGAGAAACTGTGTCAGCCCCACCCCCATATATTGAAGATGCATAATGCCCTACTACAATATCAAATATTCTATCAAGATGAAACTGTATATGCAAAACAAACAAGGGCCCCCAAGCCATCACTACACAAATTTGCTCATCTTTAATAAATAATAAAGTTGTATGTATGCACCAAAGGATCTTTTTAGTAGTTTCCCTTATAATATGTAATCAGTAAATGTTTGATTTATGTATTTCTATGCATTCAGGGCCAGTCTGGTCTACACAGGCCAGCCAGAGCTGCATGGTGATTCCCTGTCTTGAAACAAAAACAAGAACAAAAAGCCAGAAGTATGACTGGCTTGGGTCCTCTGAAAATGGGATTATGGAATAAAATCCTTAGAGTTTTATATCTAGTTCTCTGGATTAGCTTTTGTACTAGACTGGATCTGGCCATTGGATCTTCCCAAATGCACCCCTCTGAAATCACCTAGCAACTTCTGACAGAAAAGCAGTTCATTCTGAGGAAGAACAATTACAACACAAGACCCTAAATCACATCTGTTGGTAGAAAGAGACTCAGTCTCCAGGCTTGAACCAAATTGAATGGCCAGTTGCCTAGAATACAAAACCATAGCAAATTCTTCCTTTATCCAGGTTCCTGATCCCTAATTCTTGGAGTAACCCAGCCATTCACAGTCCATGCTGCCCACACGGGGTATAAAGAAGGACTCTATTTAGAAGAACTGGCAAATCCATTGTTTATGGACCTTTGTCAGAAAGCATAGCACCTTTAGGTTGATAGTGTGGTAGCACATACATCCTCTGATTTGAGTGCCAGGTATGTAAGAGGTACTGGTAGTATTGTACCTACCTGAGTGACAAACAGAAGCCCCTGTTTCTCATGTGTCTCCTTCACCCATTGCCCAGCAGAGAATAATATTGGAATAAATATCTTCCATTCCTTTTGATGCTTATATCACAAGCTGTTCTATCCACAGCAGAAAAAATCCCTCCAACCTCAATTTGGTGATATTAAATAAAATAAGGAAAAGCTACTGGCCATATGCATTGGGATCAGAGTCCCAGAATACAACATGGATGCTTCTCTTGACTTTTATATCTGGCTTTGTCTGTAGCTTGTCAGCCTCTTTACCTTGGAGTGCCAATCATAAGGGAGGCTGTGGTTTTTAGGGTGTAAATTCAGACCTGAGAGCCAGTTAGAACTTGTCCAATTCTACTAGATAACATCTCTGACTCTTCTATGGCAATTTGTTCTAAACAGTTAAATCTAAGAAAGCCTACATGCACCTCTACAGACACAGCAATAGCAATCGTCATTATGGTTGTTATTATGATGATATGGGCCTTTTCTCACACTAGGAAGCAGCAGGAAGCGGACCAGCAATGACTCTGGTCTCTCACTGATCTTCCCAGAGCATCATCTTTCTTGAGTGTCCCCTACTGGGGCTGAGGTATTCCTTCAGAACAGAACTCTAAATGAATTGGAAAGTCACCTCTCCAGCCTATAGGAGTTCACCAGTCCCCAGGGCTCAGACATTAAATCATACTGCAAGACTGTGCATCTGCCTTCAGAAAGAGGAATCAATTGAAACCCAGTATTTAAAAGCAGCCCCAGATTTATTCTTCCTCTTGACAGCCTACAAAATGTTGGGAGAATAGTCCCCTGCCTTTCTCTAGACAATAAAACAAAATATATTGTCTAGAGATTGGTCCCCCACTCCCACCCCACAAAAAGGAAGGCCTAAAGTTGATCTTCCAGCAGTCTGGTCATTTATCAGGAAAGCGGTATCTCTCTTTTATGGAGGTGGTTTTGGTTTGGGGGAATCTTGATGGGAATAAATCTTCAGTTTTGTTTGATCAATGCATAGGTTTTTTTTTTTCCCTACCATACCACTCCCAACTTGCTCCCAGAAAAGGTTTTAAAATCCAGACACGTTGGCTTGTTTCCATTCAGAAAATCTGCCTATTTGTTCTTTGGAAAGTAACAAATTTAAATTAAAATACAGGTTTCTTGGTCATACACCCCCCCCACACACACACACACAAATCTGACTTTGGGATTTGCTGGCTCTATATCAAACAAATCACTCATCACACCTTGACTGAGGGCAAGCGAGTCCCAGCAAAGCCGGCTCCAGATCACCACAGGGTTGCATCATCTACAGCTCTCAGTGTAACGAAGCAAAGGGCAATGAATGAGGTGGGGGTGGGATGGAGGTGGGACAAGGGGTAGGGGACAGTCCTGTGGTACTAGTTCACCCTGTGGGTAACAATTAACCTGATCCCAGGAACTCACATAAATTAATCACTACACAAAAAAAAGTTCTTGATCTTTAGTGGAATGTGTAGATGTAGTCAGTGGTCTGATTTATAGCTTTGTTTTCTGTGGTGAGATTTTAGGAAGGCTTAGGGATGTTTCCAGACACCTCTGCTGGGTAGTCTGCCTGCCATTGTCTACTCTGGTCTTTAGGCTTGTTTCTTAGATTGCATCTGGTGCTTTTAAGTTCTTGAAGTTTCCAGCTTTATAAACATAATTCTCAAAGGTTTGCCCTGGACAGCCAATATCTCTGACCAGATCTATCTCCCTTCTTCCTCAGCCCACACCACCTCTTTGTCTTGGTAAGTAGTTACTTACATTCAAATCATATCCTGGACATTTCCTGGTCACATTCTGCCTGAGCAGATCCTCCTGTGTTCTCCAGAAGAACTTGAAGCCTCTGTATTGAGTGGTTTTGTGTCAACTTCATACAAGCTGGAGTCATCAGAGAGGAAGGAGCCTCAGCTGAGGAAATGCCCCCATGAGATTCAACTCTAGGGCATTTTCTCAATTAGTGATGAGTGGAAGAAGGCCCAGCATATTGTGGGTGGTGCCATCCTTGGGCAGGTGATCCTGGGGCCTATAAGACAGCAGGCTGAGCAAACTATGTAAGAAAGCCAGTAAACAGCTTCCCTTCATGACCTCTGCAGCAGCTCTTGCCTCCAGGATCTTGCCCTGCCTGAGTTCCTGTCCTGACTTCTTTCAGTGATGAACATCAATGTGGAATTATAAACTGAATAATCCCTTCCCTCCACAATTTGCTTTTTGGTCATGGTGTTTGGTTGAAGCAATAGAAACCCTAACTAAGACAAGTTGGTACCAGGAATGGGGATTGCTGTGATGGACTTGACAATGTTTGGAGGCAGATTGTAGAACTTTGGGACTTTGGGTTAGAAGAACCATTGAGTGTTAAGAGCTCTGTGGGATGTTCGCTGGGAACTTGAAAGATAAGAAAGAATACTGAGTAGTGCAGGGGATGGAGGCCTGGCTTGGGAAGTTTCAGAGGGAAGTTAAATGGCTCTGTCAGGGCCATTTGTTATTTTGTCTTAAACTCTTGAGGTTCAGGTCAGCTGGCCTGAAGAGTCAGCTGTGCTTAACAAGATTTCAGAACTACTAAAGCAAAACTTTGCTTTGCCAGGATGCTTGATGCTGGTCAGATGGAGCTGAAAAATTAGTGATGGTTAAGAGGCTAGCATCACCGAAGTAAAATCCTCTGGGAAGTGTTTCCTGGGAGCAAAATGAAGCTGTGTTCCAGAGGTGGCCAAGGCTGTACCTCTTGCTGGCAGCTAAACTTGACAATATGTAAGTGTCACCCAGGGGGTGCTGGTTTTGAAAGCATGAGTGGGTCATGGAGAGCAGCTGAGGCTTGGTACTGTAAGAGGTCAGGAGAGGCCATTGGTGAAGGTGCAGCCTCAGTGGCAGTTGAAGGGGTCTAAAGGGGTCAAGCAAAGACTTGGCATTATGAAGAGAGCCTATGAGAAGGTATTGGTGAAAGTGCAGTCCAATTACAGCCGAAGACCCCAGCATTTTGAAGATGCCAGCACCATGGGGTGACCACCAAGAACAGCAGCAGCAGTGGAATGGAGTCAGCTAGGGCCTAGAAGACAAGACATGTGCTGCAGAGGGCAGAACTGGAGAAGTGACTCCCCTGCAGGAGTCCAGAAGATGCTGAGTGGATCCCAGATAATTGGATAGTGAGTTATTTATACTGTTGGAGTTAGGTTTCGATTGGTTCAGACTGTGACAGTGCCCTGGTTCTTTCCTCTTGAAAAAGGTATTTAATTTTGATTTTTAAAAGATCCCACAGCTAAAAGAGCCTTTTACGGCTGTTATTACAAAGGGCCACAGAGTAGGATCTTAATTCTGAAAAATAAAAGTCCAAAAGCAAGATCTTATACTTAAAGGGGCCTTGGATCAAAAATGGAGATGGAGCATCTTGTCTAGGCATCTCTCCTCAGGTTGTGTATAGTTACATTCTCTGAATATTAATTTTTTTATAAAGACAATGGTCACATTTATTAGGGTCACTCTAAGGTCCTCATTTTATTCTTAATAACCGTGTTAAGAGTTGTTTCCAAACAAGGTCCCATTCTGAGCTATTGATGCTTAGAATTTTACAGATGAATTTAAGGAGAACAGTACAGTCACAACAGTGTCCTCATCACTTCATATCTTTATAATCTATTACCCACCCTCATTCTTCCCTCACCCATCTCACTAGACAGCTGATTTCCCACTTTACTCCCAGAACTATGGCATAAGATAATTCTCTATATTACTAATAATTTCATATACCTTCTACTTTCTTCCTTTTTAAAATTACTCTTTGTTATGTTGCATAATGTCTTTGCTACTGACAGTGAGAGTCATAGGGGTTACAAGGATTCCTGAGCTACCCAACATCTGGGGGTGGGGTGGGCTGGAGAGATGCTTGGAGCCAGGCTGCTGTTGGCAATCTTGTCATAATGACCCATCTGCCTCACCTCCAGAGAGCTGTCACCACTGGGGACATGTGTCCCTGCTTGGCAGAGTGAGCATCGAGCTAATTTTCTGGCTCCACTTTTGAATCTACTCGGCGGTTCCAGGAATCCAGCCATGTGCTCTAATGGGCCCTTGTCATTAGAGGCTTGGCAAATGCCCCCGCTCTGGGGCTTCTCAAAGCCCAGGAGAGCTGGCCAAGGCCTGTGAGGCACCAAGGCCATTTTCAAAAGCAAAAGGGCAACAGGATCATAGTCCGACATTTTTTTAAACCTGCATTTATTTAGTAAATAATGTATGTTAATGCAGCATGTGCTATATTATGCAATAATTATGGAAACAGCCCGATCCTTCTATCCTAGACCTCACTTGTCTAATGCAGCTTCTCAGCAGGACCCACACTGCCCGCCTCCAAACAGTAAGTGTGCAAGTCCATGAAAAGACAGTCAATGTTAGAGGTCAACCTTGGCCATCCCACCTCACTGGGCTTGCTTCCTCCATTTTCCTACAAAACCACTTTTATCACTTTTCACAGATGCTCCCCAAAGCATGAGACCTCCCCAACCCTGTTGGCCTGTGGTGATGGCCAGACTTGTCACTTCATCCCTTACCATTTCGGCTCAGGATGACAAGAGTATCGCAACTCAATCATTTCCTGCTTGTCTCTAGAGCAGACCACAGAACTAAGAACCAGCTTTTTTCTGTTTATTTCTCAGGTCACCAGACAGTGTAAGAACCAAACCAGAACTACTGATCTCCCCTGCCAGAAATTCTATTGTGAAATCAGACCAATGTTTGCTAAGCACATGTGCATGGAGCAGAAGGGTAGCTGGAACAGTGCATGAGGGAGATTTCCCGTGTGTTGGAACTGTTTTATCCTTGTTTGAGGTTACCTAGCTATACATAGTTTTTTAAACCTATGAAACTATAAAATTAAAATCCACATTCTATGCCAGGTAAACCAGACTTCAATAAAATTGATCGGAGGGAAACAAAAGCCCAATGTCATCATACCACAAAATAGAAGCAGGCTTCCCCCGTGTTCTGACAACAGTGACGTTCTAACCCCATCCTCAGTAGACGGTTCTCCTAACAAGCAATTATGGTGACACACATGCCCCATGGTACTTGTTAGAACATGGGTCTGTCAGAGAGAGCACAATGCAGGGGAATGCTTTAGGTCCTTGTATTATTGGAAAAATTTTGTCCTAACAACAGGTTTTTTTTTTTTTTTTTTTTTTGATTCACATAAGACTTTTTTTTTTTTCAGCTCATATAAAATGGCTCAGAGTCTTGCAACACATGGGATCTCATGGCATGTTAATCTTATGTAGTTCTCTGTTCTGTTAAATATCAAATGAGGTTCCAGACCGACTAAATTGATGACATTTCTTTTACCTTTGCAACTCACTAATCAGGGCACATTATTTCCATGTGCTAGTGAAGTCACAGGAGGACTGAAAATGGACACTGGTGGCACCCATCAGACCCCTGATACAAGCTAACCCTTTTTACCAGCATTTTCTTGCCTCCTGAATTTTCCCATCTGTTTGTTTTCCTGGATTTTTTTCACTGAATATTCTTGCTTGATTTTCATGCTGACAACTGAGAAACAAAGTTTTAAGGGAAAAAAGCCACCAGTTTTTCAAGTACCCCCCCCTTTCCCTTAAGACTTCTATTGAATGTTCTTATGGATCAAAGATAGACTCAAGACTTCTCAAGCTCTTTATCATTTGATTTTCCCTGGGCAGTAAGTTTTATTATTGTTATTATTATTGCAAATAAAGAAACTGAGGCATAAACTATTTCAAGAGACTCATCTGAGCTTCTCTAGGTCACATGCGGTCAGCAGAATTTTGGCAGGAGGTTCTTGGATTCCTGAGCCCATTTGCTTGACACTGCTATATTTTTCTAAACTTCAAGGTAGTCAGGTAAAATTGATTACACCATCTTCTATTTCCTAATTAAGAAATGATCATAACTTAACACGACCACATAAAAATGTTCCAACTAGTACAAAACTGGATGGGACAATGACACTGTCTATCTTTTTTTAAGACTGTCTGAAATCTTATGGTTTCAATTGGCCTGGAAATGGCAAATGCAATAAATAATTAAGAAGCAGGTGATGCTCATGACAAACTCACCCTTATGCCCCCTTATGCCCTCCTGGTAGCTCCACAAATATCACAGAGTTACAGAAATTGCAATGGAGACTGAAAAACTTATAATTTGGAGTATGCCCAAAAGTGCATTTATCAAACTGTATCCTTCCCAGTACAGTATTTTTGGAAAAACTGACAAACATACATTCTTTGAAAGATAGTTCAAGATCAAAGGCATTTAAGAAATCCTGGTTACATCTTACTGGAGTGAATACAAAGTTTTTATGACAGTACATGAAGTATAGCAATTGGTTGGTTTCTTTTGGGCTCATAAGATTATGATGGTAAAATACTACATTATGAATGCTGAGGGTAATCAGGAGCAAAGAGGGGTGTTTGCCAAAAGCCTACTAACATTTTGAAGGAAACCACAGAATAACACTTAAAATATTCAGTAGGTAGAAGTCAAAATGAAGATTCTGATAAGTGAATGTGGTCACCAGTTTCCAATATGGTTTTCAGTGATTTTTAGCTCTATGTATTCCCACATTTGTAGAGGTCGTTCTTATATAAGGCTGGCCTATGGGACATAAAGAATATAAAAATGATGGCATGACTTCCCAGATAAGATCAAAACAAACATTTTGTCTTCTTCCCTGCCTTCTCTTGCATTAACTGTTACAGACTTAGCTGACAAGAAGATCTATAGGAAAGAAAATCCTAGTGGTGAAGAGTAAGCAATTTTATCCCAATTTATTTACTTGTCCAATTATTAGAGCAGAAATCTAGAAGACAGAACCACCCCCTTCCAATCTTGTCAATTAGCAAAATAAAATAAGCAACAAAAAAATTTCAATTGAAATATTTTTCTTAACTGATAGGAAAACAAAAAGTAATAGATTAAGCACTAACATAAAGTTCAAAATTTCATCCTTATGAGCTGAATGTTGAATGCTTTATTTCACTGAATACAAAATATCCTAGTATGTTACATTAATGAAGCTATGAAACAAAAGCATATGATGTCACCTAGAAAACCTTTTCCTGCCTTAGACTGTGAGTCCATAGCTGCAGGAGCAAGTCTAAATGGCACTTGGAACAGAATTCTCATTCTACTTAAGAGTTGTGCTTATGGAAAAGCTAACTGTGGTACCCAGAGAACTACTGAGCCCACCGACCAGCTCTGATCCTGTTTTCTAAGAGCTGGTGAAACTACTCTTAAAATTCTATAACCAAGAAAATCACAAAAGCTCCGTACAAGTTTACATGCTATTATTTATTACTGTTTTGATACTTTGCTATAGTGACTTGTAGTTATGAGAGACATTTGGACTGGTGCACAGAATAGTGTATGTGGTGAATGTAACAGGCTAGTTAAAGATTCAGCATGGAGGCTAGCGAGATGGTTTGGTGGTTAAGAGCACTTGCTGCTCTTACAAAGGATCTAGGTTCAGGCCCAGCACCTGTATGGCAGCTCCCAATTGTCTGAAAGCCTAGTTTCAGGGGATCTGGTGCCCTCTTTTGATATCCTAAGGCAACAGATATATGTGGGGGACATATACACACATATATACTCAAACACGTAAGTTAAAAAAATAAACATTTTTAAAATCCAGTATGAAAAATTTTACATATTCATATTTGCTTAGTCTGAATCTTCTTGTAAATAATAAAGATATGTCATAATAGATGACTATGCCCACCTACTTTCACATTGGATAAGGGAGGGGACATTTTCCTGAGCATTAGAGGAAGTATAATAAAATACTGTTTTGTGGAGTCCCCTTCTTGGAAGGAACACTCATAAAACTTTATCATACATATATTTGCTTTACTAATGCCATCATTTAATCTCCCTACTGCTTTTTAAAAAGACATCTTTATTACCATGTGGCAGAGACCCCAGACTAATTGTATTTACAGACAGTATCAAGCCATCTTCTGGAAAGGACTAATTTTCTGAAGGAATTCAATGGTGGAAAACCACATGATTTCCCCCTTTATCAAATGCCACACTTAGGTTTTCATTAAGATTATAACCACTGTCCCTGTGAAGCAGTCAGCCTGCCCTGCTGATTAACCTTATCTGTTGTCTCCTTGTTCATTCTGGGTCACACAGGGACCATGGGAGAGTAAACATTACCTCCAGCATTACCTTTTCACCTCTTCCTAATCTTTCTGCAGGGCTCCTAGCAACTGTCCTGCCCAAGAGCTCAAGGAAGAAGTGGAGGGTGTGAAGTCAGGCAGGGCAGCTAGGACTTTTGGCTAAGATCATCTAGGAAGGATGCAGGAGGCTTCTAGAATATCTTCCTCAAAGAAATCAAACTGATGTGCAGTGACATTGCATCTACCCAGGGTGACATAGATGAGACAGAATTGAGGCAAAGTGGGTTTAGCCCGAGATCTCCTTGTTCTTCTATTTCGCTGTAAGACAGGAGTAGCCAAACAGCCATCTCTAGCAGAACATTGTAAAAAGTGTCATAGAGTGAAGCCATCATGCAGGGAGGTATGGGCGTATGCTAGGATGGTAGTGATCTTATAACCTTCAAAATCCACTCATGCTGACCTATTCAAGTAGATAAGCCTTACCCTCTTAAGGTGTCCCAGCCTACAATGCACTACAAGCTGCTCACCAAGTTTTAATCCCAGCCATAAGTCCAAGCTATGAGTCTATGGGAGACATTTCATATTCAAGAAATACCAGAAAGATAAGTAAATGGTACACAAACTATTATCTAAATTGTATATTTTAAAAATTATATTTATTGAATTTTACACACACAAAGCATAACACAGCACACATGAGGAAATCAGAGGACAGTTTGTAGAAGTCAGTACTCTCCTTCCATTATGTGGAACCCAGGAATTGAACTCAGGTTATCAGTGGTGGTGACAGGTGCCTTTACCTGATGATACATCTTATAGACCAGACCTTCATATACTTTTAGCTTGACCATTTAAGTAGTAAATACTTAGGCTGGTTACCACTACAGGGCATAGCCACATATCACTCTGCACTCTGTAATATCCCTTAACTCCCGGTTGGCACAGCCCAAGAAAATTGTTGTATATTAGTCAGGTTCTCTAAAGAATCAGAAATGGTGTGTGGGGTGTGTGTGTGTGTGTGTGTGTGTGTGTGTGTGTGTGTGTGTGTGTAAAGAGATAATAATGGATATATGTATATAACAGAGATAGATCAGCTTTTAGCATGTGGTCTGAGTAGTCTAACAATGGCTACCTCACACTCAAGAGGCTGAGAATGCAGTAGTTTCTCAGTCACAAGACTAGATATCTCAGCAGTTCCAATCTGTCTCTGCAGGTCTGGAGAGCTACTAGTCTTCTGTTTACACAGAAGAGCCTATTATGGAATATTTTAAGATGTGTTACTTTTGTTTATCTTACATTTGTTTAACTAAGTGAAGCTGTGTTTCTTTGCCTGTCTAAAACACCTGATGGTCTAATAAAGAACTGGACCACCAATAGTAAGGCAGGAGAAAGGATAGGCTGGGCTGGCAGGCAGAGAAAATATATAGGAGAAATCTAGGAAGAAAAAAAGAAGTAGCCAAATAAGGAGCTAGAAAAGGGGCCAGTCAGTAAGAGCAAAAGTAGGATTACAGAAATAAGAAAAGGAAGAAGCTCTGAGGCAGAAAATAGATGGGATAAATTAAGAAAAGCTGGCAAGAAACAAGCCAAGCTAAGGCCAGGCATTTATAATTAAGAATAAACCTCTGTGTGTGTTACTTGGGAGCTGGGAGGCAGGGTCCCCAAAGAATGAAACAACAAGGCCAGGTGAATATTGCTTGCATGTAAGGCAAGGAGGCAAGGAGTAAAGTTTCCTTCTATTGTATCCAGAAGGTGCCAACCATGACTAAGGAAGGTCTTTGTAGTCAGAAGTTTCTCTGTCCTTCCTGGCCACCATTTAGTTCCAAATAATCATACAAAGGCTTATATTAATTATAAAGTGTTTGATCTATGGCTCAGGCTTTTTACTTTTTAACTCCTAGTCTTAAACTAACTCATGATTCTCATCCACGTTTAGCCATGTGGCTTGCTACCTTTTTTCAGTACAGCACTCCTCATCTTGCTTCCTCTGCATCTGGCTGGACTCTCTTCTGCTCTTCTTCACAGAATTCTCCTTGTCTATTAACCCCACCTATACTTCCTGCTTGCCTATCTTCTGGCTAATCAGCATTTTATTAAACCAATATTTACAGTGTACAAGAGCATAATCCCACAGCAAGTCTTCCTGCCTCAAGTAATCTGACCCAGAAAATTCTTCACAGAAGTCCTGACAGCCTGTATTTCAGTTGAGTCCAGTCCAGGCAGGTTGACCACCAAGATTAGTCATCACACCCTGTTTTTCCTATGCCACCTTTTTGGAACTCAGCCCTGGAAATGACCTCTTCACTGACCCAAGAGGCTCTCTGAGTATATGCTCACTCTTCTTCCTTGTCTTGTTGCCTCAGCTAGATCATCAAGCACTATTCCTGTATCCACTTTGATATGAGGGGTCCACCCTTGGAGGTCCTTAGGTGATGGCACTGTTTGGGGAAGTTATGGGACTTTTAAGGAGGAAAGCTTTGCTGCAAAAATCGTGTCCCTGGGGGCAGGCTTTGAGAGCCTTGCCCCACTTCTAGCTTACTCCCCATTTTCTACATGTAGTTGATGGGATCTCTCAACTTCTGTTCCAACCACCTGGTGCTATGCCTGCCCAAAAATTTGGACTCCTTCTGAAGCCATAAATCAAAATTAACTTGCATAAGTTGCTTTTGGTCATGGTGTTTTATCACAGGAACAACAACGCAAAACTAATACAATGTTGATGTAGTCATGGCCACACAGAACACACAGAGAGATTTGCTTGCATGACCACGTGGAATAAGTGGGTTTAGCACTGGTAAAAAACAGAGGAGGTGTTTGTGTCATTTATTCTGAGGGAAAACCAAGATCCCTCCACCTGTCATTTCTTTTCAAACCAATAACTAGGAGGAACTGAGAACAGATAATGAGAGAATAATTGATGTGTAAGCCACCTGAGTTCTTGTTGCTTCTGAACACAGCACTAGGAAGTAACCAACAAGGTTAATTTTTGTTCTACTCATTTGCATGAAAAGAATTTCCTTTAATTACTTGTTTTATAATGTCATCTCCACTGTTCAAATTCTATTAATATCTCCTCTGGAATTAGCATGCAACCTGGAAATGTGTTGCTGTGGAAAAGAAGAATTACCCTCAAAGGCCCAGTGATGGGGAAACCTACCTTTCTGCCCTGAGAGATTCTGCAGAGTTCTGTACCTTGGTCCTTGTGTGTATGGGGAGAGTGCAGAGATTCATTATGCTTTCTAGGTTCTTCTTTCTTCATACAAGATGAAGGAGGGTTGAATTTTCATGAGAAATCATAAACTTTGTTGCCTTCTGTGTCTGGTTGTAGCACAGTAAGCAAGTCTGCTTGGTGCAGAGCATAGATGCCTCCAGGAAATGTGAGGGGGTCACCATCTTGGTTGTTCCCACCAAAGCATGGGTTTCTCATCCACAAGAACTTACAGGGATGTTTTTCCAAAAAAATTTTTAAATCTTATTCCCATCTGAAACGTCTTGATATTTAAAAGAAAAAAATGTATTTGATGCTTGGGGTTGAACCCATGTGCTAGACAAGTGTTATACCATCGGACTGTAGCTCTAGTTCTTTTCAATTTCTTTGTTATGGTACTTTAAGATGGACTCTTAAGTTAGAGCTCAGTGGTAGAAAATTTGCTTTACATATGTTAGGCACTGGGTTCAATATTCAATGCTAGAAAAAAAATTAAGACAGTCTCTAGTCTCACTAAGTTTCTCCAGCAAGCTCTGAGTTCATTCTAGAACCCAGAGAGGCTTTGCCTGTGGCTCTCCTGTTTCGTGTTCCACACACTTGAGATTACAAATATGCACCACCAAGCCTGGCTACAGGTATTTAAATATTTATATAAATTCTACTTGAAACAAACAAGTCAAGATAATAATATGATTTTTTTTAAAAAATTAATTTAAAATTTAAATTAAATAAAAATTAAATTTAAATTTAAAAAATTAATATATTTTTTAAAAGGTTAAGACAAAAAAGACCCACCAATCATGGGGAACAAAATGGCCACCATCCTCCAACCTCAGGATTGTATAACCTTGACATCTCTGCTACTTTGGGACCTTTGCAGTGAAGTTGCAACTGCTTATTTCTCTTCCTCAGGTATGACTTATACTAACCTGCGGGTGATGCAGTGGAAGTAAGGGACCAATTGACCCCACCCCCAACTCCACACTCATAGCTAAACTTACCTTGTAATATTATCATGACTCTTCACATTCCTCACTGAGTTCTCCAGGTCAATGACCTTTGCCACGCTCCAATGCTTTCAGGTATATCAATGCTTTTCTTTCCAAACAGGGTGGATGCAATGTACTGTCCTTGCATGTCACAAAGCAGCTATGTTTAGGAAAGTCTTAGTTACAGAGGAACACACAGTTTTGGAATATTTGAAAAATAGGTGTAAGTATGAGGAAGGTCATCAGATGGTATCAGATCCAGGTCAGTCTATAGTGCACTCTCCACAGAGACTCAGAGTGGGCATTGATTTATATGGGGAGTGAGGGGTTCAAAATTATATACCTTGCACAGCAGTAGCCAACTGTTTCACTACTCTAGACCTTTCTGACAAAGAACAAAGTCAGGAAAAGGCCAAAAGGCAGAGCTGGGAAGAAAGCAGAAGAGAAAAAATATTTATCTGGCCTCTGTACACCTTCCCCTGGCTTCAACACAGAAGTGAATCTTTCCAACATAACCATCCTGGTTGCATGTAGTGGCTGCTGTAGTTGACATTCATCCCCAGGGACACTCACTCTGTCAGCAGAAAGGTAGTGAGAAAGGTCACCCTGTAAAGGGCTGTGGCCTGATGGCACTGGCAGCCAAAGATTTCCCAGGTTGATTTGGATGATCTTGAAAGTTCTGAAATGCCAAAAGACATCAGGCATTTTCATAGTCAAGAGGGATTACAATGAAACCAGCTCCACAATATCCTGATGGCATACCCCTCCTGACCAGAATGCACATGCCTGATGATGTCTCTTGCTCTGGAAAGTCAGGCAAACAAAAGAGGAAAGTTGTGTGTGGTTGCAAAAGATGACCCAGCACCAACATTCACCATCAGGGCCTGGGAGAAATCCTTAGTCCAGAGGATCAGGAGAAGGTATGTCTGAAAATGAACTAGGACTTAGAAATTAGAGGACATTTTTCTGGTGTCTGTGTCTACAAGGATAATTAGAACAAGTTAAACAAAAGCAGAGCACACAAGCCATGGCATCTTTTTCTCGCTATTTGATGGGAGTAAAGAGTTCCTGTTTTCTTCCTTCCACATCTGGCCCCATTGGTAACGAGACCAAATTTGGAGAAAGTCTTTAGCTAGTCACCTCAAACTGAAGGCATTGAGAAGACTGAATGGTCTAGAACGCTCAGGAAGTCACCTTGCCTGTCACTCCATTCTGAATTGTCATTCTCAGGCTTGCATGGAAACAGAAACCGGAAAAGGAAATACTGTAGTTGCGCAGGTTACTGGAGACCAAGAAAGATGTTGCCTGGGTTTCAGTGGAGTGAGTCTGCCTTAGAAAAACCTGGCCCAAAAGAGACTCAGCTAATTCCACCAAACATATCTTTGGGTATGTATACAGAGATGGAACTGCGATTCATTCTAATAATGCTCCACCATATGGAAGCATGAAGAAGAGGGAGGTAAAGGTTCCTGACTCCTCACAGACTCACAATGGGGCATAGCCAGGCTATTTGAGAGCTTGGGCTGATATAAGAAGGCCTAAGCTATGCAATGAGATTACCTTAAAACAAGTCCAGATCATCTGACCTGAGGCTACAGGCTACCCATGCTGGAACAGTTCAGTAATCAGGTATTGTTGCCAAGTGCAAGCGTATGGGAAGTAGGGTCCAGGGAAATGGAAAATAACCTAGAGGGATATGACAAAGCGGACAAGGGGCTGCCCTGATTTCAGAATTGTCACAGGCTCCTTTGAAAGCCATGGTGGAATCTCTTGCACAGCTTTTCCAAAAGGTTCAGTCTCTAAGATGATGTTAGGACATGTAGATACAATGAAGCTTTGTTCAGGAGGAAAGCCCAGCACTATCATTATTTGAAAACTGTTCCAAGACAGTCAGTGGCTATGGAGTTTGTGACCATAGGAAAACCAAAGCACCTAGGAAGGGACTAAGGAAGATAGTTGAGATCACCAATAAAATTCCAGCATATTCAGGGTGGAGTAGACTGTTGAGATCACAAAATCAAAGTTTCTTGGAGAATAATGGAAATCAATCAGGCAAGAAAGCTCTAGAAGAATGGTCAAGCTTCATGTGATGCCATCAGAGGAAAATAATCTCACCCCAAATACCAATCTCCCCGACACTGAGTTCCTAACCATGTCCAACTGGCTTCCAAGAGTAAGACGAGGCACCCAGAGGCTGCTCCTTTAGGATTTAATCTGACATGATGATGACAACCATCTTCCCAACAGCCCAGCCAGCACGGTGATGCTATGCCTTGGATGTCTTTGAGATAGAAGAAACCCTAATTTAAGTGACCAGCTGAATTCTTGTTCCATGCTAGAGTTCTCTGAGGGTAGATTCTACCTAGTCTGAACTTCTTCATTCAGGAAAACTAGAATGGCTGTGAGGTTAAGTATGAAAGGAGTCTCCAGTAGAAGGCAGGATGACTCCTCAATGAGATAAAACACTTGGACACCATAATAAAGTCTAACCATTCATGCTTCTCACCTTAGGAAAGGATCATTCAAAACCCTTGCCAAGACTGTCACATTCTCTACACATCCCTCCATCTTTCCCTTAGGAATCACATGGGGCTTGAGCCTGGATTTGAGATGAAATATTTATAAAAAGAAACTATTAACCAAATTTATTAATTAAGATAATTTCATAATTCTGTTACCAACCAACAGTAAGTCCCTTCTTTCATTAACTTAATTCTTTCTCTTTGGGGACTAATCATCAATGCCAGTCACTGAAAGATAAGGGATGTCCAGCTGCTCTTAGGGTCACTGTGAGATTCAGAAAAGCTCACCTACCATAATAGCACCCCAGACAAAACCTAATGGCCTTCAATTTACAGAAATTCACCTGGGTTTTTTTTTTTTTTTAAATCTAGCTCAACACCTATCTACCCAAGCAAACACAGGCCACAGGAAGGAAGCATCAAGGGTCTTGAAGTGTGAAAACTAAATGCAGTATGTATTTGCTAGTTTTTTCTTATCTCCCTCATTAGAATTTGAGCTGGCCTATTGGGACTCGGCTTCTTCATGCCTCCATTCTCACTGATGAAGCCTGTGGCTGCTGCACAGGAAGCATTCTGCAAATATTTACTGACATTGATTAATAATAATAATGTATCATTTATGGTGATGTCATGGATGATGTCATAGATGACTCCTCGGGGTGAAGTCAGGTGGTGATTCTCCTCATCTATTAACAGTTTGTGTCTTTTAAAAGTGACTGGAAATCTAACAGAAAGTATGAACGTTTGTCATATGTGAGTGGTAGGTGCATGGAGTCATACTATGTTTTCTGTGTTTTTTTAAGTGTTGGGGGTATTTCACAGTTTAAAATACAACCCAATGAAGGAAGGTGTTTGCAGTGTAAGTCAGGCCACAAGGCTGGAGGCCACCTACATAGCCACTACATGCTGCTTATGGACAGCAGCCCAGGCAGAGGCAGGAGTGCTCATTAGCATTCAGACCTTTGGGTCTCAGAGGAGGGGCCAGATGGGACTTCACTCAGGGAACCATTCTGATTGAGCAACTGACCCAGAGTGTTTCAGGGCCAAAGGGTGCACTGAGGCAATGTGGTGTGTGTGTGTGTGTGTGTGTGTGTGTGTGTGTGTGTGTGTGTGTGTGTGTGTTGTTTCCAGACACATTTTAAGATGTGTAAAAACAATACCTTAAATACCTCTCCAGAAATGCAGACATTTCAGGAAAGACTGCCAGCAGCACATCCAGGACTTCTCTCAGGTAAGAGAGAATCCCTGAGGGAAGCTGTTCATCCCCAGTCCTGGCCTAGGAAGGCACACCCATACTGGGTTACCTCTGGATGAGAGCTGAGACACTATCCTGGCCAAATGACCACTTAGAACCCTTGCAGAAGTGCTGGCAGCAGAGGACTGGAAGAGTAGGGCTTACATAATCTCTGTCCCCAGAGCTCATGGGTAAGCAGTGGGTATCACAGAACCTCATCTCATCTGTTTTGACCACGAAGAATCCATCCATCTTCATAGCAGACAGCAAGCAAGAGGGAGCCCTTCTGTCCTGACATTTACCCCGACACTCTCCAAACTGGGCCAGGAAAAAACTGGAGCCTATCAGTTGAAGGAATTCCTGGCCTTTATGGGGTCTATTGTTCACCTTTAATGGTACCCAAGGCTGCTGAATTGAGCAGTGTAGCTTCTTAGTTAAGCCCTCCAGAAGATAGACATCATAGTGAGTGAAATGCAAGCCACAACGTCAGGGGTCTGGGAGATGGCGCAGCCATATAGATGCTTGCTTCTGAAGCTGAAGGACCTGAGCTCTATCCCTTAGACTTGTGTTCTGCAGGGGAGGAGGAAAGAACTGATTATTACAAGTTGTCTTTTGACTAGTGTAAGCTCATGCACATACTTAAACAAATAAATTTAATGTGAAAGCTAAAAATCAGTTGTAGATGCACAGGAAAGCTGAGCAGTAAGCACTAAGTTCCTATGTGACACTTATATACAGCTTACCTATTAGAATCTAGGTTCAGGGTGGTACCTGAATTAGAACTGATGAGCATATTAACTAAAGTCTTGCATAATTTACACTGGGAATAATTCTGTTACATGTTCTATGAGTTTTGATGGGTATCCAGATGTGTTACTGTTACAGAATCATTTGGGGTTTTCTTACAGAACAATTCCTGTGCCCTGCCTGTTCCTCTCATCTCTCATCCTCTCTTGTTGTGCGCCTGGGAACTGCCCTCATAATTAGCCCTGTCCCAAAAGTTGTATAACTGACGTCTCTCAGCAATGCACATCTCAGGTTCTTTCATGTCTTTTCTTGATTTGATAGCCAGGTGTGGTAGCCCAGAACTGTAATCCCAGAACTCAGAAGGCTAAGACAGAAAGCTAGACATGAGTTTGAGTCCAGTCTGGGTAATGTATTAAGACCATATCTCAAAAACAATAACAATAGTAATAATATTCTGAGGTATGACTATATTTCAAGCCTATTTTTTAACTACCCACCTATTAAAGAACATTTGATTGTGGAATTAATTAATAATAATAACATATTGCCTTTCCTTAGATATATTCTAAACATCTCAATATATAATCAGTATTTTAAATTTACTGAAATATTTACTTCCATTTTTATATTAAATCTTCAAATTCCAGTGTGTATCTATATTTATAGTCAATACTTTTTTCCCTTTTTTTTTCATTGCAGGTAGAAATTAAAAGGATGATGATGATTTTTAAAATTGTGACCAAATCATTTTTGCTTGATTCTAAGAGTTGATCATAGAGTTTTAGAACCATCCCATATTTTTATTATCTGAAATGAACAGGAGAAACTGGGTGTTGAAATGAGAAACAAGAGGTACTGTTGCCAGGTTTAGTCTGTGGCATTGACAGCTATTACAAATGATGCAGATGATGTCACAAACCTTAGTGAGTGTTCTTAGCATCAGCATCACCTGAACAGGATATAACAAGGAGCTCAGTGCCCAGCTGTTTGCACCTTGTTAAATATATTTACCTTGTTCTTTAGCTTACATGCTTAAGGGGCCTAGGAGCAGCCAATGGTCCTAAACCCCAGCCCTCTCTGAATAGGATCTAACCCCAACTTAGTCACTACATAGCCAGGAACCTTGTCTTCTCATTTCTGCTTTTTGTATCAGACAATTGAAGACAAGACTTCTTAGGATACTGTATTGACTGCACGCGAGTTTGTCGAGATATCAATAATAGGGGAATGTCTGAGAATGTCACGTGCAAAATAGACACTGCAGCAAGCAGAGCCTTCCTAAAAAGCAACAAAAAGTCTTGCACCAAAAAAAAAATTATTTGGTTGCAATTTCAAACTGACCACCATTTTTTTAATGGCTGCATGAAATTTAAAAAGGAAAATGTCGTGAGGGAGAAACAGAAAAGAGAAAGAAGGCAGAGTGAAGATAAATTTAGAAAGAAAGATTGGTTCCCTTAACTCAGAATCCAATCTTGTCATCTCCTTGACAACTGGCCCTGCTGAGGGACAAAGGGGCAGAGGTCAGGTCCCAGGGGTTCACCTGCCTCAGCAGAAATACAGGCATGGGGACTGGCTGGCTGGCAAACTGGAAAACCTGAAATGGGAAGCACGATCTTAGCCAGTCTGTCTGCTGCTCACTGCTTCTGCTTTTTAGTGTGACTAAGGAAATAAGTCATCAGTATACAGAAAAGTGGGAGGTGACACTCACAGCCATATCAGGCAGGACCAAGCTCCAGCAATGCAGACACAAGACATGACCAAGATTACAGGAGGGTCAGTATGCATGCAGCGCTCAGAAAAAAACCCAAAGCTCTGTTTCAAGAGGGCCCCTGACATGGGTGCCCTCTCCCCCCAAACATACAGAGAACAGTGTTACATGGTTCCTATGGTGTCATCAGCAGCAAATCTTGTAACCAACAAATGTCAAGTTAAAATCAGATCACAGTGGGTAGATGTGTTAGTCAGAATTTCTACTGCTGTGATAAAACACCATGACCAAAATCAACTTGTATTTCATGTTACAGCTCATCCATTATCCAGGGAAGATGGGGAGAAACTCAAGGCAGGAACCCGGAGGCAAGAACTGATACAGAAGCCACGGAATCAATGCTGCTTACTGGCTTTCTCCCCATGGCTTGTTCAGCCTGCCCTTGTACAGTACTCAGGACCACTGGGCCAGAGGTGACACTGTCCATATCAATTTTCAATCAAAAAAATGCACCACAGGCCTGTCCACAGCCAATCTGGTGAGCAGCATTTTCTCAATTGCAGTTCCCTTTTCACAAATGACTCTAGTTTCTGTCAAGTTGACAAAATCTAGTCATCATAACATGAAATATTGGTATAGTCACAGGTCAGCCTACATAAATTTTAATTAAGCAATTTCACACTCAGAGCATATTAATGGTACCCAAAAGCTTGTATTTAATTTTAGTGATGAGTTGTAAACACTTGTGCCTCAAATTCATGTTTTAACTTTATTCCCAGCATGACTGAATTAAAAGATGGAGCCTTTTAAGAGGTGGTTAAATCATGAAGGATTAGGTCCTAGGAAGAACCTGAAGGCAGCTCCCTAACCCTTGCCACTATCAAGCAATAAGACACATTTGTAAAGAATAAAACCTTGTCAGACACTGAATCTGTTGGCATCGTCACCTTGAACTTGCGAGCTTTCAGAATTGTAAGCAATAATTTCCACTGTTAATACATCCCTTAGATTCATGTGTTTTGTTAGCACAACCTGAAAGTACTATGATGAATGTACTCATTTTAAGGTAAAACATACAGCTGTGGAAGAAGAAGGCATAAGGCCCCTGTCTCATGATCCTGATAAAGCCCTTTCTCTTTATCTAACAAGCATTGGGTTTCCACCTGTCTCCTCTGAGCCCCACACATGGCTTTTACTCCCATCAATCTCCTTCTTTGGTTTGAAGGAAAATTGTGCAGGTCTCAGCAGCATTTAGGACACACATCTCAACAGACTATAGGCCATAAGCCAGAAGGATTGACTAAACAATGGACCCCAAACCTGACCTCATTTCATACATTTTCCAAGGTTCAAATTTTCAGAGGATAGCTCAGTTACATGGGTCAGAATGCCATGGGGTCTGGATAGCTACATTGGTCCTGATGATGCTATCTAGGGAACAATGTTGGAGCCCTACTATAACACTCCCATCTTCTAACAGTACTAAATTTCTATTTTATTCTAAGTAAAACATTTCCAAGTGTTGTATGTTATAAACTTTAAAAATAAAAATTACTTTATTGTAAAGAATTTGAAAACATAAACATCACACAGTCACTCAAACTAAATCTTGCCCAGACCAAAAGTCTACACATCTCAGTGATCTTCTATGACATTAGAATAGCCATTGTGATGACATGGAGCCTCACTTTGGATTTTACTTTTACTATCAATTACATTTTTATTCACTTATTCACCGCAAAATTCATGATAGTTAAAAGTAGAAAAACATTCACTTTATATTATTTTCCACGACTCATGTATCTTCTTATTTTCCCTTTCTTGTTCTTCTTTCTACATGTTACACTAAAGCACATGTACATTTATGCTTCACATCATAGACTAGGATTAGCATATGTAGGAGGATGTGACTTTTGTCTTTCTGAGAAGGGGGGCTCCTCAATGTTATACATTCTAAGCCCATTTATTTTCTGAAAATTTATTTGTATTTTCTTCATTACTGAGTATTACTCCATTTTATATTTGTGCCAAATTTTTACCATCCATTCATTTGGTTAATGACCATCTAGATTTGTTTTCTTGCTATAGTGAATAGGGCAGCATTAAGCATATATATACATGTGTGTGTGTGTGTGTATACATATGTCCATGCAGCTAGACCATATGGTAATTCTATTTTTTGAAATTTTTCCACAATAATGACCGTATTAATTTGCAGCCACACCAACAGTGAATTTCTCCATGTTCTCTCCAACCTTTGTTGTTCAATTCCTTTCTGACTATTGTGTTGTGGTATTTCATATAAATAAGGTTTTAATTTATCTTTCCCTGGTGGCTGTTAGAACACTTTTAAAGATGGTTATTAACCATTTATGTTTCTTTTTCCTCTTCCTCCACTTCTTCTTCCTCTTCCTTTTCTTTCTTCCTCCTCCTCTTCTTCCTCTTACCCCTTCTGTTTATTCAACTTTTAGCCCATTTGTCAGCAGATTCACTTCCTTGGTATTTGCTTTCTGCTGTTCCCCATAGGTTCTGGGCATTGGTCCCTTTCTGAGGTACATCTCGTGAAGACCATCTCCCATTCTGAGAGCATCTGCTTTCCTCATTGATAGTCTCCTTTGCTGGGCAGAAACATTTTGTTCTCATGGAGTCCCATCTGTTGACACTTGCTGATAATTTGTTTCCTCAAGAGTACTTTGTTGAAGGCTACTGTTCTTGTTGCTTGCTATTAACATTGATTTTGCATCTGGCAACTTTTCTATGTTTAGTAGGCCTAAAAGTTTTCTAGTAGATTCATAGAGTATGAATGGTTTTTTTTTTTTAATCATGTCATCTGTACACAGGGATACTTTGACTTCTTCCTTTAATACTTTTAAAATCTTTTGCCTTTGTCTAATTGCTATATCTAAGACTTCTAGCATTATGTCAAACGAGAGTGGGAGAGTGGACATGTTTGTCTCATTCCTGATTTTAGAGAAAACGCTCCCAATTTGGCTCTGTTATGTTGGTTATAGTCGTGTGTGTAGCCTTTTTTATTTTGAGGCATATCTTCTATCCCTAATGTCTTTAGGATTTTTATCGTGAAGATATTCTGAGCTTCATCAAGCCTTTTGAACATCAGTAAAGATAATTATGTGGTTTCTGTCCTTAAGCTTGTTTCTGTGGTGTGTTACATTTATTGATTTATATATAATCAACCTTGCCTTTCTGGAATGAAGCCTGTTTGGTAATAATGTATGATCTTTTTAATGTGTTCCTGAATTTTGGTTTCCAAATATTTTGCTAAGAATTTTTGCACTCATGTTCATCAAAGAAATTAATCTCTCACTTTCTTCTCTGAGACCACTGGTGCTGAAGTCCTGACCAAAGGACATTATGAGGTCCTACCAGAGCCAGAGGCCTAAGTACAGAGTGCTTTCTCATCCCTCTTGAGCTGGAGGCCTGGACTACAAATGCTTAAGAAGTGTCTTACTTGTTCTATTATCCGGTCCCATTCTCATGGCTCACCAAGACACTTGTTCACACCTTCCTACCATCAGATGCTTTGTGAGAAAATGTGCAATAATGTGTCTAGTGGCTTCTACTTGCCCTTTAAGAGAACCTGGAAGACAAAGAACATATATCATCTCTGCTGTGATATTGACACACATACATGAAAATTCGTGACCAAGTGTGGATAGTGCATATAGGGCAATGTTTGGTAATAGCAAGAATGCAGAGCCCCTTAACTTATGCTGGCAAATAAACATAATAAAATAATCTATTGAGGTCTTACTATGCCAACTTAGTATCTCTGAAGAATAAGCATTACCATCTTAACCTTATCAAAATCCAGCAATAAAGTGACTAGCCACATCGCTTAGAGGTAAGATGTATATTCAGTTTGCTCTAGTCCACTGTTTCTGTCTCTACCTCCACTACAAAGTAAAAACTGTCAGTAGGAAGGAGATAGCCTTGATCAGGTAACATGAAACCTGTTCCCAAGACTGAAATAAACAAGAAATGGCTACTTGAGCCAGAAACTCCAAGGCAAATCAGGAAGGTTAGATGCCTGGTCCCACAGGACATGACTCCCCAGCAAAAGCTAAATTGGGAAGAGTATCTCATGTGATTTCCTTTTGGCTTCCCATCAGTTCTCCTTGATGTCATCTAAATAGTTTCTCCTATTTGTTAATGCCCAAAGATGGTCATAGTTAGGCCTCTAACTGCTTGTAGCATTACAACTGCATCAGAAGCCAGCTTGATGAATCGGGTCCTGCATCCTCTCAAGACTGAAGCCCTCTTCTGGAAAGAATTAGTCTGTGTTGAGGGATGGTGGGGAGCCAGGTGACCCTTGGTTCAGAAAGTCCACAGAAGCAGAGGACTATACTGGCAAGAGGAACCAAGCTATTGCACATCTCCAATAAAATCTTGTAGCCAACTAGCCTTTTGGAAAAACAAATGACAGAAAAACCAAAATAATATCTATGGAATGATCCCTCGACATGGAAGCCCAAGGACCAAGCTTATCCTTCTCAGGGTTTTATGTGACCCTCACTTATCCCTCCACTGAGTTTTATGTGCCCTCAATTCCCCCTCTGGGTTTTATGTGGCCCCCACTCCCCCCTCTGGGTTTTATGTGGCCCCCACTCCCCCCTCTGGGTTTTATGTGGCCTCTGTTCCTCCCTCCATAGGATTATATGTGGTTCCTGCTTACTCTGCCCCTTTATGTGGCCCCACCAGGAGCCTCTGCCAGGAGCTAATTATAGCCCTTTCAATTCTCCCTACTCTCCTTATACGTAGACCAATTTTTCATTCATCTGGAATCCACTGTAGCATTTTAATGTGGAATGTCTACTTCTCCATTTCACTCTCCTGAAGAAAAATGGCTTAATTTCTCAAGCCAATAGATTTTTTTTTTCTTCCTGATTCTTCAGACAGTAGAAAAAGACTCAGGAAAATCAGCAGTTGGACTATCCACAGACACTTTATGATGGCCATAAACAGGGTTGGTGTGGAATGACATGCCAGGCAGCATCCTGAACAGGGACCTTAACACTGCTATTATGAACCTCATACGAAATAAAAGCCAGGTCAGCAGGTAAATGTATGGATGTATGGATGGACAGACAGGCAAATGGAATGTCAGCTAGATAAGAGCTGTGGTTTCTAACCATATTTGGAGAATGTAATCACCCCTGCATTTTCCCTAAACACACATAAGACTTTCTGATACCAAATCCGTCCATGTGCCCACCCACTACACTGAAACAGATTTCATCAGGAGGAGAAAAATCTACTTAGGAAGGAAATTAGAGGCAAAATTGGGGTTAATCATTTTAGCTGCATTTTCTATTGTTCAGCCCACAAGGCACAGATAGACACTATTGGCTGATGTCTGGGATTCTTCCTCTGTAACCTAAGATGGCCTAGTCTGGCTTGGGACAAAAAGGGAACAAGGACAAAGACATACCAGCCACCCCCCATTAATTAAAAAGATGGAATTTTGCTAGAAGAGTGTGGTATAGACCCACCCTGGATTAAAGCCACTAGGATTCAAATTCCAAATTTATATTTTTCATGTACTAACTTTGTGACTTCAACAAGTCACATCTTTGTGTCTCAGGTACATATGGAGATAGTAATAGTACATCTTCACACACCTGTGATGAAGATTACTAAGTTGACCTGTCGAAAGAGCTTAGGATGGAGTCTGCACTACCCACACAGCTCGTGTCTCTGACATAGAATCTCATTACACAAAAATGAGGCTTTAACCCCAACATGGAGATAATCAAATTTTACTAACTCAGCCTTAGGTTTAAGGCCAAAGGTTTCACTTAAGTCTAACCCTCTTCCTTTATATTATCTATCGATCCTCCCCAGGAACCAAAGCCACACTCATCTCATTCAAATCAATAGTCTATGAAACTGGGCTCTCAATGAGAAGGGTGTGAACTATAAGCCCACAGGGGTAAGGCAAGCTCTCAGGGCCTGATCTCTGAGTCAAAATTGTCTGCCTTCATCCTTTATGGCCAGTGAGTAACCACCTGGTGAGCAAGATGTCCCTCAGAAACCACAGCAAGTTTGGCAGGTTCTATTGCTGCATAATTAAAATATCCATATGTTTCTTAGGCATTGCATAGAGGTTGCCCCCAAGGCCTACACAATGCTAGTTGTCTTTAGTTAAATGTGATTATTGATGTATGGCTAGATTTAGGGTTTGGGACCTTGGAGGAAATGAAGGTTACAAAAGCTAGAGAGTGTTAATGTTGACCTTTGACCTTTGTTTCAATGGCTGCCCCTGCCAACATATTCACTTCCTAAGCCAGATCCAAAGAATGCTTAATTCCCTACATACGCTGTATTCTGTGCTTCCCATAGTGTAAGTCTACTGAGATGCTCCTTGCCAGCTGGCTGCCATGACTACCAGTTTGTATAGAACTAGGATATATTATCTGTGAAGGACAAGATGAAAAATGAGATTATGCTAACATAATGGAGTACTACATTGTCATAAAAATGCTAAGTGTATGGATGGTGCCTTAGTCAGGGATTCTATTGCTGGGAAAAGATACCACAACCATAGAAGCTTTTATAAAGGAAAACATTTAACAAGAGCTGGCTTACAGTTTCAGTGATTTAGTCCATTATCATCATGGCAGAACATGGCAGTATGAGAGACATGGTGCAGGAAAAGGAGCTAAGAGTTCTACATCTTGAACCACAGGCAGCTCAAGGAGACTGTGTGTGCCACACTGGGAATAGGTTAAGCATACAAGACTTCAAAGCTCACCTCTAAAATGGTACACTTCCTTCAACAAGTCCATACCTCCTAATAGTACCACTCCCTATGGGCAAAGCATTCAAACCCGTGAATCTATGAGAACCATACCTATGCAAACAAGCACAGACGGTGTCAGTACAGGGAAAGGCGAGGAAACAATGTTAAATAGTAGCAAGCAGGAAACCTAATGTCTTGCAGGTGCTCATTGCCACTCCATCAATAATTATATCTGTATACTCATCCGCAAGAATTACAAGCAAATTTAGAATAGAGAAAACAGACAGCTGTTTGCTGAATTTCTTTTTCCTGTCACAGAATCTTATCTATTTCTCTCTTTTATGAGAACAGGAAGTTTGGACTGATACCAGCAGGAGAAGCATTTAGCTGCTGACACAATTGCTTAGACAGGAAGGGGTATTTGAAGTGGTTGAAAATCTGTGCCAAGGGAAGCTCTATGCTCAAAAACACACTTGTCTTGATGAGCTCTGCAGACTTTGCTCCTCCCATGCTGGCTGCAGTCTTAGACTGAGTGAGGACGTCTCCCAAAGGGCACAGACACAAGTCCAAGGGCCCCCTCAAACTTCAGTAGGCCCCCCCACCTTAGCACAATAGACGCCATGATGAAAGTACTATCTCCACCTTGGAACCCAGCACATAAGCAACAACACCCACCAAAATGAGAACAAAACCTAATCCATCAAAGTCCATCATTCTGGGAAGATCCCTTAATGCAGTAATCCTCCTTTTTGGCTTCTGTAGTTCTATTTCTTGCCAACTGTTCCTGATAACTGAGGTGTGTCAACATAGGATGTAGTTTTTGAGCTAAAAGCTCACCCTGAGAAAGGCTCAGGACTGTACTTGAACATCCAATGTTATCAACAGCTGGCTAATAGAGACTTTCTCTTGCCTTGAACCTTTGCCCAAGTGGTCTTCTCTAGTGGACATCTCACAAAATTTAGATTGACCCAAGATTCCCTCCCTATTAAATCCACATGGTGCCTTGAAGAAATGTGTCCACATTGTTTCTCCAGACACTTCCCTAGCTGCCCCAGTGTCATTGCTAATAACATCCCCTTTTATCTCAAAAGTGTTCCTGCTAAGACACTAAAGAATGCCGTCTTCTTAATAAAAGGAACCACTGTAGTCCCAGCAGGCTGCCTAGAAATGCAACCATGGAGCCCAAAGACACTGAAAGACTAGTACACAGATTCCCTCTTCTGAACTCACAGAAACCAGGGGATCAGGATGGCGTTTCTGTGCTCAGTCCCTAAAGGACACCTCTCTGTGGATGTATGCTAGGACTGTGACTCTTGCTCTGCTGGATCTTTCAGAGTCAGCACATCTGGCACAGCCCACCTCCACAGTTAATGAGGTCGCGATGGCAGCTTGAAATTAGTTTTGAGGGGGGTTTTCACTGTGGTAGCCAGGAAATGCTACAGAATTCGGTTTATTTTACCCAGGGAATGGGTTATAAAATATTTCTTGGAAATGGGAATATGGCTCACACTGGCTGAGCAAGCATGGGAAGCTGAGTTGAGATTTCAGCTTCATGCAAAAAGATGGGTGCTCTGGTGGTACACACCTGCGATTCCAGTGCTAAGGAAGAAAGAGAGAAGAAGGATCAAAGCTGACCTGACCAGAATAACTTGTAAGCTCCAGCTTTATTGAGAGCTCCTATCTAAAAAACAAAAACTATGAGCGAGACCCTTGGCTTGAAAACCCTGGTGATGTCTGAACTGTCTTTTTGGGTAAAGAGACCACTTTGGGTAAAGGTACCTCAAACCACTGCCATCTACATATCCACAAGCCTGGTTCCAGACTCACAGCCCACAAACCCTCTTTGTGTGAAAGCAAAGTTTTTCTGGGCAGGAAGTTTCTTTCCTTTGCCTTTTTTCTTTCCAGCCCACCACCATCTATAAACCCTCAAGCCTCGTTGCAGACATATGGCCATGAACCCTCTTCAATTACAAACCCTCTTTGCTCAAGACCCATGGTTTAGAAGTCATCCTTTCATGGTCCAGTTAAATAACTCATGAACCAGATTTACCCAGCCTAGCTCAGGTGCCTATGTCAGGCATCTCCCTACTGGCCCAATCTGAGGAAGGCCATATTATCACATCAGATGTAAAACCAAGCAAGAAGTTCACATGCTCATGCCAAATCATACAAACAAAGAAAATAATGAATAGTCAAAACCATGTTTCCCATTAAACTCACTAGTCCTGCAGAAGTGTTCTCTCATAAGAGCTACCTAAATGAAGCTCAGGGCACAGAATTTAAATGAATAATCCTAAAGCTTATAAAAAAATTAAAAGAATTTAATTTAAGGAAGATTTTAACACTTCCTTGAACTCCAAGAGAATAGCAATAAACCCTTAAGTGATGTCAAGAAAAATACAAATATAGACCTAAATGAAATGATAGAGTTTAGTATTTGAAAGTTAAACTCAATACGAATATAGAAAGAAGCAAACACAAGCTGAAATGAAGATGGAATTTAAAATTTCAGTATCCGAATTAGAAGACTATTTGGAAAGCCTTCCAAGTAAAATCAGTCAAGCAGAAGATAAAACAAGGATCTCGATAAAATAAGCAAAGAAAACAAAAAGTTTTGAAAATACAGAATAAGAATATACAAGAAATGAAGGACAAAATCAAAAGACAAAAGATTCTGATTATAGGCATAGAAGGAGAAGAATTACATAATATAAAATAGATCTTTATCAAGACAATACAAAGAAACTTTCCAAAGTTTTTTTTTGTTTTGTTTTGTCTAAAAGAAGACATGCCTCTATAGATACAAGAAGCATAGAGAAGCCCAGCTAGACAAGAATAAAAAAGAAACAGCCCATAGCATATCATAGTAAAAACACTAAATATACAGAATTAAAAAAAGTGCTGAAGGGTGCAAGATAAAGAACAGAAGTCCCATAGAAAAGAAAACCCACCAGAATAACACCCAATTTCCCAATGTGAACTCTGAAAGTCAGAAAAGCTTGAAATGATATATCTAAGGTCTAAAAGACTCTGAATGCCAACACAGACTACTCTGCCCAGCAAAACAGTCTTAGGTAAATAAGAAAGAAAAACTTTCCATAACCCATACAGCCTAAAAAAAATCATAACAGTCAGATATGAGTGGAGACCCGGTCCTGGGCCACCCATCCGGAGAATTCCTTTCTGGGATCAGGGTCACACCCAAGGGTCTGATCTCAGCTTTGCCAGCAGACAGATGCTAGGCTTTAGCTGGGAGGGGCCTCTTCTAGGGACCTCTAGCTTGCCTGACTGGGCCCCCGTCTACAGAACAAACTGTGTCATCAGACAAGGACTGAGGACTTGGAAATGTAGCCTTTACTATGATGAGGTTTGCTTCCTCTTGTCCATAGGATTTTTGTCATGAAAACCTGTTGAATTTTGGCAATGGACATTCCTTGTTGTTCTTAGTGTCTGTGCTACAGGTGTTATATTTAAGAAGTGGTGGGGTTGTGGAGAAAAAAGAAGCCTCATTCACTGTTGACGGGAATGCAAACTGGTGGGGCCACTCTGGAAATCATTTTTGGAGACTCCTCAAAAAGCTAAAAAATAAATAAATAAATCTTCCATATAACTCAGCTATACTGTTCTTTGGTATGTGCCCAAAGGACTTGACATCTGACTTGACAGTACTTGCCCAGTGATGCCATTGCTGCCCTATTCACTATAGCAAGAAATGGAAACAAGCTAAACGCCCTTCACTGGATGAATAGATAATGGAAACGTGGCACATACGTACAATAGAATAGTATTTAACTATAAAGAAAGATGAGAACATGAAACATGCAAATAAATGGGTTGAACTAGAAAAGATTATATGGAGTGGGGTACCCTGTTGTGATATATTTCCCTGGCCAATTTAGGCCCAGGGTTTTGGAACCTGGCCCACGGTGGCTTTTGTCCCCCAAAGAGATAAATCAGACACTTATTTACTTTATACTGTTTGGCCCATGTCTTAAGCACATTACTAGCTAGCTCTTTCATCTTAAATCAACCCATTTCTACTAATCTACCCACCACATGGCCCAGCCTGTGGCTCACCTGTATCTCTTACATGTTCCTCCTTGGGGGTTGGATGGCGACTGACTAACTCCGCCCTTCTCCTATTTGCCTGTCCTCTGGTTCTCCACCCACTTCTACAGTGCTCTACATAGGCCAAAACAGTTACTTTATTTACATCATACAGAGAGCATTTCCACCACAGTACCCCAGACTAGAAAGGCAAACACCCATGTTATTTTTTTATATCTGGTTCTTAGCTCCAAATCCTTAGACATAAGCATATGTAGAGTAAACACAGAAACCAAGAGCGTAATAGGGACCATAGGTGGAGGCAGTGTGTGAGCTGAATAGCAGTACATAGCAGACAGGAAGCAGGAAACAGAAAGATAGGAAGGGGCTCCAAATGGAGAGGATGAGGGAGATCAGAACAGAAGGTGAAGGAGGGACATACACTGATGCACAAAATATTTCTCAGCAATATAGAGTGTTGATGTCATTGAGGTTGGACTGTACATCATCAGCTAGTGCTCTCAGTTCAGACAGGTCCACTCTGAACTCTCAACCAAAGCTGCCAGCCACATTTCATGCACAAACACACAAAGTATCCAGATTCTGTAGGATACAGTTGTCTCTTCCAGGTGGAGGAAACACACAAGCTTATCTTTTATGCTCCATGCCTGTCAGAGACAAAATGAGATGCAAACACAAATCACCTCGATTGTCTGAGAGGCTGGCAGCTTGATTCACAGCCCAGCTCCTCCAGTACCTGGCAAGATGGTTTGCATCCCATTATAGGAGATGACTAGTGTACTGTTGTATTCTCACAAAGACAGCTTTGAAATTATGACCATTTCCCCATCATAGGAGTCATCAAAAACCCTGTCCAAATGACACCATTATAGGAGTGCTACTCTACATACTGGGTCATTCTTTGACACCAGAAACATACTACTAATTTCTTTCTTCCCCACCCACACTTCATTCAGCATTGACTCAATAGAGACCTTAGTGAAAGCCATATTTTATTGCCATGGAGAATTCATTGCTTCTTGTCATATGCTATTTGCTTCATCTCCCTTTTTTGATTCATGATAAGTGAGTGATAAGCTTCTAAAGTTTTTAACTAGATTCTTCACAGAGCTTTTAAGCTTCCTGAGTCTTAACACTTGATTGGTGAGTCAGATAAATCCAGAAGGTTAAATGGGGGAATTCAAGGGGAAAGGGATTCTGATTTGATCTGAGAAACTGCAGTGCTGGCTAAAGAAGGAGATAGATGATCCTGATCACAGATTTGACAATGACCATACATGTTCAGCTGCACTGCTCATGTGGGAAAGGAAACACCATGTCTGCAAAGATCATACAACTCCTGAGTGCACAGCTACTCTGCTAAATGACATGAGAAAATTCTACAAGACCAGAATGTTTGGTTTGTTTCCATAAACCACTTGGGATAAAAAGGATAGGGCCAAAGGGAATGATAGGGTGCCAGGAATTAAGAGAGAAGATAAAAATCAAAATGGCACCCTTTGACTTGCCAGAAGTGGTAAAGACATGCTAGGTTACTAGAGTGCTTGTGGTTGGTCTTCTAAAGGGACTTGGATGAAGTTTTTGGAAGTGTGACATTTAGGAACTCTAAGATCTGTACCATTGTAACCAAAATTTACAAAATGCTAAAAATGAGAAAGGAGTCAGCAAAGTTTGATTTGAATTAAATATCTAGGAATTTCAAAATATTTCTCTTATCACAGGGACTATACTAATTATGCAGATAATGGGCACACACACATATGCCAGGCTTCATCTCCACTCCCCTTTCTACCAAACCTTACCAAACTACTATCTTTAAAAAGCACAACCTTCAAAATTTTCCAATGGCTATTCTTACCTCCAAAGTTTTCCCAAGTTCTACCTATGTCTAGGACCTATACAGAAGAGTGAGTATACCTGGATGTTTAACCTCTAAAGAGATAGCCTAGGTTCCTGCTGTGCATTAGACTGTGAGCTGTCAAGAAGTGGATGTCATGCAGGGCTGTATGATCACCATGTGTACAGGGCTCATTGAATTGAGAGCAAAGGCAGCCTCAGCCTTCCTGAAAGTCTCACACAAGAGAGATCATTTTTAACTACATTATCACTGGGGTTAGTAGTGTATCATGTATTGTCATGTGCAAGGTCCTGCAACTATAGCAGATACAATTTTTCTAAAGCTACTTATATGTTTATGTTACTATCTTACAAAAACCCCATGGGATAGGTGTTGTTCCTAGACTTGTTCAAGCCCTAAAAATTTAAAACTCTACCATGACTTAAATTTTAGATTATGTTGAACAAAAATTTTTGAAACAAAATCCTTTATTATTGGTAGTTTGGCAGTAAGATGGATGTAGTTACTCAAAGAAAGAAGATTTGATAAATATGGCTCCAATTATACAAAACAACAAACTTCATGTTCACCCTGGATTTCTGTCTGCTCATGTCAGTCAACTGTAAATGGAAAGAATATTTAAGGAAAACTTTGCATATTCTGTAAAATACTTATATCTATAAGCCAGTCAACAACACACCTAGGGCTATATCCTCCAGACACTTGTCTCTATCCTTTAGCACAGGTGGACTTGGGTGCTATGAATGGCATTTTCAGGGTTCTTTTGGAAGCTCTTAAATGACTGCTGACAGCTGAGAACAGTGGTGAGGTCAGACATCAGCTGTCCTGAACTCCAGCCTTGGCTGATGGAGGCACTTGAGTCTAATTTGAAGCTGGTTCATTGGCACTGTAACAGCCCTTGAAAGAGCCACACTGCACAGCTCCTCTAAGACCTAAATGTTTGTTATGGAAATGTGATGTATAAACTCAAATAACATTTTCTGAAATTCAGCTTTGCCTTTTTACTAAATCTTGGAAATAATTGATCAGTTTTTATGACTCATGATTCATTTATCTTCCAGCTCTTAAGATATCTCTATTTAGACATTTTCTGAGATCCTCACTAGAAGGAGTACTTGGGATGAGTGTTACAATCATGCCTTTTCTTCCACAGTACACCTGAATAAACCTTGGACTTTAAAAGTTGGCCCTGATATGATGCTCACTCCTCAAATAGATGAAGAAGTAAAGCTAATCTCTGAACAAGGACAGGATGCTAAGGAGAAAGCTAAGCTCAAAGTGTGAGCTTCAGTACTCAGAACTAACAAACAGCTAGGGACATCCCTGGGTCACACACTCTTCTTTTTCTCTCCAAGAGCCTATCTGTGTTTCCTGTCTCACAAAAATGTGAGGGCCAAATTTTTATCAATCTTATTATAATTCCTATTGCAGTGAAAGCATTCTCACAAACTTACAACTCAACATCTCTAAATGCCTATGTGACTTGTCATGTCTTGTACAATTTATTCTATAGTCCCTGAGCTAGAGGGAACCTTGGGATTGCATTTCCATGCCATCGTTTCACAGACAAGAGCTATGGTTTAGGAAGGATGGGGAATCTGACTAAGGTCAGTTGTCAAGTTAGGGGTAGAGAATGACCCATCTGTACCCTGCTCATACCTACCAAGAACCTAGGGTGTCTTGCTGCTGCTGTCACACCCTCTCACTTCCTATGACTTCTATTTCCTGATCATCTATTTTGGTCATCTGAACATTAACGATTTTCCTAGTTTTTTACTTTCACTGACATTCAACTCCAGGGTGCCTCATCTTAGGGTGCAAGCACCCTAAAAATTATTATAATATTTTATCATCATAGATTAATTGTCGCTGATAAATGCAGATTGTTAAACTTTCTGATGATTTCATTCTCATTGCCATCTTTCTGTGACTTTACTGGTGCTATCCATGGTGCTGGCACCAGTCACAGCAGCGACCACAAGAAAGCAAACCTATGAAAACCAGAAAGAGCCTCTCCAGAAACAGAACTTCCACACACCTTGGTAACGTATTTCTGGGTCTCCAAAATATTTTCATTATGTTACTTGAGGAAAATAATGCATTCAGGAAAATAGTTACACATATTTTATAGTACACCTAATGTTGTTGGTAGAAAGGAAGTCAAAGGCTACAAAGCTTTCTAATATCTATGATATAAATAGTGCTAACACAGTATCTGTCTCCATGCGAGCCATGAGATGATGTGAACTTTCATAGTCAGTGAGCTGGTGCAAGCTGTCTTCTGGGTGTCTCAACAACATTTCTCAAGTTACTCAGAAGTAGGACAGGCCCAAGGTATAAAGACGCAAGATGGATCAAAGCAAAAATATCTGGAAGACAAGCATTTCTTGGGTTAGGCCCTTTGATAATGTCTATAAAGAGAAGGCAAATATGTGATCAGAACTTATATGTATATGCAGGTGTGTGTATGTGTGCATGTGTTGGCATTTGTGTATGTGTGTGTATAGGACTCCAAAAAGGAAATATAGTAAATGTTATGGGAGATGAAAAGCTGAAGTAGATTAGAATAAGTATATGCTTAGTGCTATTAAAGGAGGTGATTCTCTTCTCTGTCCCTGCAAACAGATTGAGTATGGTCACAGAAAGTTGGCTGAAGAACATGTGGCCGAGAAAAGTTGCCCTCAATATGTCATGAAGCATGATCTTCTCAACTATGTATCTTAAAAATGATATCTAAACTATAAGAGGCTTATGGGGTCTTGTTTTGTATTCACATATAAAATCCTGCACAATTATAAACATTAATTTTATTTTAGTTTTGTTTTATTATTAAAAATTATCTTGATCTTTGGGGAATGATAATGGTCAGTATTATTTGGGGGTTAAAAAAGCATATACCAACTTGACATGGAAAAAATAAGACATCTATAGTATGAAATGAGGGGGGCATCTCAGACAATAAAAGAGCAAAGAGTCATCTGAGATTCAAAACCAGTTGGTGTTGGACAAACAAACCTACTCCTCCTTGGTGTACTCTGATTCCACATACATTATTTCTTCCCACCAGTCTTGCTTCTAAAGCAATAGCAGAAATCAAGGGACCTTTCATTCCTTGAACTTTAGAAATGACTGAACCTTTTAGAAATGACTGAACCTTCTCACCTGTATTTGAAAGGTAAAAGGTTTACCTATAAGAAGTAGGAAACAGAATAGAGGTTCCCAAAGAATGGAAATGATCTAGAAGGTAGAATGAACATGTCAGAAAGTAGATATAGAAATGCCACTAGACAGGAGGAACCACTTCTCATATTTATGTAGCACAGGAGGATAGTCATGGTTGGCAACAATTAACCTAACATTTGAAAGCAGCCACTAGAGATGTCTGGACATTTCAAGCATAAAACAAATGATAAGTGTGGGCCATAGAAGGCTTTACACATAAAGAACCTTGCTGCCATTCCTGATAACCTGAGTATGATTTCCAGCACCCACATAGTGGAAAAAGAAAACTGACCTCCACAAGTTATCCTCTGGCCTCTAGATTCACATATTGGAATGTGTGCACCTACACACAAAAAAGAGGCAAAATAAAAAAAAAAAAAAAACATATAAATGGGTAAATAAATGTAATAAAATTGTTTAGTTAAAAAAATAAATGATGTATGTGGGAGGTGTTATCCATACCAATCAGTGTAGTTGAATCACAGCATATTATATACCTGTATAAAAATGACATTATGTACCTTATAAATATGTATAAGTATGTTACATGAGAATTAAAATATTTTAAAATAGAGATTTATTGTTCTAGATAAAGTAATATTTTCCTCCTTGGTACAATAAACTATTTTCAACTACTAGGAGCCCAGGGAACCATGTGTTAGCAGAGAAGCCTACTAGACAAGCAGCATGTTTGACAGACTGTCTGGCAGGCACTTCTTTGAGGCATTATCTCAGCTTTACAACAGCACCATGCAGAACATATTGTTGTGGGTTATTTGTTTACACTGTGTGAAGGTGTGTCTATGTTTTGCCTTACCTACCTAAGGTACCTTATTAGTTTAATAGAGCTGAATAGTCAATAGCTAGACAGGAGAGGATAGGCCAGACTTCTAGGAAGATAGAGAAACTCTGGGATGTAAAGAGACAGATTTCCCTGCCAGACATAGAGGAAGCTGACATACCGCAGAGAGGAGAGATAAAGAGCCACGTGGCAGAATGTAGATTAATAGAAATGAGCTAATGTAAGTTATAAAAAACTACTGGGAACAGCCTAAGATAAGGCCAAACTTTTATAATTAATAAGTCTCCATGTCATTACTTGGATCCTGGAAGACCAAAGAAAGTCCAACAAGAAAGGCATATCATCCTTGTCTCTGCTTTTCAGATCAGGAATTGAGCCTGGAAAGTTTAGGAAGTGAATTCAATGGCTGGAATTTAAACCATTGCACTAATGCCATTTCCCAAAGAAGGCATTCATATGCTGTCAGGAGCAATAGAAAACAGCTGCTCCTATTGCTTTTGCACTCAGTAGGCCTCATGCATTGGTGAGGAAAGAGATTACTCCTACCACAAGATTTAAAAGCTTAAGAGAAGGACTCCTGACCAAATATTTTCCAGTTGGTTCAACAACACATCTACTGATGACTTGATTCCTTACAGGAATGATGCATTGAGTCTGAAGGACCTCACAGAATTAGCAACTTTACCAGGTCTAATCCCATTACCAAAGGAAGTCACACATGGTTATGAGAGAAATAAATAAGTAAATAAATCTAAAAGAAGCAGGAAACAAGGTAGAAAGCAAAGACCAACAATGTTGGCTTCTGATCCACAAAGACCTGATCAACTCCCACACAGAATTCTTCTGACTGCTGTGTATGTCAGGGAATAACTTTATTCTTAATAAAACCACAAAGTAAGGACTGATTCCTCAAACATGCATTGTGAGTAGTTTTATTTTATTCCCAAACAATATGTTGGTATTGTGTGAGCTTTCTCCATCATAAACCAGGGCCTCTCTGCTATACAAGCTCAGGTCCCAGATCCTTTAGTGGGATGTGATCAGAAGGACAAATAGTGCGTCCACTTCCTAAAATCACATTGATCATTTCTTTGGTGTCCACAGCCTACATGTTCCATCTTTTGCTGCAGCCACTGGGCTTTCTTCTCCTGTGAATCACTCTCTCACTCCCCACTGCTTGGCTTCAGAGCCTTTGTATCTCTGCCTTCCTACTTTGCTCTCCCTGGGAAACCACAGCCTCAGTTTCATTTCCATCTGAAGCCTGACATCTTTTCATTGCACATGAGAGCAGATAAGAACCTTTTAGAATGTAGTTTCCACCATTGAATGTGCCCGCCAGCAACCTGCCAAGAAGGCATCCCAGTGTGGAGAATTTCTCAGAACCTACCCAAAAAGCAGCATTGTGTGTGAGGGGTAAATGAATACAGTGAGGTCTTTATTCCAAGCAGTACTTCACTAACTAACAGGTTTGCCTGTGTATAACATGGAGCTTTCCACCTACCCCAAAGCTTTGCCTCTGTCTAGTTGACTGGGGTCAGCACATCTCTTTGCTACTTTGGTACAAGGCAACTCACATTTAAAGAAAATTATCCTTTGTGCTTTCATGGTTCCAAAATTTAGGATAGAAGAAATCTGAAATGAGTTAATTAGAAATGAAACAATAAGAACTAAAATTTGGTTTTGCTAAGCCATGTGTCTGTGTCTTAGTTTGTTTTCTATTGATATAATAAACACCATAAACAAAGCAACTTGGGGCGGGGAGGGGGAAGGTTTATCTTAGTTTACAATTCCTCATCACAATTCATCATTGAGGGAAGTCATAGTGGAACCGTGTGACCGGAAGTAGAAGCAGTGACTGTGGACGGACATTGCTCACTGGCTTGCTGCCCATGGCTTGCTCAGCTTGCTTTGTTACACCACCTAAGCCTATCTTTCCAGGTGTGGCCGTGCTCTCCATGTTGATCCTTCCTACATCAATCATTAATCAGGATAATAATGTCCTACAGGCCAATCCTATGGAGGCATTTTCTCAACTGACATCCCTTCTTCAGAGATGTCTCCTGCTTTTCTCAAGTTAACAACAAAACAAAAACACACAAAACAACAACAAAAACCTAACCAGCATGCTACTGCATATCTATTGCTACTACTCTGCATCATAGAAGTTGGCATTAAAAGAACCTAGAATTCTGCTCAGCTTGGCTCAGAAACAAAACACTGCTACTGCGGCAAACCTCATTCCTGACTCCTTAGTACTCCTTCCTGTTTCACCTGAAAATTTCTTATTTTGAAAATTGGAGAGAAATCTAGCCCCTACTATAAACTTTCCATACCTGGAAGTTGTTCTCATTTCCTTCCTGTTATTATAATAAAATAGTCTGACAAAAAGCAACTCATGGGAGAAGATGTATTTCAGCTTACCATTCCTGGTCATGGGAAAGTCAAAGCAGAAACTTAAAACAGCTGATGACATCACATCCAGTTAAAAGCAAAGAGAAATAAATACATTATGCTTACTTGCTTGCTTGCGCTTAGCTTAATTTTTCCACTCAAACTGTTCAGGAACGTTTACCTACAGAATGAGGCTGCTCAAAGTGGGCTGGTTCTTCACACATCAATTAACTTAATCCTCCATCCCAATGAAAAAGCTAACCTTCACGGTAGTTGTCTTGGTTTGGGTTGTTACTGCTATGAAGAGACATCATGACAACAGCTCCTAAGAAAACATTGATTGGGGTGGCTTTCTTACAGTTTCAGAGGTTCAGTTCATTATCATCATGTTTGGGGAGCATGCATGCAGGCAAATGTGGTGCTATAGGATTAGCTGAAGGTAGGTCCTACATCTTACAGGCAACAGAAAGTTGACTGAGACACTATGGAGTATCCTAAGCACAGAAAAACCTCAAAGCCCTCCCCCATAGTGACATACTTCCTTCAACAAGACCATACCCCCTTCAACAAAGCCACATCTCCTAATAGTTCTACTTTCTATGAGATTATGGGACCAATTACATTCAAACTACCACATTCCACCAGTCCCTGGTGCCAACTTCTATCTTAGCTCAGGTTTTTATTGCTGTGAAGAGACACCATGATCATGGCTATTCTTATAAAGAAAATATTTAATTGAGGTGGCTCATTTATAGTTTCAGATGTTTAATCCATTATCATTGTGGTAGGGAGCATGGTGGTATGTAAGCAGATGTGGTCCTGGAGGAATAGATGAGAGTCCTACATCATACAGGAAACAGGAAGTTGACTGAGATACTGGGCAGTATCCTGAGCACAGGAAGCCTCAAAGCCTGCCCCCACAGAGACACACTTTCTCCAATAAGGCCATACCCACTCCAACAAAGCCACACCTCTCATTAGTACCTCTACTTATGAGAATTATGAGGGCCAATTACATTCAAACTACCACAGCAGTCATTTCTAAAGAACATATCTTCTATATCCCAGGATACTAGACTAACTAGAACCCTCTCCAAGAGGTTGGGCAGTTTGGTCAAATAGGTGGGAAGTCCATATCAGAGATGATGGTAGATGAGGTGAAAACCTAGGTGCTTTCTGGAGCTTTGACACCAGATGTGGAGAAGGTAAAGAAGGCTTCTGACAAGAAGAGATTATGTACATTAATGAGAGGGATGGAAAAGGCAGCTAGATCCAGGAGAAAGAAAAGCATCTCTAAGGTAATAGATGCATCCTTGGGTGAGGAAGGGGCACATAGTGAGACTCACCCCAGGCTGGCAAACTATAGCTGCTGCTGCAGGGCCATGTTTCTGCTGGAGAAAAAGAAGATGAGCAGAAAGTTCTCTGGAGAAAAGGGAGTCTGAGGTGAGCCTGGAGCTTTGCAAAGGCCAATGTAATCGATAGAGCATATTTTAAGGATTGGAAAAAAAGGATAATGTGTAAGAAGAAGCAGACTGTGCAGCCCCTGAGCTCTGGAAGCAGGTGGCTGGTTCAGGACACTTGAGGCCAAAGCTCACCCCCACACCTCCTGATGAAATAGATGTATTCATCCCTCTTCTTCTTTCTCCTTTTTCTTTTTTTTTTTTTTAAACTTTATTTATTTATTTATTTGCCTTGGTGTTTTGCCTGGAACTGGAACTGCAGACAGTTGTTAGCTGCCACGTGGGTGCTGGGAATCGAGCCCGGGTCCTCTGGAAGAGCAGCCGGTGCTCTTAAGCGCTGAGCCATCTCTCCAGCCTCCTTTCTCCTTTTTCTGCTCCCCTCCCACATCTCTCCCGTCTTCTCTCTGTTCTCATTTTCCCGATTTCTCTCCTCTCTTCTCCTCCTCCTCTTTCCGTCACCTCCGTCTTCCACAGCATTCATTTGGGGAAAACCATATAATTTGACATTTGTTCCATCTGCCTTTCATAGGGTCAACATTTAAATGCATCTTTTGTAAGTCATTGTGACTGTATTTCCTCACACATATATAAATGGACAAAAGAATCTTCTCTACCACAGGGGACAATCGCTGTGAAATTTTCTGCACAAGATTTCTTCACATTGTGCCTGATATGTATGCCATGTGTTCATGTGTGCATGCATGTGCATGCCTGTGTGTGTGTGTGTGTGCCCCTAGCTAATTTAGATCACATTATCAGACTTGAAGACTAACCCTAACTAAGTCTTCTTTTCCCATCTCCTTCTTTCTCAGCTCTGTTCTTAACAAGGATATCTCACATGGGGAATTTTCTCTATCCCACCTTCTGCATTCTGGCATGGTGGGATGGTGAGCATGGGAATAGCTCTGTGTTCAGAGAGTGTGCTTGCTTGCTCTTGTGTTTCCTCTACTGACACCTGTACAGCCAGTCACTCACTTAGCTCCTGACAACCTTCCAAGAGCCCCCTTTTCTCAATTGTTAGCTTCAGTCCCTAACAAAGTCCTGAAAGAATGGGCCTTGGGATGTGGAAGGCACTTCTACACTCAGAAATAAGGTCATTATAGTAGTGAAGGGTAAATGGGAGCTGACAGATGACAGAGCAGACTAGGACTCTTAGTACCAAAGGAGGAAAGAAGCTAGTAGATTGAAGCTATGTTCACTTTGATATATTGCCGAGGCCCAACCCTGCATATGACAAAGACACAGATATTTCCAAATCAGTATCCTGTTTACCCAACCACTGCTTTCCTTGCAATGTTATCATAGTTGTGGGCAAATGTTTATATCTCAAGTTCCCACGAACGCTAAAATCACTCCTCAATCTGGTGAGAAGAATGCCACAAATTGAAGGACAATGGTCTTGACCTTGAGAATGGCACAGACCTGGCATCTGACCTATCTGTCCACTTGAGTGACAGAGCCACCATTTTCTCATCTGTAAGTGAGGACAATCAAGCCTACTTCTCAGGCCATCACGCAGGCTCTCCATGAGTGTCCTCAGGTCCCTCTCTTCACAAGCTCTCAGGCAATATATAGGCATACAAATGTTTTAAATGCTGAATAAAAAATTAATAGGAGGCTGGAGAGATGGCTCAGAGGTTAAGAGCACTGACTGTTCTTCTAGAGATCCTGAGTTCAATTCCCAGAAACCACATGGTGGCTCATAACCATCTATGATGACATCTGGTACCCTCTTCTGTGTACTGTATACATAATAAATAAATAATCTTTAAAATAAAGAAATTAATAGAGCTTCAGAACACAAAACACAAGTGTTAATATAAGAAATATAATAAATTCACCCTTTGTATCCAAAGCTATACAAGTGATCAAGGTGCAGTCACAGAAGCGAATCACAGTAGGTCAGAGGACACTCACAGGGGTCTTGCATTTGCTCCTCTTCCTCCACATCTAGGTGAGATCATCTTCATAGGGCAATTGCAATAATGTTCAGGTGAATGAATCCTTTTGATGCTCTTCCTCTTGGTCTTACCTCAGCTAATAAAATTTGATCCCTTCAGTACCCAGAATTTCATGGTCATGGTGATTATTTCTGGGTGGTCCAATTATGCTTTTATATTGGTGGATACTCAGTTGCCAGACTTGACCTGTTGCCAACTACTTTCGGGAAACCAGCTTCAATATGCCATCAACCCAAATGGAGAAGAAGGAGAATCCCAAGTCCAGATCATTGCTGCCACACCTCCACCATTCTGGAACTCCACTAAATGTAGGATCTTTGTACTAGGGCATCAGTTCTCAACCTGAGGGTCAGATATTAGATATCATATATCCTGCAGATATTTCAATTCCAATTCATAACAGTAGCAAAATTATAATTATGAAGTAGCAATGAAAAAAATGTTATGGTTGTGGGTCACCACAACATGAGGAACTGTATTATAGGGCTATAGCATTAGGAAGGTTGATAACCACTGCACTAGGGACCCAGAATTCCACATTCTTCATTGTTTATACATTTTAATGGGTTTCTATTTTTGTAAAACTCAACAGCTCTTACATTTGATTCTGAGCACACAAGTGCCAACTATATTTCTGACTCAGATGTTGTCTCCACTGCGATGAACAACCTGTCCCAGACAAGTGTTCCTATTGTCTTACTTTCTTGATAAACTTTGGGTTTCATTAGATCCAGGTCTCAAAACTTAAACTTCAACTTGGTAATGTCAGTCATGGGCCTTCCTCATCCATTCATGCATTCATTCATTCAATCAAGGAATTTTTATGAAATCTTTCTTATATACCAGTGAGCACTGGAAATAGGCAGGAAAGGAAATCAGAAACATCATCTCTAAATAACAGCTCAGAGTCATCTGTAATCTTTGTGCCTAATGTATCCTATATATGTCTACCACAGTGATGTTTCATTGATAGGTCCTCAAATTCTCAAAATGTCAAGAAGAATTATGACTTTCATTTGGGAGGAAGGCAAGAGAGTAGATTCCAGAGTCTTTTTTTTCTTTCAGGATGTTTGTATGAAGTTGGAAAGGCAATGGTGATACACAATGTTGCTTGAAGAGCTAGGCAGGACTATATAATTAGCTGCAGTTAAGTGTCTGTCTACTTGTGGAACCCAGTGGTCTAGAAACGGAGGTGGGAAGCCCCAGTTCCTGGGTGAATTTCTTAGTAGCCCTTGATCTTTTACAAAAGAATACATTCATCAACTCAGAAGCTCAAAGGTAATTACAGAAGTCTAACGTTGGAGTGAAGGTTGTTGGGTATAGACATCAGAGGCTGAAGTACCAGGGAGAGCCCCCAGCAACATAACATGCATGAAATTGTGGTTCTATAATGTGGTCAACACTCAGTCTTCATGTCCCCTTTGCTTTACTCTCAGCCACCGGCCACTCTTCCATAACGTTTCCACAGCCTGTCCAGTAGAACTACTGCCAGCCTATTTCTTCTCCACCTTTCTCACCTTGAGGTACATGGAAGCAAAGAGGTAAAGAGCAGCCCTGGCAAACAAGGACATTACATTTGCTTTGTCCCAGGCACTGTGCATACATTTATCTAACCCTCATGACAGTCGTGTAGAACTATTTCATCATCCCTGTTGCACAGTTATGTAAACTGAGGTGCTAAAAATTAAAAATATCTTGGCTTGGGTCTTAGTATGCTTTGGGTATCTCTAATTTACAAAGTAGCAGTTAGCTTCATTTTGAGGTTCATGCACATGGACACTACTACCTGTTTAGCAATAACCATAAGAATAAATAAATAACTTAGTCAAGCAAGTAAACTAAAGCAGATTGGGAATGCATGGGAACATGGGTGTATTCAAACTATATCAGGAAAAAATAGGCCCAAGAACTTATCAAACACACCAGACCAACGAAAGATACAACCCTCTTATATAGACAACATAAAATAAAAGATATTTAATGCTGTGATGGTGATGGCCCCACTGACCACTGGGCATAGTATCAAGGGGCAGATGGATAAAAACTTGCTAAGTGACCCTGGGGTTCATCTCAGTATGATCCCCATTGCATGGTGCAGTACACACCAACTGTCATCCATGCAGCTGTCCATCCACCAGCTGGTCCATTGGTCTGAACTGATTCTTCACCTCCCTGCCACAACTCTAGTATTCTATACCTTTGCAGCTCAACCCTGCTGTCCTGCAGCTCAACAGCTCTCCAGTGGGCTTGTTACTGTCTCATATAGCCACCTACAGTGATTATCTGCATAGCTGTATAAACTGTGAGCCTCTGATTCCAATAAGGCCTCTGGGAACATGGCTGTGTGCTCCTTAACCCATTTGTATCTATTTGGTAGGATGGATAGATAGAGTAGATTAGATAGATAGATAGGTAGGTAGATAGATAGATAGATAGATAGATAGATAGATAGATAGATAGATAGACAGACAGACAGACAGACAGACAGACAGACAGATAGATAGATAGATAGATAGAGAAAATTAGTGTGTGAGGATGTAATATGTGATCTGAAAGCTAATATTAGTAATTACGATTAGAACAGAGGAATCTGCGATTAATAATGGTCAGCTATCAAGGTAACTTAAGACTTGACAGAAAAGAATGAGAATAAAAGAAGAGGAGGAGAATGGGCTAGCACTCTATCATGACTTACAAATCCACTGTTAATTCTAACATTGTGGAAGGACGCGATGTCTGTTTCCAACATGGTGGGCTCATTACCGTTTTAAGGATCCAATTGGATAACAAGGACTCCAAATACTTTCCAAAATGATTCTGAATTTCTTAAATTCCTGGACTCCTGAAGTCCTCTTCTTCTTTCCACCAGGCAGCTCCCATCAGCAAATTTGCTGTGTTCCACCTTATTAGATGTGTATCTTGACACTTTAGGAAGAAGTCATGCAGGAAAGAAAGAGAAGGGGGTTGGGAATGTCATTTAACCAACAGGGCTCTACATTATGCTCTCAAAATCAAAAGGCCAGTGCCAGCAAGTGGGGAGGGTGAGTCCCAGGAAGCTTTGGGAAGCCATTTAGAGAAGATAGTTTCTCTGGTCCCGTGATTACTGAGCCTTTGGTGTAGGCTTTCAGATTCGTTTCATGGAGATCAGTACCTCTGGTGAGTGGATTTGGTCTTGCATCTCCTAATAGCCCCCACTTCAGAGTTTCTCATGGAGTAAAAGCATCTGGTGGTACTAGAGATCTGTGGCAGATCTTAAAAAAAAAAAAAAATTTGAACTAACCTAGATGCTCTAACTTCCTTAAGCAGATCTAGATGCCCTGTATCTGTGTTAATGCACAATGGTTCTGTCTCCTTTTTCTGTCATCCACTCTTCCCTTTTGTGACTTGGCTGCCACAAAATTATGCCCCACCCTTTCAATCTTCTCCAAGGCAGAGTGATGAGACCACATACTGCTGTGCCTTGATTTACAGTATTTGTATTTAACTTCATTGAATGGGAATTTTTTAGTGCTATCCTTTTTATGTAGTAGAGCCTTATTGCCAAGGACATGGGCAGGATATCATTTCTCAACTCTCTTTGGTCAAACTCAAATCTTGTCCTTAGTAGCCTTTCATTTCCATCAGAGAAATCCAAACCATGCCAAGGTCAGCCTCTCTCATCTTACTGATGCCTTTCCTAAGACTCATGTCATTCTCCTGCTTCCAATAGCAGCAGAGTCTACTTCTGAGCAGCACAGCCCACTCAACAGCTAGGTGAATCAGAGAGAGCAGCATCTCAGTGTCCTGATCTCTGAAGCTGGAGTTGAAGACAGGTGACAATGAATGTAGGAAGTAAAAAATCAGGCAATAGATAACAATTTCCCTCTTTATCTTATTTAGGTTATTTTCATAAGTTCAGGAAACAGCTCAAAGTAGGAGCATGTTAGGGATAGGTACTATATAGTTATAATGTGTCTCGGGACACAGTAAAAGGGAAATAGTCCCGTTTTCTGTCCTCTATTCTGAGGGGCTGAAATCTGATTCCAGAGCAAAGGCAGCTACTACTCCCCCATTCATGCTCTCATCTCTTATACCTCATTCATTCCTCCTTTTCCCTCCATGTTCCCTGGTTCTTATGTGGATCAAAGAGACAGTCAAGGCCACAGTAGTACATGCGTGCATGTCACAGAGGCTTCAGAGCCCCAGTCCTGAATATGGGGGGCAAAGTTCTCAAGTGTCCTGGTTTCTAAGCCCCATAGCCATATCTGAGCATGGAGGTGGGAGAAAGGCTGTCGGATCTCAAAAGGTCCAGTGCCTTCCATCAAATCAAAGCTCAGACAAGTGTTCATTCCCTGCTTCTGGACATTTCTAGGGTACCAACTTCCTTGCCTGCCTTGATTTTTCTGTTGACTGTGTTCATCCTGTTGTTTTCTCTTCCTTCTCAGGACACAAGACACAAACAAACTTAGAGACATGTGATGTTGTGCCGGACATCACTGACAAGATTGCGTATCTAAGTAGATATTTTGGGTATTCACGGTGTCATTATGAAAATCACAGGAGGCTCCCAGCTGGCTATGACACTATCCTGCTCCTTGTTTTCTTGGGTGTTCTATATTCACTGGTGCAGTTCATATTAATATTCTTTAATGAGAGGTTCTTCTAGGATAGTTAAGACAGGTTAATGATTGTCCTGCCACAATATGTGAGCATTCTCTGATGAACGTGGAATGGATGGAAATGTAAAGCAATCAATGTTTTCCATTTTCTGGTGCATTCATTCATCCCATATCTCAATCTTCCAGCTGAACAGTCAATTCTCTGAAATTCTGGTAGTTTTCTTTTTTCATTTTCTTGCTCTCTCATTCATGTTGTATAATGAAGTAATAAAGAATTGAGAGGTTAGTATAAAGAACCATGAACAAATGGATTAGGAGAGAGGACCATGTAGACAGAACACACCAAAAGCTAGAAGTTTAGATAAAATTGGAGGAAATCAGAAGCCCAGATATGGTCTGAAGCGAGAATGTGGACAGTAGGCATCCCAGCAATTTGTTATTTAATGAATATAAGAATGGGTTCATCGGGGCTGGAGAGATGGCTCAGCGGTTAAGAGCACTGACTGTTCTTCTGGAGGACCTGAGTTCGATTCCCAGCATCCACATGGAAGCTAACAACTGTCTGTAATTCCAAGATCTGACACCCTTACACAGTTATACATGCAAGCAAAACACCAATTCACATAAAATAAAAAAATAAATAAATGTAAAAGAATTTTCTGGAAACAACCTAGACGCCCCTCAACTGAAGAATGGATTAGCAAACTATGGTACATCTACACAACAGAGTACTACTCAGCAGTAAGAAAAAATGATATCCTAAAATTCAGAGGCAAATGGATGGATTTGGAGAATATCCTCCTGGTATCTCAAACCCAGAAAGAGAAGCAGGGGATGTACTCACTCCTTAGTGGACTTAAAAAAAAAAGTGTCATTGTATACAAGAACTCAAGGCTAGAACATAGCTAAATGACACAGTGCTTCACTTCTGCATTAATGGCCTCTGGCAGGGATGTGGGTGAGGAAGGTCTTGTTTTTGTTTAAGGTGCTGGCCACATGGTATTTAATTATGCTCCAGTAAATAAATGGGCTTTTTTGTAAATGGGGAGATCATAAGAGTGGGTATGAAACTGAGAGAACTGATAATTGAGTTTGATGAGGTGCATGATGTAAAATCACCAAATAATAATAATAATATAATAAAAAGAATGGATTCATAATAACCCCCATATCAGTTCTCTGTTATTCCTTTATGCCAGTGATAGTCAATCACAAAATCTCCTGTGACATTCAGTGTTAAGTACTTGCTAATATAAAAATATCTAGAATTCATGAAGGACCAAATGATAAGTTCTTCAGAACTGCTGGTGGCTCAATGGTCAGGGTCTGCTGGTTGTCTACTGACCTTGGCTTCAACATCCATGCATGACTGTGATTCATCCAGCTTTCTTTTGCGTCTGCTGACATCTCAGTGGCCAAAGCTAGTAATAAGCTAAGTCTAGTGTTAAGAAGGGACAGGTCACTGTGCTTGTCGTGCAGTGGGGGAAGCCCATATTCAAATGGTAAATGCATGACTGCAGGGGAAGGTGGAGAACTGGGCCATTGCTACCATTAACTATGTTTGGCAGAAGTCTGAGAGCAACTGCTGCATCAGCACTTAAGACAATGATGGGCCAGGCTCCCCCACCTTGCCTCTGGATCAGGCCTGAGTACATGGTTCATTGTCTACAGTCCTGAGGGTCCAGACAAAATGAGTGGCTGGAGGGTTTAAACTTCAATAAGCAATGTAAACTCTGTGTGGACATACACACAGAGAAGATATGTATTGGCCTGTTTTGTGTTATGTTCCTCTAGGAGCAACAATCTTTTCTAAAAGAATGCTGGAGACATGAGGCCTTTTATATAGTATATTTCTTTTCACTTCTTTTTTTTTTTTTTTCTTTTCACTTCTAAAGACTGGGAAGTCTAGTGTCATGAGACTGGTATCTGTCAAGAGTCTCTGTTTGTCTTTAGAGAAAAAGGGAGCCAAACTCCCATTCATAGCAAAGCAGTTCTTGTAATAATGATACCATTAATCCATTCATAAGAAAGAGACTTCACTTAATGACCTCTTAGAGATTCCTCTACCCAACACAGTTGCCTTAGGGATTAAGTCTCTGTGGCATGAGCCTAGGGAAAGACATTCCAACCATAGCCCCATGGGTTTGCCTTTCCTTTCTAATCCAGGTTTGTGTCTCAGTGCCCAAAGACTCTTCTCTTCCATGACACTCAGCCATGTTTTCTCTGGGACAGATAAAGTCATATTGTGGTCAGCTAATCAGTCCTAAGCAATTGAATGATGAATATTAAAACAAATGTGGTTTACTACTTACTTCCATGAACAAACAATCTTAAAAATATTTGTAAGATGGGGTACTAGGGGCTGGAGAGATGGCTCAACAATTAAGAGAACTTACTGCTCTTGTGGATTGACCAGCATCTGCATGATAACATAGATTGCAGGGCATTCAATGCCCTCTTCCGGTTGCCAGGGACACCAGGCACACGATGTACACATGCATACATGTAGGCAAACACTCATACACATAAAAATATAAGTAATTTTAAATGGTATAACAATAACACCTCTTTACTTCCTTTATTACATAAACCTCACCCCACACTATCAACAGGGTCAGGCCACATGTTTCTTTACTTCCATTCTCGGGGCTGTGATCTACTCAAGCCAGCCTACAGCTGGATGACTTCAGGTAGTTTAAACAACTGTTGGTTTATTTCTTAGCTGCTGACATTCTCTCCGTTCTTAGTCACATACATGGACTTTTAAAACTAGTTTCAAGGTGTCTAATGTGATTACAATGAAATCTTATTTACCAAAAGAAATGCAATGTGGATACATGGATGGACCTTGAAAACATTGGGTAGGTGGCCTGGAGAGGTGACTTATGGGTAAGACCACTTGCTAAGCTCCCATCTGTAGTGCTTATGTAAAAGCTAGGCATCCCTGTGCCCACCTAACAACAGTTGAACGCTTAACATAGGTATTTCTTGGAGTTCAATGACCAGCCAGCCCAGCAGAAATGATAGTGAACTTTGGCTCTGGGAAAGAATCTGTCTCAACATATACGAGAACGGTGAGTGCTGTGACTTACATCTTCATCCCAGAACTCAGCAGGCAGAGATAAGTGAGTCTCTATGAGTTCAAGGCCAGCCAGGGATACATAGTGAGAATCTGTCTCAAATAATGACAATAAAAGATGGATAGCAACAGAGGCAGGCATTCAGTGTGATCTTCTAGCATCTCTTTTCATTCACCTAGACACACTTATTACACATATATCCACACACATACACATGCACACATACTCCATATAAACACATAGATGCACACCCCATGCACATTACACATACCACATATACCACACACACATCACACACTACATACACACACATTTACACACATAACATACACATACAACATACACACACGGACATGCCACGTATATGCAGAGACACTACATACATACACACACACCACACTATTGCATACTATACATATATCTACACACTATACACACATGCATATACCATGCATACATACATATACACATCATGAAACATATATATATATATACATCACACAAATATGCATTCAAGAGCACACAATAAATAAACAAATGAACAAATAAAGTACAATTTAGAGAAAAAGAAAAGGAAATAATAATCCCCAGGCATTCTGTGGCTCTCTGGCATTTTTCTTTCTTTTCTATTCAAAGGAACAACATCAACTTTATTAGTTTATAATATCTCTATAGTGATCATGCTAATGTGCCAAAAGCTATAGATAGATTTAATAATTTTTTTCTTTAAGAGTCACTTAAGACCTAAAAGTTATTTCACAGTTTTCTCTAGATGAAAACATGTGAGGAATAATATCACAGCTCTGAGGGAAGTCAAGAATGGAATAGTTCAAAATTGGTGGGGAAAATGGAGTCCTGAGCTAGTAATTTCATAGTCAAAGAGTACGCACAGGCCAAGAACAGATGCATGGATGCTGCGGGCCTTAGAACCATCTAGGATTGGAGTCTATAAATTTTAGTGGTTACAGCCTTCCTCACTGAGGCTCCTCAACAGTCCTCAGTTATTTGAATGCTAACTGATAATGGATTAATCCAATGTTGCCATGCATAGAAAAGATGTAAAAATCAGAAATTTTCATCTGTTAAAAGGGGTGTTAGGAAATGATGCACCATATACATATTTTCTTTATTAACAAAGAGAAAAAGAGGCAACATCACAGAGGCAAAACTTTGAGGAAGAGAATATCCACTGCCTCCCCTGAGCCCCAACACTCTGAACAGGTTCCATAAGGACACATCGGTTATTCCTGGCTCCACCCTATAGAAATGGGTATGAGGGCTGTAGCCATGGCCTCCTGCCCTCTTCTTCACTTCACATGTCCAGCAGAAGCAAATAATAAGAAGTATCAGCTGGGTTGCTGATGAGCCTCCAATCAACAGGAATAATCCTCACCTTCTACATCACAAGGCATCTGTTCCCTAAGGCCATCAGGGCAACTGTGAAAGGCAGATACCTACCTGGAGGTCTTTGAAGCAGGGCAGCATGAAGAGGCCCCAAATAGAATCTCAGAGAACTTATGGGCTTCTTCATTAGGGCGGACCTGAAAACAGCAACAGACTCAAAAGTTTTTCTGGTAGAAAAAGTATGGACTTCTCCCTTGAAGAAGTCAATTCTACCAAGTAAATATTTCTATTTCTCCCTCATGCCCATTCAAGATTACACATCTTAACTCCACTGAAGATATACAACATAAACTGGGTTTTTAAAAAACATTTAAATTACATGTTGCCTGAAGGGTAAATGAATTTTCCTTAACATCATATAATCCATAAATAACCTTTGTTACTGTAGCATAACCTAGCTCAACCCACCTAATACACCATCCCCATCTGATTATCAATGGCCCACACTTGTGCAATGTCGAATGCAGAGGAAAAGGAAGATGTCTTTGTCCATTTAGGATACTAGACTACAATACTTCATACTGAGTAACTTATGGACAACAGAAACCTATTGTTCAGAGTTCTGGAGCCAGAGAGGAACAAGATCAAGGTGTCAGCAGAATGAGTTTTTGGAGCGGACCCTCTGCCTCATAGATGGCACCTTCCAGATGGATTCTCACAGGACAGAAGTGATGAATGAGCTTCCTGGAATTACTTTGTAAGGTCAATAACCTTAACCATATCTCCAAAGGTACCACCTCTTCGTGCCATTTATTTGAAAATTGTTTTAAAATATGAATTTGGGATGGGAGACACAAATATTAGACTACAGCAGAAGAAAACTATCACTTATTGAGTAGGTTTTTATTCTTTTCTCAGAGATGTCTATTTCCATCTGTAACAGTTCACACAGGGCTAGTGTACTCTCCTCCATCTTATGGTGTGAAGAGTGGCATCTGCTGTTGCCTACAGGACAAGTCTTCTGCTGAGGTCAGAAAACATCCAGCTCAGCATCCATTGTGAGTAAGTGGTTTCATAAGAGATCCTAGGAACTAAGGAATGGAAGTTTTTACAGGATCCTCCTCGAAGCCAGACAACCATAATCTTTGGGAATTCAGCTCTGCCTTGTTTCACAAAGTTACCACAGAAGGATTTGTGAACTACCTTCATGCTCTCATAAAGAAAGGAGAAGAGTCATGGTATCCTCGTCCAAGTATCCAGCTGTTCTCCACTGCTTGTTGTATGAAATTCTGCCCTAATTGCATGTAGCTTTAGAGAGGTGTATAGACAACATGGAAGACTGGGATGGGGAATGGGGACTCCATATATACAGTTATGGGAAAGCTGTCATCCTTGATGGGTAAATAGCTTCTGGTGTGGCCTTTTAGGAGGAGTACCCACCCCCCATGAGTAATCTCTCACCTGTACTCTATAAGTGAGCCCCATAAACTTATTGGTCCCTCAGAGTGAACTGCATGGAATCATACCTTGGTTTGTCTTTGGGAATCTTAAGAGGAGGAGGAGGAAGAGGAGGAGGAGGAAGAGGAGGAAGAGGAGGAGGAGGAGGAGGAGGAGGAGGAGGAGGAGGAGGAGGAGGAGATATTGCTTATGTCTTTCCCTGGGAAGGAATTTTAGCAATGGGGCCGCTGCAGGGAACCTTTTTCTTAATTAGTGTTCTTCTGGCTACGAGAGGGAAAACAGCTGGGAACAGAACAGGGATTCGTCATCACACCTGGAACATGTAGGCGAGACAAAGCTGGGCAAAAGAAGAGAGAAAACAGTCTCCAGGAAGATCCGACAGGAATGGCACCTGGCTTCTCTTGTGAGTGGAGCCACATTGCCGGAGTTCAAATGAGAAAGAGCCTACCGCCCTCGGGATGTCTGGCCATTCGCTTATTCGCTCAACACACATTATTATTAGCCTTCCTGTACCACACATGACTATTTTAGATTCTTAAATGAAAAACAGAAAACAAAACTGGAAATAATCGATGCTGTGTTGGGCTCACATCCTGGAAGAGAGGATTAGGTCAGACCAACCAATAAACAAGAGATCATTTCTGATGGTTGGTTTGGTTTTAACCATAAATTTGACACAATCCAGAACCCCACAGGAAGAAATTGTCAATGAGGGACTGTCAATCGGGTTAGCCTGTAGGTGTGTCCTATCTTAAATGTCTTGGTTGATGTGGGAATCGTCTTTGATGGCATGATTCCTTGGGTTTGGTTCCTGGATTGTGGGAGAGTAGAGAGTGTGACGTAAGAAGCTTGCAAGCATCCATTTCCCTCTGCTCTAGTCTGTGGATGTGATATAGCTAGCTCTTTGGAGTTCCTGCTGCCTGATATCCAAACTATGATGGACTGTCACCTGTAACTGTGGCTTCTCTAAATGGCTTTTCATGGGAGTATTTTCATCACCCTAACACAAATGAACCAGGATACTACTGTTATGGACAAAATAAAGCAGACAAAGAATAGAGGATTCAAGGACTAAAACATTAAATGGAGCTGCCTGGAAAATCCTCCCAAGCAAGGGGCTGAGGGGTATAGCAGAAGGAAAAGCACATGCTTTAAGAAAGCAGTGGACTGGCTTGATTCACATGATAAACTCCAGATGGACCTTCTGGGCTCCATACTGCTTTTTACTCATCAGCCACAGCTATTGTGTCCAATGTACATGCATGGCTGGGAAATGGTTTCTTTTGTGTTAGGTCTTTTTATATTTCCATGCTGGATCTGGTAAGAATGAAGTCCCTCCGATTTCTTTATTGATAGCCACTTGACCAAAGCTAAAAAGCTGACTCTTTGGGGGCAAAGTCACTACTTGGTCCCAGCCAGCACCTTCCTAAGGTCTCACTTGGATGTGCAGAGCTATTGGTCTTTTTCTTTTTCCTGCATCTGTTCTCCTGGCTGGGATGGTGGAGGGAGAGAAGCAGAGAATGTGCAGTGAGAATGCCCTCAGCTGGAAGAGGGAAGGGCTGGGCAGGCTGATTGTTCATTAGTACTCCTTGACTCGTTTTCCAGGTTTACATTTTCCATCTATAAAGGTCTAAAAACTATGGATGTTCATTTTGCTTACTGTACCCGTAACCTTTGCAGGCACCCTCCAGGTGTACGGTGTCAGCACCACAGAGGAAAATGTAGCACCTCCGTAGTCAGGATGGGTACTTGGAGAGAAAGGACATTAAACCTATCAGCCAGTGCAAATCAATCAGGCCTTGCCTTTCAGTGACACTAACTGTGGATGCTCAGTCAGACCTCTCACACGATAGGGTGTATGCTTTGTATAGGGGAAATGAAGAGTGAATATTTCTAGAACGAACCAGAGCTTTTAGCCCTAGCCAGGGCTCAAGGAAGCCAGCCCAAACACTGGGCAAAACAGAAAGTCCACAGAAATGTAAGTACTTTCAGTCTTGCCCAGCCCCCAGTCCATAGGATGTAATTGTACTCTGCCCTTCACTACCCTATTAGACTCCACTGAGAATGGCCACAACACAGTACAGATGGAAGGATCAGGGTACTCTTGCTGTTTCATCCTAAGTCATCACCAGCAGATTTGCACATTGGCCACCTCTGTCCCTGTGCACATCTGTCCTGGCCCATCTTCTGTCCTGTAAATGCATACACACTTGCTTTGACACTGGCCTTTTCTGGGGCTATAAAGACAGGTTAAGCCAGGATGGCTCAGTGCCTCTTTCAGCTACATGGGGACTAGGAGATCATAGGGCTGCTATGACAACAATTCAGGTTGAAACATCTGCAGGTGCACAAAGGACAGTGGGGAGGTAGAGTCAGGAGGGACACCTCCTAAGGTTCTTCTGCACAATTTCCAACAGCATGTGCACACAGACTAACATGCATAGAGTTAAATATTTCAGCACAAAAATGATTTTGGGAAGAATAGGGAACAGGCTAGAATAATGATTTATAGAATTTCAGAAACTGTGATTTCTTAAGTGTACTTCACAGCAGGGCTATCACATACACAAAGACAGAGGCCCACCATTGATCCTTTCAGGAAGAAGAAAAGGAAGCCAAGAGGCCTTTATACTTCTTCCTGGAGCACTTGGAAGACTAATTCAGGTACACACACACACACACACACACACAAACACACACACACACACACACACACACACACACACACACACATACACAGCCTCTTATAACACCTGATGCTGATCACATGCCCTCCACATTTTACTAAAGAGGAGGCCTCTCAAAACAGTCACCAAACTGGCTTCAGCCCAGCACCTTCTAACAGATGTTTTACCTGGCTGGCTGCTCCCAGAATCTAGCAATCTACACCCCTAAGTGGAGAGGCTCCCTCTTTGGGTCTCTCTCCCACTGCAGGGGCCCTGGAACAGAAACCCAGCAGCATCTGCCCTGAAAAGCCAGCCTTCTCCAGTATAAAACAGACTACAACAGATGGGCAGGATGTCTGTGTGCAGTCAGTGAAGATTCTTAGAGAGGGGCTATTCATGTTTATGGTCAACATGTCCATCAAAGGCGAAGCAGAGCTGCAGAACAATTGTAGAGACTTCTAGGAACAAAGTCCCAGCCTTCCAACAGATATGCAGTGGGAGATTAACCACTACATTCTCATTGGTCACCCTAGAAAGTTCCAGTACTGAAAGTGAGAATAAGCCAACCTCAGGCTAGCCCAGGTATCCTGAATGGTGAGTGACATGGCAGACAGTGCTGCAGTAGTCATGGATGTGAAGTCACCCTAGTGTCAAGTACCACTCCCTCACACTGTCTTTACACTTGCAGCTGGAGTACCTCCAGAGGTCCACCCTTTGTGTAGGTGATAAACTTCCACTGAAAGGGTGAGAGGACAATTGAGTGGGGCCAGCCATTGGCAATTCCCCTCCCCCTGGGACTAGACAGTGCCTTGGTATTAGAAAAAGGCGTCTTGCAGGGAGAATGAGAAGCAAGAACAGAATGGCAGCTGCTCAGAACAGTCAGTGAGAGCTTTCCTGTTTGGGGAACAATTAATTATCCAAAGCTCCCGATTTGAAAAGGGGATGTTTAATCTCCTGCTTCCCCCAGGGTCTTAGCCTTTGACCCTGCTTCTTGACCTTTGCTCTCCCACCTTGCCTTGTTCCCTGGAGGCCTGGAATCTGCACAGCAGTTTTATTTAGTAAACATGGCTCAAGTTGGAGAGGCTACCAACTAGACTCTACAGTGGCACCTCTGAACAGAGCCACACTTTCCCCAGGGCAATGTGCCAGGCTAGGAAGGGGTTGGGCATGGGAGGTCAGGCCTTATCAGATTCTATCCCAATTCCCTATAGAAAGGTTCTTGGTGCATGATGGGAAGAATGATTATTGCCTTAAGTCAGGTGCCACCATCTTTGTTCTTGTGCTAAGCACTTTATGTATAGAGCTGGCCAGTGGCATACCTTGCAGCGGACACAGCTGCAGTAAATGCAATGAAAGCATCCCCAGAGAAAGTAGGCAACAGAAGAACTGAAGTCTTGGGCTACCGTGGTAATGATATCTCTAAGCTCTTCCATATCGCTTAGAAGGAGGGAGCTAAAAGGAAAGCTATGTTTAAAATCTCAGTCTTATTTCTGATTAGCCTTTTGGCTTCTGGCTAATTCCTTACCTTCTCTGCCTCTACATCTGCCAAAGAAAAAAGCATGCACTAGAGGGCTGGCTCATCAGTTAAAATCTGTTGCTCTTGCAGACGACCAAGGTTCATTTCCCAGAACCCAAGTGGTGGGTGGCTGGCATACCTTTTTTTCCAAGTTTTTTTTTTTTTTAATTTTATATACCAACCACAGCTCTTTCTCCTACTCACTCCCACCCCATCCACTCCTCAGAGAGGGTTAGGCCTCCCATAGGGAGTCAACAAAGTCTAGCATATCGAGTTGTGGGCAGGATCAACCCCCCTCCCCATCAAGGCTGAGCAATGTATCCTTCTAAAGGGAATGAACCACAAAATGTCAGTTCATGGCATACATTCTAAAAACCGTTCCACAGGATCCAGCGCCTCCTTCTGACCTTTATAGGAACCAGGAATAAGTGTGGTGCACACACACATGCAGGCAAAACATTCACACACATATAAAATAAACAAATCTAGAAGAAGAAACAGAGAAGAATCCCTCATGGAGAAGTGTTGAACCACTGGGAGAGATCCATACGGGCTTCCTAGGTTGATTATCTCTTTTCTGGCTAGAGGTTTTTGTTTCCTCTCTGCCCAGCATCTTTGCAAACTCTCCATCCTTTGCCTCCCTGGTTATCTACTCTAGGACGTGCTGCAGGAGTGGGCGTTGTTGCTTGTTTGAAAATTGGGTAAAGGCTGCTATTTACCCAATACATTCGCTGGTAAAGTCCAGTGCTGCTGGACCTAAGGAGGTCACGGTATAAGCTCCTCACCATCCCTGGGGCCTGCCTATTGCCTGCCTGTCTCCTGGCCTGTGAGAATATAGCTGCTGCCCAACTGCAGATGATGAGGCTCTGGACTGGGGTTCATTCTGAGATACTTTTATTCTTCCACAGTTTTTTTTTTTTTTTAAGAATTCCCAGTAACAAAAGCAACCCTTGAACACAAATTATGTATCCTGAGACACAAGCTACAATATGCATTCATGTAAATCAATGAACAAAAACCAATTGCTGCCACACCAATTGCTAAACAAAGCCCAGGAACTAATGTCTGTAATTTGAGGTGTTCACAAATGTGATAAGAATCTCCTGCCTGCTGGGTCCTCCTCTGTCTCATGGTGACACATCCAGTCTTTCAGCTGTCACTCAGCCCTGGCAGATGTGAGAAGAGAGATTCTGTACTGCTGGTCATTCAGATCCTCTCTGGGGTTAACCCGTGCTGAGCATCCGTCCTCTGACAGAGAAGGGTCCTTTCTGTGTAGGCACTGGTTACCTTGGTTACAGTGAGAGAGTAACCATTAAAGAGGCAGGGGCAAGGGTAGAGAAAAGAAGGCTGGAGGAGAAGTTGCCCTTGAAATTCCTAGAGCCTCCATAATTCTTCCATGAAAATGGAGACTCAGCAAAACTTACTTCTTGGAGGCCCTTGCTGGCTCCTAAAGTGATTTCTTGGTCTATAGCTGAATGCTAAATTATTCCTATAGATGTTGACATGGGCACAAACAGCAAACCAACACCAAATAAAATCTTGATATTATGTAAATTACAAAAATGATACATAGGTGAAGCGCTAAACAGACAAACATACAATGCATCATGCTACCCATAGTGATCACCATGATTCGTGAAAGTGTACCAACCCAACCATGTAGATTATATCACCAGGGGAAAAGGAATTTCATCTTCACCTTGGAGTTGTGTACAAGGTTTCTGATGGCCAATTGAAATCTTAATTATTTTTTCAACCTCTAAAGCAGTAAAAGTGATTGTTTTGGACACCTCTTGTCTTTCACTGGCAATGAAGATCATATGGCTGTCAACTTAGGCTTCCGTATCACTGTGTTATAGCACAGGCTCAGTTACAGTGCTGTGAGGCTTGATCAGACACTACCAACCACTAATGAAACAGGATTCATTTGTAGAAGCAGAGCACTCTTGTCCCCAGCCTCAGTTACAGGGACTCTGGCATATACTTGGTCCACATTCACATTGTAACAGCCAGTGTTTTTAACAATAGATAAGTGCTAAACGAACCTTACAAACAGAAGAAGCATGACTTTGTTTTTGACTCTTCTTTTTTTTACACTTTGACCACTGTGAATCCCAACATTCAGGGTGGATATAGCCTTAGAATACATCACCTCTCTGGACAGGAATGTCTTCAACAAGCCAGTTGTGGATAATAATAGTACTCACTTCCTGAAGACACTCAGATTTAAATAGATGATGACTACTGACCCTTCAGCAAATCACTTTGTAGTTCTTTACTGTTAGTTGGGTTACAGCCGGTTGTACAAGCGGTCCCTTAGATGCAGGCACTGAAGATATTTCCAAAGTCTTTTCTGCTTAGCTTTAGCATTGTGAGCCACTGTCCAGCCCATCTGATAGAAGATTGTACTGGAAGATGGGTTTGAATTCCACTGGCTCCATTGTTAACCTAAGAATACAGTTCATGCTTCCTATTAGGAAAAGCAGAACTGTCCTGCCTATCACTAGTCCTGAGCTAGAATCAAGGACATTTTAGTGGATGATAACATCAGGTTCTTTGTTTTTCTAAGGGGATTTTCAAGCTTCTCTCTAATCTGAGGTCCTGCTATTTCAAGACCCAGTCTGTGGACCAGATATATTGGTGACTTCCCTGAACATTTCTGTCACCTGAGGCAGGGAAATATTTGTTTCAACAAATCTGCTATAGTGTGCAATCCAGTATTGTCCAAAGTTCAGTAGATATTTGCTGATTGATCCATTGGTCAGACCTTAGGTCTTGCGACTCACGGCACCTTGCTCTTTTAATTTCAAAAGGGTCAATCAACTGACATATTTTCTCGAACGCCACAATGCTACTGCACAGTTTAGAAATTTTTTATGAACAAAATAGCATTTCTATCATAATTCAACAAGCATATAAAAATTCTACACATCCGTTCACACATGAATACAAGGCACATACATACACTTACATGCACACACATGTATATCCATGCACTACACCCATATTCCCGACCATGTACAATCACACGTATGCATAGTCACACACTCTAGGGGATATGGTGTCTCCGTCATAAAACTGAACCATCTTTTCTAGAAGATCTCTCATGAGACATGTTCTTTTATGAGCTCACTGGGGAATTTTTTTTTTCTTTTGCCTAAGGTCAAATAGTTGCAGAAAAATCACTCAACTAGAACACATGGCCTGTGAATTGACCCCAGAAACTGCATCTGCCCATGCTCTTATGCTTTCAACCCTAAACCCAGACACTTCAGAAGTGACTCTACCCAAGTGTACCATGACAGACAACTCGGTTGTTGGGAAGATGGAGAGCAGAAAGCATCCACTGGAGTGATGGGGTGGAGTCATCAGGTTCCTAGAACTCCAGCCTTCCACCCCTGCCCCAGAGAGCTCAGAGCCTAACCCTAAACTTTTCCCATTTCCTATGACATGCACTTTGGTAGGGGAGAGCAGTGGGCCCAGTGGTACCTATCGCAGCCTACAGAGGGGCTGTGTTCCATTTCGAGACACTGGGATTCATTTCTTCATTGCGCATGAGATCTTGTCTAAGAAGCTGTCTGGGAGTCGGAGCTGCTGGTTTTGTGCCTCTTCCTCTGCCCACTTTCCCTCCATGGGTCTCTCCCACCTCACAACCCCAAGTCAAAGCAGAGATCTGCTGTTCCTTTCTGAAGTTAATGGCTCTAAGAAGATTTCATTTTGTTATATCGCCATCAGTCCCAATATTTTACATTTGCCTCTGACAAACTGGAAGCCCTGGAATCATCATTCAGGAAACAAAGCTTCACCAGGAGCTCTTAAGATTGTTTTTTTTTTTTTCTTTTCTTTTCTTTTTTTCCTTTCGGTTTTAGCAGGCTAGTAAAATCAATAATGCTGTGTTCCCATCTGTAGACCACCTGACATCTCATAAATGGGCAATGGTGCCTGTGCTGGCTGCCGAGGCTCCTGTGAGAGACAGAGCCAATCTGGCCAAGAGCTAAACCCTGCATTCTTTTTCTGCTAATTTAAAAACCTCTCTCACCCCTGGGATGGTCCTGAGGGCTCCTTTTGGGGAAAGTTGGGTCTTCCTGGACAGAGTTCAGCATGGCCAAATTGAGGCAGGAAAATGGCAGGGGTGGGCAGAAGAAATGCTATCTGAGTTCAGAAATGATCAAACCCTTTGTCCCTCAAAGGATTCATTAAACAGTACAAGGCTGGAATGGAGATTTGGAGGGCATTATTCCAGGGCAATTAGGCATGAGCGCCAAGATTTAAAAAGCTGTCACTGGGTCTAGGCTCGTGCCAGAGGATTTGGGTATCAAATCTCAAATGTCTGAGGCTCACAGTTGAAGCAAAGGCAAAAATTCATCCTGGGGAGCCAACATATTCCGGCCCACAGGGACTCTCTAGCTGCCCAGAGGCATCAAGACATGCCACACTGTAACAGCTCAGAACACACAGTGGCCTTGCAGACGCAGAGGCACAGGAAGCAAGTATGACTTTCAAACAATGGGACCAAAGTTCGGGATCTGCGGGGTCTGTAAGACACAAGAAAGGCACTCTGAGAACAAGAGCCTAACCCCGGCGGGCGGGGGCGGGGCTGTGACACTGCCTCTCCCTTTACCCCACCCAGAGGCCTTTTCAAAGCCACAGACGGAACCATATTGTCATTCCCAGGCCAAGTTTAACTTCTAAAGAAATCTTTTCAAGATGTTCAAAGCAGGCGAGTGCAGCTTGGCTCTGAACACTACCATCTGCTGCTGCATGCAGACCAGTAATCCCGGCTGGGACAGAGGCCCTGCAGCAAGTCGCCTGCTGTGCCCACTGGAGAATGCACACAGGCAGCTAGAGACAAAGGGCCATGCTCCTGGGCAGTGACACTGGGAGTGTGGGGGCGGGAGCTGGGAAGGGGGGTGGGGGGGAGAGGGGGAGGGTTGCGGGGAGGGCTGGACAGAGCCCAGAGCGGCTGCCGCTAATGCAATCAGCTGTGCGGACACAGGGCATGCCCAAGCCAAGGCTCAATAGAGGTCCTCACAACCTGTGACCTCATCGGCGGTCAAAGGGAGCAGGAATGTGGGCTCAGTCTGCCAGAGAGGCCTGGAATTCCTTGGTCTGGAGAATGTCAGGTATTAATAACGGAAACACAACTGAACAGAAACCTACCTCCTGTGTCTCTTCTTTTTTGTTTCCTTGCTCTAGAAAATGTCATCACGAGTTAGCAAGCAACTTATTTGCTATGAGTTAGCAAGCTGGATCTCCTCACATGTCCAGTGTTGTGCCGATATTCAAGACAGACCGAGAACCCAGCTATGGTGCATGATGTGGATTCCCAATCCTGAAAAGTGGAGGAGTGGGGGCCGAAATATGTGAGAAGAAAAGAGTGTTCAGGGAAAGCTTAAGGACCCAGAGGCCCTTCCCCACGCTGCCGGAGGACTGTCGGGTCCTTTGGTTTCCTCCTGAGCTGACCAGAGCTGTTCTCTATTCCACAGCTACATTTTCAATCCTCCTGAGCTGACCAGAGCTGTTCTCTATTCCACAGCTACATTTTCAGAGGCATCTTGACCAACATCCCTCTTACGGCATCATCTGACTGGCTTTCTAATTTCACTACCATGCAGATGTCACCTTCCCTCTTGCTGGCCTCCTGAGGGGAGCACCACCCTCTTGCTGCTCTCCTGCGGGACCACCACTGCTTTATCCCCACCTCTTATTATATACTTGGGCCTTTCCCCTACAGACTGGACAGTATTCTTTGCCCTTACCAAGAGTCATTACCATTTCAGATTTTTAAAAATCACACACTTGGCCATTTAAGCCACCAAGGTTCTCTATCCATCTGCATCTATATGATGACATGCATTTGAACACAGCAGATGGTTCAGGGATTAAGAGTGAATAAATCTCTGGCAGAGGACCTGCTGTAGTTCTCATACTAGGTGAGTTACAACCACCAGTATCTTCAGCCTTCCAGAATCTGATGTCAGTTTCGGAGCACGTGCTGGGACCTTCTCTCCTCTGCAGGCACCTATACCCTGCACACACCCCTCCTAGACACATACACATAATTAAAAAATAAAATACATCCTTGAACAGAATAATACCCCCCCAACTGAACTACTTTATTATGAATGACTTCCCTGATAGAGTTCTCTTATAGGGAATTATATTGATTGTTATTGTGTATCTAGGCGGTTTATATTATTGTTGGATGCACTGTTAAGGTAGTAAAGACACCATTATAAAATATGTGTTCTGTGAGGAGGAGTCTAGGGTTGACAATGTTAAAAACTCCCTGAAGAAGGGAAGCTCTGGGCCGTGGGTGAGCTGGATTGTAGGAGATCCTACACTGGTCTCATTGGTTTTTGTTTTCCTCCATCAACTCCAGAGGCAAAATGAGATGACCCTGGAGACTTTTCTGTTGCTGCTAGCCTGGAGTTTCGTTTACAGGAATGTTTCCCATCTGGGCTTCCACCCAGGGGCTTCCTCAGTTATGGAAACCCACTGAAGATAGGCAGGAAGTAGCACATGCTCTGTGAGTTAATACTAGTGGCTGTCATCACCCCCGACCTGTCCTCCAGGCTGATGCCTGTGGAACTATGGAGTCAATTCTCACACTGGTTCCCAGGTGCTCTTTGGCTTTGTCTAATTTGCTCTGCTATAAATCCAGGCCTGCAGCTGCCTTTGAACATCCCTGCCTCTGTCCCTCCAGAAAACTGTCCCTGATTTTGCTTCAGGTACATGCTTTTTGGGGAGCAGGGCCCTGCACTAGGTCATTGTCCTTGAGTCTCCCTCAGCCTGGGGATAGGTTTTATGCTTCTCAGTCACTAAATTATACTGTGTAGGTTGTATTCATAAGAGAAAAAATGAAGTTCAGACTCATCCTACTACCTGAAAGTTCTAGGTATTCAGGATGGGCAAGTCCAAAGAAATTGGTAGTCATCAGGGGCTGGGGCACAGGGAGAGAAAACCAAGAGAGTCTATTCATAGGCACAGGTTTAAGGGTGGATATAAACACTATGGAGCTAAATAGTGTCAAAAGATGTACTACTTTTCATATCTATCAAAACTCATTGAATTATACACTCTAAAATGTTGAGATTTTGTGGTGCATTTTCTCTAATTAAAACAAATCACAGCTGGGGATGCAGCTCAATAGTATTTGCCTAACAAGTGGAAGATTCTGGGTTCAATTCTCTGCACTGCCAAAAGAAAAAGAAAAGCAGCAAATGCAAACAATAGCAACCCCATATTTTCTATATCCCTCTGCACCATCTGGCCATCGCTAACTCACTGTCCTCTGTTAATGGCATCTACTGTCTCTTGGATTGTGGGAATGGCATGGTCAGTTCTCAGGTCAGGTCTTCCTATCCTCATTCTCTCCCAAGCTGCATTTAGCCAGTCCTGCAGCCCTGCCAGTCCCCTTCTAACCTCCCCTTCATCGCTAGCTCACCTCTGGCAGGAACGTAGTCTTGGTTCCCCATGAAGCAACACACTGCTTACAAACCTAGGTGGTCCCTCACTGTCTAACAGATACCCTTCCTTGCTCGGTCCCACCCAATCTTTTGAACAGTCCTTGGTTTAGGGGAGTGTGGATTGAGAATAACAGGGACAGAAAAGAACTGGACAGGGAAAGAAAAAATTAGTCAGAAGGGCTCTTAGTCAATACAGAAGTCCCAAGTTCTCACGGCCTTTTTATACCCCAAAACCAGGGGAGGCAAAAATATCCCACCCCCCACAGCTCAAGGACACTATGGCACAAAGTAAAGACAATCTTAAAAACCTCCTTATATCTCAAAAGTTCTAGTAGCCACGCCTTATGGCAAAATATCCTGTTATTTAGCCTTGATGAGTAAGACCACACCTTTGGCCAATCACCCTGCCAATACAGCCTTTTGGAGCAAAACAAACTCGGACTCTTTGACCTTGAGTCAAGCTGGAATCAGGCCACACTATGAAGTCACTTGTGGACTCCCAGGCCTCCCATCCTAACTCTGTCAATATCTTCGGGCAGCCCATCCCTTCTTCTCATGGCCCAATTTTGTTCAACAAGATAGAAAGGGTTGGCAGCATAAAAGTGACAGGCTGCTGAATTGTGACTCACTTCACTTTAAATTTTATGTAACTGGAAAGTCTAGGCAGAGTTGATGTGCACAGTTGGTACAAAGTTGAGACCGAGTAAACATTGCTCTCCTGCTGCAACAGAGACTCAGGCAGGGCAAAGTCAGGAGGCAGTTAGCAGTATGCACAAGCCTTAGGTTCACATAATGCTGCCATCATGGCACATGCCTGTAACGGTGGCACTTGAAGGGTAGAAATAGGAGGATCAGGGTCCTTGACTACATAGTGAGTTTGGGGACAAGCTAAGATACAGGAGACCTTGACTACTTAAAAATAAATAAGGGAATAAAGTTACTTAGCCACCAATAAGAAAGTCAGGAGAAGGCACCGGTATGTCCCGATACTGCTACACCAGCACTCCTGGGCTCAAGAAAGGCCATGTGAAGCTAGTCTCCATGGGAGGCATTCTCTGGTTTGGACATTAATAGCAGCAAGAAGAATGCCCAAGGAAGAAAGTTCAAAATATGCAAAACAGTCAGGACAGCAAAGGTCTCCTTGAACTGAATGGAAGAAAGAATGTCTACAGTCAATAGTTACTGGTGATTGAGAGCCTTCAGTATAAGGTTTGACACTCACTCTGTAGTTCCTTAACATCATCCCCTCTCACAACCATCCTGAGAATGGAAAACCATTATTGTTCACCCCATTTTGTAGGTAAGGCAAGGAGGCCTCCCTCAAAAAGAGAAGGCATTCTTTTTTAGGGTCCCCATACCATCTTACTAAGCTCCCCATATTCCCAATGTGTTCTTGCCTTGAGGTGAAGGACATAGGAAAAGTCACTGTTTTTTTCCTGCTATCACTTGATAAGGGAAACCAAACATAGAAAGGTGGGAAGGAACCTGACATAAGACAGCAGAAGGTCTCTGAGAAACTGGGAAACCTTTTCTGTGTCAGTGAGGGAGTATTTTAGTACAGAGGTTCTCAAGTGGTGGGTCATGACTCCTGGGGTGGAATGACCCTTTCACAGGGGTCGCATATCACATATCCTGTATATCAGATACTTACATTATGATTTGTAACAATTGCAAAATTACAGTTATGAAGTAGCAACAAGCATAAGGCCCTAGATCCTGGAAATGAGGCAGAGCCACCATGTCTGGCCCAGACACCAGCCAGGGAATGCATGGCATCTGGTATTCTACCCTATTGTGAAAGATGTAGGAAGTTTCCACATAATACTCCTGTGTTTCCTGGGGAAAACCGGGGGTAGATGAGCTGAGGTCTGCTTGTCCTGTGACCCATTTCCTAGGTCATTTCAGATGCCCCAAATTGTAGATGACATAGAATTAAAAAGGGGGGGGGACATTGCTTCAAATACAGATTTCTGAATCTGGCTGTCCCTCTGAATGGGACCCTCTGGAAAGGTGCTTCCTCCAGTCCTCTGTGGATTTGTGCATACTCCAGTTTGAGACCATTCTCCTGTGACAGCCCTGCAGCAGAGGTTAAAGGCCACAGAGGAATCAATTTTATTGACTTATGGAACTGAGGGAGTCCAGAGCCCCCAGGCCAGCTCCCAAGGCTCAGTACAACACATTGAATGTTCTGAAGGAGTCCAGGGGATCCAGGACAGTTCACATGGCCCAGTGCAGAATACTGAATGTTTTCCAGGGGTTCAGAGACCCCAGACCACCACAAAGAGACAGTGAATATGCCTTCCTTTCTTTTTACCCATCCCCCTCCATCACTTGTCTTGCGGTGAAGGGACTAGATGAAATCCCTGTTCTAAAGGATTACTGTTTCATGACAAGGCCCTAAATTCAAATAACACTTGACTTAATAAACATGACCATGTCACAGTCTGGCAGGCTATGGTTTTATACACATTTTATAGATAAAAGGAGAAAACAGACCTCTGAAGGTAGTGATTTCTATCCTGTCAGCCTGAAGAGACTTACTGTACTTCAAATTGATATTTCTGAAATCTGGAACCCCACCCAGTGGGGTACTGTAGCAATGCCTAGAGACATTTTTGGTTGTTACAGCTGAGGATGTTACTTTTTAGTAGAGAGCAGCAGAGGATGCAACTGAACAGCCTATAAAATGCACAAGGAAGAATTGTCTAACCAACAGTCAACAATACCATAGCTGTGAACAGAAGCAGGGCAGAAACACATATTCAAGGGGCTGCCAGGGGCAGGCATGTGATATGATAACCTGAACATTTCTAAACACATGGAGATAAATAAAGAAAGTAATAAATTAAGCAGTACATGCCCATACTCTCAGCATTCAAAAATAAGTCAGGTAACTTTTTTTTTTTAATGAAAAGAAAAGTAAACAACAGTAAAATTACCTTGAAAGTCATTTTGATTTTTTTTTTAGGGGGGGAAATGTTTCAATTTTATAAGAACCAGTCTCATTTGATCAGAATTGTCAGCCAAATACTTTTCTTCAAGCTAGGGTTGGTCTCTGGGTACCTTGTGAGCTAGCCACCATTGTAGGGGTATGGTGTTCTGTTCTATTGTAAATAATTGTCCTGCCTACTGGTTTAATAAAAAACGCTGATTGGCCAAAGGCAGACAGGAAGTGTGGGCAGGGCTACCAGACTAAGAAAACTCTGGAACATCTCAGAGCAGAGCAGAGGTGCCACAGAGATGCAACAGAGACATGACGATGAGATGGCAGCAGACTCAGAGGAAAGAAGCTGAAATGCTGCTCTGAGAAAAAGTATCAAGCCTCATGGCTGAATAGATAAGAATTATGGGTTAGTTAAGGTGGAGTTACCAAATTATATGCCGGGGCCCTAGGCCAATCAGTGTAAAATTAATGTAAGCATCTGTTTGTCTCTGTGGGTCTGTCTGCGGGTCTGTGGGTCAGAACCTCAGGCTTAGGCTTGAAAGTCCCAGCCTGAAACATAATACAACACACCATCGTTTACCTGCTGCCATCACGACAGTCCCCACAGACACTAGGCACACATACAACGCAGGAACCCTTCAACCTCCTTTTCCAACTTTCCTGCTAAAGGGCTTCCCAGACCTCATGAGCCTCCCTCAGTGCACTCCTTCCTGGGAAGCTAGGGCTGAGAAAAGCCTTCCTTCTCCTTGGAGGGGTGGTCTGGGGAAGGATGTGGGTCATCAGAGATGTCATCCAATATACATATGATGGAGTAAGCCATGCCCAGTGGCCATATGGCTGCTTTTGCCTGTTGGTATGACTTTAGAAGGTTTACTCCTAATCAGACATGTTGAATCCTGATGTGTGTTGGAAAGAGCACAACTTCTGAGTCCTGCGGACAAGGTGACAATGGCATTTGTGAAGGTAGAACAGATGATTCCCTGGGAATTCTCCTCCCTCAAAGCGGATGGAGAAGTCAGGGGGTGAAAAAAGAGAGAGGTGGAAAGTGAAGAGGCCAAAAGTGAAGAGGCCAGCAAAGCACACATTTCAGAAACTATGTCTGTCCGTATGTCCCTCTTAGGCTGGGACTTACTTACGGGACCTATAGTCTGTCCATATGTCCCTCTTAGGCTGGGACTTACTTACGGGACCTATAGTCTGTCCATATGTCCCCTTTGAGATTGGGATTTACTTATGGGACCTATAGTCTGTCCATATGTCCCCTCTGAGATTGGGATTTACTTATGGGACCTATAGTCTGTCCATATGTCTCCTCTGAGATTGGGATTTATTTATGGGACCTATAGTCTGTCCATATGTCCCCTCTGAGATTGGGATTTACTTATGGGACCTATAGTCTGTCCATATGTCTCCTCTGAGATTGGGATTTATTTATGGGACCTAGAGTCTGTCCATATGTCCCCTTTGAGATTGGGATTTACTTATGGGACCTATAGTCTGTCCATATGTCCCCTCTGAGATTGGGATTTACTTATGGGACCTATAGTCTGTCCATATGTCCCCTTTGAGAGTGGGATTTACTTATGGGACCTAGAGTCTGTCCATATGTCCCCTCCGAGGTTAGAACTTACCTTATTTCCAGTCCTCTGATCACTGGGTTCTTAGCAAGAATCAAAATGCCACTTCTAGGAATACTCATCTGTCACCCATTGTGAGACTTCCTAGCGCTCCTGAAGAACATTCCAAAAGGGCATCAGTCCTGGGTTTGGGAAGCAGCAGGCATGACGAAGTCTGAAGACTAAGAGAAGGGGCACACCATCTCACTGTGTAATTGAGGCCAGTGCTTTTGGACATCAGCCTGGTACGGTAAGACCGCCCCAGCCATGGGCAAGGTCAGGAAAGCTGATGATTCCAAATGCAAACTGTGAAAGCTGGCTGATACTTCCCTGTTGAAACTTTCTTTTGTAACACATATAACCAGAGTTACTCAAAGAGGCTGGACCACTGGGCATAATGGGAAATAAAGAACCTATAATTGAGATTTGATGTCATACTGCTAGGGAGCTGGCCATTCTTGTTTCTTCTTCAAAAGAGCAGCATGTGTGTGTGTGTGTGTGTGTGTGTGTGTGTGTGTGTGTGAGGGGCATCCAGCAGGGATCTACCATCACCCATGAAAGGTAGCCGAAGCTTCTAGGCAGTACAGAAGTGACAGCAGAGAGCCTATGGGTCTGTGCTAAACAAAGTTTCTCTGCCTTTTCATCTGCCTTGTACAAGTCTCATCCAACTATACCTCGAAGGGAATTATATACATTTTTACAATATATTTCTATCTCTATTTCTATATCTAGACATTTGTTTCTATATCTCAAGCCTTGCCCTCCCCATCTGTGTATGGTTGCATATATGAATATATATATATATGTATGTATGTATGTATGTATGTATGTATGTGTGTGTGTATACTTCCCCTGATTTGAACACATTTCTGCTATTCTTCACTAACCTTTGAGACTCTCTTTTAAATTCTGACAGAAAAACATGCACCACGGAAGGAAGCCTATTAGTTAGTGTGTATGTAAGATTTGTACGTCTCCATATATGTCCTGTTTCCACACATACTCCATGCTGGAGTGTAATGAGGAGAGGAAAGAGTCAACAACAGTAACAGAATGCAAAGCTGCAAACTCGGCCCTAGGAAGTCAGCATCCCTTTCTTTCACAAACCAGCTGCAATTTCAATCAATTCAATCAATGGGCAATGTTTGCTGCTCATAAAAATAGCCCAGAGGTTGCTGGTCAGCGGCTCTAAGATGGATGGCCAGTGGCTCTGGAGGTCTCAAAGGTCAAAGATGGCTATCACCTTAAAATGTAATCTGCATTGGCCCCTGGCCCAAGGCCCGGTGTGTGGGATGGACATTGCTGGTCATCTGCAGCCAGCCTCCAAACCAAGCAGCTCTCTGCTCAAGGCTATTAGATTTTAGGATTCTCGTGGTCTGTCTGTCCATATTTCTCACCCCTGGCTCGGTGCCTCTGCCCGCCAACTACACATTTCTCTACCCATAGCTCTCAACATGACATCCCACAGGGACTGCAAAAGAGCTAGACGCTATTTCTCTCGTGACCCCTCCACCCCATTCACTAACAAGCCTTCCCTTCAACTGCTTGAAGGTATTGAGGGCTCGTCAGCCCTTATCGAGAGTGAGAAGCTAAGATGGCAGCTATTCCTTTGTTCTCCCACCATGCACCGTGTGACAAATGAATACCTTCATTCTCCTCCTCTCGGCCCCTAATTGCTGTGGGCTCTCTCCATTCATTTGCTCCTCCCCTTCCGGTTCTTTCACCCCAGAGTTTCCTGCTCTCGGTAACTCAAGGAGAGCCCCAGCATGCTGATCTTCGTCCGCTTTTCCGTTCCCGGCTCCTTGTCTGATGTTCGTGTTTGTCATCCTTGTTACGGGCATTTGGTTCTGTGAAAAGTTCCCTGCACTAGAAGATAAGACTCCTGAGAAAGCTCCTTGCGCTGTGTAGAATGGGCCAGAGCTACACACAGCTGCATCAAATGGCTCATTGCTGAATCATTTCCTGGCACTGCTTCCAATGGCTGAAGGCTGGTACTGGTGCAGGGTTGCTGAATCCTCCAGCAGGGTCTGTCTCCTGGAAATCAACTTCCTCCCACAAATCATTGTAGTTTGGCTATTTAATGATCGACATGTCATACAAAGATGCAGTATTTCCCAAAAGTCAGGAAGGAAATAAATTATTACAGTTTAAAAATGAATCTATTTATTGATCTTCTTTTACACTATTAATGCTAATTGTTTTTCATGGTGCATGCATTTGTGATTCATCAAAATGAATTCTTAACGAATTTCCAAACACAAAAATTATAGCAAGACAACGGCAGAGCCAAATCATCCCCCCATTTTTCAAAGACTTTGCTCTGAAAGGCTCAGTAATATAATATGAATCACACATATCTGTCTGTAAGGTTTGAGGAACTGCTGTGAGCATCAATAGATGAGGAGGTAGACATGGCAACTACATAGCTTGAGTGTTAACTATGTTGGGCTGTGGTCAGGCTTATTCACAAATGCTGTTCCATTGACTGCTCACAGGATCACCCAAGGTCCATGTTGTCATTTTCACTTTAATAAGAAATGCAGCCACAAATGTAGTAAATAAACTATGAATTGGAAAGACATGGATAAATCTCACATCTTGGGTTCATTTGTTTCTTTGAATCAATTAATCTGACAGAAGTCACTCTGCTCTTTTGTGCATTTTGGCGGGGCCACTTCTTATCCTTTCTACTTCTCCCTTCAGGACACTTTAGCTAGACAAGTGCCTCTAGCCAGAGATTACACTTTCCAGCATTCCTTGAGCTGATTGCAGCCATGTAGCTAACAAGTTCTGAGTGGACATGATGCAAGTCTAATAGAGGTTTCACCATCTCCTCATGCATCTTTCTGCTATCTGGAATTAAAATATAGTAGTGGGGTGGAAGTATCTATATTAGACTATAAGAAAGTTTTTCAAGGAGATTAGAGATATCAGAGAGTTAAAAATCTTCATGTGGTGGGTACCAAACTGTAATTTGAACACTTGAGAGGTATAGACAAAAGGAACAGCAGCTCAAAGTCATCCTCAGATACACACAAATTGGAGGCTCTGTCTTAACCTCAATCCCTCCCCTCACCCCCAGCCCTAGCAAAACAGAAAATAAAAGGTTGAAAGAATAGGGCCATGGAGATGGCTCAGAGGGTAGAATACCTGCTGGTAAGCCTCATAACTTGTCTCCAGGTCCAATATGGAGACAAGTTATCCTTTTACCACCACTCAAATTATAGCATGTGTGTACATGCACACACACATACACACACACACACACACACACACACACACACACACACACACACACACACACATACTCCAGATAGAGAGAGGGAGAGAGAGAGAGAGAGAGAGAGAGAGAGAGAAAGAAAGAGAAAGAAAGAGAAAGAATGAAAAATGCTCTTGATGTTGATGCCCAGGATGGTGGTGGGGACATATATATGGCCCTGAACTGGATGTGAAAGAGAACTAAATCCATACTTCATATTTAAGCCCCTCTGATTTTTCATTCTCTATTTCAGCAGTGTGTGTTCTGGTGGGTTTTGTCAACAACACACAGCTAGAGTTATCTTAGAAGAAGCTCCTTAATTGTGGAACTGTACCCATCATATTGGCCTGAAGGCAAGTCTGCCTGGAAGTTTTTTTTGAAGAATAATTGATGTAGGAGGCCGATTGTGATGGCGCCACCCATGGACAGGTCGTTCTGGGCTGTATAAAATACAGACTGAGCAAGTCATGGGGATAAAGCCGGTCAACAGTATTCCTCAGTATCTGCCGCCAGCTTCCTGTCTTGACTTCCAGCTCTGACTTTTGTCAGTGATGTATTACAATGTGAAAGTGTAAGGCAAATAAATACTCTCTTTCCCAACTTGCTTTTGATCAGAGTGTCATTATTACATCAGTGAAAAGCAAAGCAAGCCATAGACAATGTGAGGCCCAACATGAACTCACTCAGAGTTCCACAGGTGAATCTCTGATACCTGACATGGGAAATGGGATTGTATCTTTGTGTGCTTTCCACATATGCATGTGGAAAATGCATGCACATATATGCACAGATGCAATGTGGAAATTGGAAGTGAACATCTACATTTTCCTTTCTGGTCTCTACTTTCTGCTTTCAGAATAGGGTCCCTCACTGAACCTGGAACTCATTGAATTTGTTTCCTGACTAATCAATACACTCCAGAGACCAGCCTGTCTCTGCCCTCCCAATTCTGGGGTCACAGATATTCATGGCCATGCCTGGCTTTTATGTGGGTTCTGGAGAACAAGAAATCATGCTGAAGCAGCTAGAACTTTAACAGCTGATTCCTCTCTTCATAAAAGGGACTCTTGTAGATGGATGCAATTTAACAGTCTTGAGGTGTCTTGGTGGGTACATTGCAAACCCATCAGTTCTTATAACAGGGATGTCAGGAATGGTGAGATAGCAGTATGGAAACAGATACAGCCAGACAGGAGATGCTATAGCACTGACTTTGAAGATGAAGAAAGGGATTGTGAACCGATTCCTTTAGACCTAGAAAAGGCAAGGGAGAGGTAGGTCCTGCCCTAGGGCCTCTGAAAGGAAAAAACCCCACTGATACTATGCCTCTAATCTAGAGGGAGTGATTTTAGAGTTATCCAAAATGATAAGACAATTAATTGGTGTTGTCGTAGGCTCAGCATGAAGGAGCTATTGTCCATATGAGGATGCACTTCCCTAGAGCTGCCAATATGGAATCAGGGCTCCAATCACCTCCTCACACCTTTGACTCTCCCCTGTTAAGAAAGCTTAACCTCATGACCCTAATCACACAGTGTACCAGACAACGATAGCCAATCACTGCGACTTTTTCCCCTGCCCCATTGTTTGATAAAGAGAGCAATAATTTTAATGACTTCACTAACAGATAAATCTCCGTTTGTGAGGTGACCATTGCTATAAGTAGCACAATCAAGAATCCTCCAGGTGCTGACATTAGCAGACAGGAGTGTGATGAAAACAGTATCTTTGCATTACCTCGAGGCATCTTTCACAAAATGCTCATTCAATACTGATTTCAAAATCATAGTTTGCACAGTTTACAAACATTATCTTATTCAAGGGATCAAAGTGAGAGCCCATATCCATCATAGGCTTCCTGACACAGTGTGTGTGTGTGTGTCCATGTCTGAGTGTGAGAGGGTATAATCTTGGCTATCAGTTCTTTCCTCTCACTGTGTCTGAGATAGGGCCTCTCATTCACCTTTGCATAGTCAGACTAGCTGCCCAGTGAGCTTCAGAGGTCTGTCTCCTCTCTGCACCTCCCAGCTCATGGAAGCCCTGGAATAATTGATACACACTACTATGGTCAGCTTCATGTGGCTTCTGGAGATCTGAATGTCAATCCTCATGCTTACACAGCAAACACTTTACCCACAGAGCCATTTCTCTTGCCTCCTGCTGTTCCATTCTTCTTACAAAAGTGTATCCTCTATGCCCAGTCACAGGAAACAGCAGACAAAGCCACATTAGAAACTCATACATGATAGAGAACAATACCACAGTCGACACAATGACTGGGCTTTATATAGATTAACTTGCATTCTTTCTAAGTGTCAGATTTATAAATGACAAAGGAAGACTAAGGTCCCATCGGGGATTGGGAGAGACTAAGTTGGTGTCAGAATCATTGATCCTGGGATCCTGTACTTTAAACCAGATAAAGAATATTCTCTTGAACTTTTGGTAATATCCCAAGGGTGTAGCTTGGCTTAAAAGTATTTTTCAATTTTAATTGATGATTTCATTGTTGAACTATGATTATGCTACATATTTATATTTGAAGATATTGAGTAAGGAAATATGAGAATTCTGTCTTCAACTTGCTTGTAAGTCTGAAATTATTTCCAACCAAATTGGGGGATGGGGTGCTTCACAATTTACTAAATGTTTCCACATTACTGATTGATCTTACTCTGGCGATAGTGTCTCAGTTTGGTGGCGTTATCTACATTTACTGATGAGGATATTACCATGAATGAAATAAAGCTGCATGTCAAGAGTCATTGTTCACAACTGCTGTGTGGACCTGAGGCTTGAATTTGAATCTCCTATTTCTGTACACTATTACCTTTCCTATAAGATGAACTGGCTTGAATTTGATGTCTCCCATCGTGTATCCTTCAAATAGCAGGCACTGTGGAGAGATGTGGCTCTAACTGGATGTAGGCAACAGTCCTGATCTGGGCCTTTGTAGGTGCGCCTGTGTCTTTCCCATTCATGATGACTCTGTGACTCCACAGCATCTACAATGAACCATCAGAGAAAGACTCATGCTAGCCAGTCCACATGTTCCCTAAAGAGCTTCCCTTTCTAGGGCTGAAACAGAGCACCCTTCTGCAGAAGCAGAGTTTAATAGTGCACCTGGGACAGCATAATGTGTCTGTCATGTTCTTTGACAAAAAGTGAATTCACCAGGAACCAAACCAACCAAATGTGGATCCATTTGGTTATAGCTGCAAATGAGCTTAATTCAACCTCCTATCTGTGAAAAGTCATCAGAAAATAGATACTAAAACTGAGAGTGGGGGCACTTCTGTTCTGAGCCCAAGTTTTCAAAAATTTTTTTTTAGTCTTGCTTTTCCCAGGATTAGATTGAACTATGTGTGGTGCTTTGGTTTACCCTTCAAGGACAATAAACTACATAATCACCATATATGGGGATTGCCTAGCTCTTCACTTTTTTAAGGAAACAAGGAAGGCCCAGAAAGATGCTGCGACATGCCTAAATCCCAGAGCCACTTAAGGAACTTCTTGCCCAGCAGCTATAGCACACCAACTTCAACCATGTACCCTGGGGCTTTGGTGATGGTATCTTCCTCCCAGCACTTATTTTAGCCTCTCCTTTTCCTTGAGCTTGTGTTACCTTGCTTGCACTGGAGGGCCGTCTCTTTCCAGATGGTAGTAACAGCTTCCTAACCAGTGTCATAGTGCCTCGGCTACTTTTCTACCATCCCATGAGTCAGCCCATGGTTTTTGTAGAGTTCAGATTTGCAGTCCAGGAGACTCTGCATGACCTGCCTCCTTTCCTCTCACGTCTTTTCTCCCTGTTCATCCTCTCTGCCTTTATCCTCAATCACACTGGCTTCTGGATGCTCTTCAAGAAGCCCTTCCCCCAAGAAGATTCTGTCCATTTGTTTCTCCTTCCAGGACAGTAGTTCTCAACCTGTGGGCAGCAATCTCTTTGGAAAGTAGGTCACATGTCATATATTTACATTACAATTCATAACAGTAGCAAAATTATAGTTATGAGATTGGGGGTCAGCACAGCATGAGGAACTGTATTAAAGGGTCACGGTATTAGGAAGGTTGAGAACCCCTGGTCTAGAGAATCTCAGGTTTATCCTCACTCCTGACACTGAGCTCACTGTCTCCTCAAGCTTCTTTCCAAAGATGTCATGGGTGGTGGGGTCCTGTATCTGCACCTTCTGCAGTCTAAGTTCTCAGTTTTCTTGATGGGACTTGCTGCCATCTCTCAGCTTCCTATATTAGTCAGAGCTTTCTAGAAGAACAGAATGTACGGAATGGGTGCGTGTATGTGTGTGTGTGTGTGTGTGTGTGTGTGTACGTCTGTGTCTCTGTGTGTCTGTATGCACATGCATGTGCAATATATATAATGCGTTTTACAAAATGCACTACATTAGCTAGATAGATTTTGAGATGCATAAATGTGAGTGCTTGGGCTGTATTAATTTAGCCCTCTCCAGAAATGTCTGGAAAATAATAGGCATTCAATAAGTCATTGTGTAATAAATAAATGAAGAATGGATTTTGAAGTCCTTGTTGTTATTGTTTTTATTGAGGTCAATATAAAAATAAACCACGTCTCTTCAGGTACTATAAAATTGCCCTTGAAGACTCTGTCCATCATAGAAGAAAGAACACTTCAGATTTAATCTTAGCTTCTACCACTTAACTGTTTGTGTGACCTCAGGGAAGTTACTTAATCTGTCAATGTAGTATTTTCCCAACCTATAGAATATAGTCCGACTCATAGAATCATTGAGAGGCCTGAATGAAATTACATATATCAAATATACCAAATGTTTAACTTAGTCTCAAAGCACACTTGGACCCTAAGGGGACCTCCCTGACTTGTTAGGAAAGTGACTTGAGAATTTTGTTTATCATAGGAGCATGAAACATGCTGTGGTGCCTAAGTTGGGAATTTTGTTTGCTTTAGAAACTTCTGTTTTATTCCAATATTTCCTAAGATGAGATGGTCACGGACGTGGACAGGGGAACTAAAGTGACATAAACCTGTCTTATGACAGTGAATGTTGTAGTGGCCTCTATCCTGGCAGGGACACTCTCGGATGAATATAGGCTGTCAGGGTTAAAAATGCTATGTTTGGGGGCTGGAGAGATGGCTCAGTGGTTAAGAGCACCGTCTGCTCTTCCAGAGGACCCAGGTTCAATTCCCAGCACCCACATGGCAGCTAACAACTGTCTGTAGTTCCAGTTCCAGGCAAACACCAAGGCAAATGAATAAATAAATAAATAAAGTTTTAAAAAAAATGCTATGTTTGGATGTCAGGATGACACGGAATAGACTTGAGCTGGTAAATATTTACTGTCAACTTGGTGGATTTAAAGCCACCTTGTTGAAAAAATTCTGAGTGTATCTTGTCTGTTATGAAGTTTCTAGAGGTGGAGAGACTCACTCTGAATGTGACTGGCACCTTGCTTGGGTTATGGGCTCACTCACCCTGCTTTAAAAGGGTGAACATGAGCACCATCCTTCTCTCTCTGCTTCCTGTTTGAGGGCACAATATGACTGGCTGCCTCATGCCCCAGTGCCATACTCAGAGTCTCTCTCACCACCGTGGTTTCATTGACACAATATTCTACATCCTTAAACTGTAGGCCAAAATGATCCTTTAAGAATTTGGTTGTCATAGCAATAGGACAATAACTTATAGACTGGCTAAGTGGAGTTAAGGAAGTTGGTGATACTTTGTGCACATGGGAGTTCAAGTAAAAATTTGGCCCAATGGTTATAAATGCAGAGAGAAATAACAATGCCCCAAATGAATCCAAGCTTTTTGTTGTAACTATTCTCTAAGCCTAGTAACTACGATCTTGGGGGGTTCATCAGATCCCCCTTGCAAAAGAATTATCCCACCTCAACTTATTGACTGTTTACATAGCCTTATGGAGGGTGGCGAGGACCTTAGTATGCTTGCCCAAACATCCAACCACTCCTTATCTGTTGTACATAACTCTGCTTTAATTGCTTGTGGCCTCAGGGAAGGGTTATAGTATTATAGGCTGGGGAAGACTAGGGAGTGAGGAGGCTTCATCTATGCAGCTTTCAAGGCTTTCCAGGGATGGCCTATGGGGAGAAGCATTCATACCCCTGTAAGGAACCTGACACCCACCTATGCTATGTATCGAAGTGCAATAAACTCACTGGTTCCTTAGAGTGATCTTTCCCAGAATCATGCTTTGCAGTTTGTCACAGAACCTTAGGAGAAGAGGTAGATGCTGTTTCCATCTCCCAGTGAGAAGGAATTTTAGTGATGGTGGTTGTTTCTGTTTAACTATGTGTCCTCCATCTCTCTAGAGGATGGCTGGCTGGTCCAACAGGCTTGTAGACCACCAGTCACGAAAGTGACATGGGAAGAACACAGAAATCTGGGCCTTGGTGACCCAGTCTGAGATTCAGTAGTAGACTTACCTTTTGTTAGTCATGGGATCTTGGTAAATTGTCTGTGGGACTGATACTTCTTTCATCTGCAGAAGGAAGATAGCAATTCATGGCTATAGGAGACTAGGAATTACAGAGTAATGAATGCACCCACTATAGTGTCCGACACAAAGTAAATACTCAGAAATATTAGTTCCATTCTAGCTCTCCTCCTCACTTTTTAAGGGAGAACATTTTAATCTAGTTGAAGAAAAAAAATAAAGACAAGAAAAGTATTTGTGGGAAAGTATATCTTCCTGTAACATAGAAGCAAGAATGGATGAAAACCTGAAAACCCCCAGTCACATCTGTAAAGTCCATAAAGAATTGTCAAAAAATAGAGCCCTCCCCCAATCACCCAACCAATAAATGGGTTAATGACTTGAATAGACCATTCTCAAAAGAAGAAATATAAATGGCTAATAAATATTGGAAAATGGGTTCAATATAGTTAGCCATTGGGACCATGCATGTTAAGCCTATACTGAGAATCTGTCCCACATCAATCAGAATGTATATTGTCTATAAAACAAACAACAGCTACAAATGACAAGGAGAAATGTAAATGGAACATCCGTTATGGAAGTCAGTATGGAAGTGTCTAGAAAACTCAAAATAGAACCACTATTTATGGGTCTACACCCAAAGGATTCTAAGTCAGGAATACTGAAACATTTAATGCAGCATGGTTCTAAGTAGCCAAGATATGGAACCAGCCTACATATAGGTCCATCAGTATCCGAATGGATAAAGAAAATGTAGTGTATATATACCATGGAATTTTATTCAGCTGCAAATAATGAAATGATGTCATTTACAGAAAAATAGATGGAACTTGAGATTGTGTTAAATAAAACAAGCCAGACTCAGAAGGACAAATACTGTATATTTCTTCTCATATGCAGAATCCAGATTTAAATTTACATATAGACATATGCACACATAAGTAGGTCTGAAAGCAGAAAAGGTACTACAGAAGTGGAGAGAAGTCTGATGAAAAGGGGAACAGGAGAGAATAATGAAATCTATATCACATGGAAGCAAGAGCGTATACTTGGGGGAGGGGTAAATTGGAAGACAATATAATATCATTTCTAAAAATGTCACATTGAAACCCATTGTTATATGGAAATGCCACAGAAATAATGGGACAACTATGTCTCTGGTGGTTTCAGTTGCTCTTCAAGCCCACTGTTGTCTTTATTGTCTAATCTACCACCCGTGAGTGTGGGTGTGGGACAATCTGCTCCTCCTCATGACTTAGGCTCAAGATTACCCAAAGCTTTTCCCTTGAGGGAAAACCTTGATATGTATCAACAAGGCTGGATGGGAGATTGGCTTTCTAATGGAATGGCTTCTTTTGGTTGTGTGGACAAATTATAGCCTTATTGGCAGCCCTCTGATCTTGCCCATAGAGAAATCATGTTTTGTTAATTATTGGCAAAGATCTCTGTAGATCAGGCTCACCTTCCAGGCCTCTATTATCTGGGGACTTTACCATCCTCAGTATTATCAGAAGTCCGGTTCTATAATGCCATCCTTCACCCTCAGTACTGATCAGGTCTGTTGTACATCCTGTTGCATGGTAAATAAAATGAATAAAATAAAATGATAAATAAAAAGTCTTTTCCTGGGCAGAGGCATATTCCTGGTAGGTAGGCTTTCCTGTTACTGGCGTTTCTCTAGCAGTACCCACATCTCTCAGCATTTGCTCCTTTTTTCCAGCATGGCTGTTGTGCTGTTTTATTTTTTTCTCATCTAGAATTCAGTCATTGGTTTCCCTTACCTGAGCAACTTGCCATCAGTAAGTGAGCATTATTATTATATTATATATTACTATAACATTGTCCTTGCTTCACTTTATATTGTACCTCCTGGGAATTCCCAACATACAGTCCTGATTTCACCAATTCTCTTAGGCACCCATTGGTAAGGTCTTTGAGCTCCTTTGAAATCTAGCTCTTTCCCAGCCAGTAGGTCCAGCATTTCGGCAGCTGGGTGCTAGTGTGACTTACTTGGTTAACTGATCCGATGGGTGGGAGAGGAGGTAGGAACATGCACTATCATTCTCAAGCAAAGGGAACAGTAGTTTTTGTTTGTTTACAGAGATGGAATAAGACACTAAAGAAACACTAAGGAGGATTCACTGGAATCTGGTGACTAAAGAGTATAAAGTATACCAACCAGTGTCTTAGTCAATGTTCCATTGCTGTGAAGAGACACCATGACCATGACAACAGGAAAACCTTTAATTGGGGTTGGCTTCCAGTTCATAAGCTTACATTCATTATCAGCATGTTGAGACATGGTGGCATGCAGGCAGACATGGTGTTGGAGATGGAGCTGATCTACAGGCAATAGGAGGAAAAACTGTCACACTGGCCAGACTTGAGATTATAAGATCTCAAAACCCACCTCCACAGTGACATACTTCCTCCAACAAGGCCATACCTCCTAAAAGTGCCACTCTCTATGGGCAAAGCATCCAAACATACAAGTCTTTGGGAGCTCTACCTCTTCAAGCGACCATGACCCGGAAGCCCTTTTGCTAGGGCTCTGTTCTGGTTAGCAGACCTTGTGAGGTCAATAGTTTCTTCTACATGCCTTGTAACTCCACTTCTCATTGTGAATACAGGGGCTGATGCACAGTACAGGGCCTGTGGCTGTAGAAAAGGCCCTCTTTAATGTCACCAGCAAGTGTCTCTGGCTCTTATGTTTAGCTTTCAATTAGTAACTAATCACCTTTACCCTTTCATTGTCTCAGTGCACTGGAATAGTCATCTAAACTGCATTGTTTTAAATGAACTATATATTTAATGTGCCTTGAGCCTTTGTTTACCCATATCTAAGTATGTGAACCGTGTGTGTGACTGGTGTTTGCAGAGGCCAGGAAAGGAATTTAGATCCCCTGGAATTGGAGTTCCTGCAGGCTGTGAGCCACCATGTGGGTGTTGAAAACCAAACCCTGGTCCAAGAGTAGCTAGTGCTCTTCACCTGAGTATCTCTTCCTTATTATCTTAAGTTCGTTGATCTATCTATACTTTTCCTTACATATTAAATGCCTGCTATGGTGGTTTCTCTAGTGTCACTCTCAATCAGTATGCTGTCCAGGGCCATCATCAGTGCCTTTTAATAACAGCACATCTCCAGTGTGCTGGAAATATGCTTGCCCTTTTCTTTTTGTGGATCAATGGTATCAAATCCTGTTCTAGAATGTTTCCTTTTGTATAATCCTCGTACCAAAGGTCATAGCCTGGGATCTTTGGGATGTTGCCTGAGAAGAGTGGGAAGGAGGGAGTGTAGGAGAGATGGAGGGAGGCAGGAGGAAGAGGACACTGAATGGAGAAAGTTTATAGTGTTGTGCTCTCAGGATCAAGGCTGCAGGGAGAAATGTAGGTCACATCAATGGATGGGTTTAGTTGTGATACAGTCAATGAAGGCTCCAGCTAAGCTCCAGTGTGGTCCTGGAGCTGTGAGGGTATATGCTTTTACAATGATTTACATCTAAAGGTTTGGGCGAGAAGCAAGGTTATCCACGGCAGCTGGCAAAGAGGCTGGTGAAAAGGAATAGAATCTTGGAGCTCTATCCTGTTCAGAGCTATCCTAGAGTGAAGATATCAGAGGGATGTTCAGAATAAAAATTGAAAACAATATAACAACAGATAATCCAGTACTTTCCAAAAGGCAAGGCCAATAATTTTTATTCATGCTCAATAAATTCTTTATGTCTACAGAAAGTGTTCACTTATTATAGAACATTTAGTGGATATTGCCTTTTAACAGTGTAATCTCATAGATTTAACAGAGTAGCATTCATTTCCTTGATACTGTAGATTGCAAACCAGGCATGGTATTGCAGGCTTTCTCTGGGGGTACTTGGATTATCCAGTAGTCTTGACTATCTGCATTCTTACTTTGAAATAACAAAATTGAATATCTCCAGCCAGATCTTATCTCCTTAGAAATGAGTAACATTTGCTAATGAGAAGAAAGGTAAGTAAATTGAGGCTGGCTGTAAGTAATCTTTTTGGCAAGCCTGATGAGAATCAGCTATAAGCACTAGCCTATACTTAGAATTCCTTTGTCTTTCTGAACTTGTCTGGAAGGTCTGGCACCATATGGCTTCCTTTCCTTCTTACCTATAGGAAAAGAATGCACCTTTGTTCAGGAGTGTCTATGCACAGAGAATGGACCTGGATCTTGCTGGCAAGATTGGCCCAAATTGATTTTTCTTTCCACAAAGGTAAAAAGTCTCTCATTTAGAAGGGTCTTAATTAGGGTCCCTAAGTGATATATTTACCAGGATTTGGGAAACTAGAAAGCATTTTAGCATTAAATGTGCATGAACTCCTTCCTATGCAAATAGTTGAGCTGAATGAGAAGATAAGTCTAAGTCATGGTCAGAATCAACATGAACTACATAACTACAAAATGTTATAGAAATAAGAAATGGGAATACTTGTCATAGTGTTAGATTCATATTTTTGACTCCAAAAAATTTAAAAAGATGATACCCTCAAATACTCAATGGTGTTCTCCAATCATTTGAATAACAATTGCAAACACAAGCCCCTCTATAGGTAGGTTTTTTTTTTTTTTTTTCCCAGCTTATAAACAGCAAAAGGAACTGGAACATCTGATTTTGGAAATTCTTCTGGCTTCTCAGTTTGACCTTTGGTATTTGTATGTATTGACGATCTCTAAACCCTCGTACAAAAACACCTTGAAGTGTCAAGCTTTAAAAATGAGTCTTTTCTCTTTCTCCTGTACAGCTTGTATTATCTTGGCCTTGTCAAAATATATTCTCTAGTTAGAGGGTGGAAATATTTCCCTCCTGGCTCTAAAGTATTGATTTTCTCCAACACTCGGTTCTGTCAGTCAGGCAAAGGGGTGAAAGGTGAAAGTTCACCCAGCATTGCTTGTCTTTACCTTCCTATTAATGTCATGCCCTTTCTGCATTTCATCAGTTTATGTGATCACCAACTGCACAGAGCTGTTACCGCTCTTATTTTCCTACAAGGACACATTTAAGTTACATCTAATTCTTGAGGATGATTATGCTGTTATACATGACTGACCAGAGTCAAGCTGCTCTGTGGAAAGCATGAGGAGAAAAGTACAGTCATTATTTACTTGTAATGCTCTGTGAGTGACAAGAATTTCTGTTACTCTTATCTCAGTGATTCAAATTCAACTTCAAACTGAATATTAAATGAAATGGATTTAATGATCTCAGTCTAGTTCCCAGGCAGCTAACCCCAGTCATGAGGTCTGACAAGGTTCAATTTGGTACAATGTCTATCTGTTTAGGTGAAGTGAGGCTGGAGAGAAAGTAACATGCATGTAATTGCCCTACCCAAGCCACAGGGGGTGCTGTTGAGTTTCTCCATCTGGTCTCAAGCTTCTGACTACAGGTGAGAGCCTTCGCCGCTGCCCTACTGTCCTTGGAGAACAAAGCTGTCTTTTCTGCACAATGCTCTCCAGTGAAATGAAAAACTAGAAACATGAGAGCAAGAGGCCTCAACAGAGAATGTTTAAGATGATCACAGTGAACAGTAAAAACAGGGTAAAAGCAATCTTCAGTATAATTCAGTTTTATTTAACACAAGTTTGTACACATTAATTTTAGACACATATAGAGTTTACTAAACAGAGTCATCTAGAAACGTCCAAGGGTACAGAAATTTTCATTCATTCACTATATGCAGTTCAAACATGACAGTGTTTTCATAGAGGTGTCACATCATGTCACCTTTTGCTTATAAATTATCAGTGAAACCACATAAGTTTTTATACTTATAAGGACAGGTCCAAATGCTGTGTCAACAAAATCAATGAACCAGTACACGCGCACACTGGAATGACAATACAAAGTTTGCCTCAGTGGTGAGAAATATAAGCTGAGATGAAGCTGGGAACAGTGGTTGTCAAACAGCCAAGGATAGCATTGTGCTAATAAAATGTAAGTGTTACGTCATCAGTCAGGGACTCTTCCAGCATGAAGCTTCATATGCACAGAGTTTTATAGTCCTGTGCTCTTCTGACTGTGCACACAGGGCATGGAAGGAGTGGCCTGGACCTAACACAGACTTGTCCCTGTGACCTCACTGCTTTCTCCCCATCTTCATGATGGGCACTGTCTGTTGTTGCTCTCCAGTAACAACATTTTTTTTAACACTTTGCTTAAAAAAATGGCTAAGGTGTGTGTCTGTCCTGTCATTCCAAATGGTTTACTTCTTCCCTCTGAAGTTCATAAAGTAAACCTGCGCTTGGCAGACAGCAGTCTCTGGAGCCCACTGCACATTTCCATCTCCATCATACATTCATCAGTTTGTTCACCAAAGTCTACTCTGTACAGTTCTTGATTTCCTTCTAGGAAGCGACATATATAATCATAAATACGATATACATGCAAATTTATCTTTGAAAGAGCCCCAACATTAAAAACCAAGGGACAGTACAGAGTTGTCACCAATGAAAATAACTTATGTTGGTAGGCAAAAGACATTCTGAGGATATTAGCCTCTTCACACATTCTTTACAGTTCTGTAAACTATATATTTATTCACAGACCTTGATCCTACTTTTCTACATATTACACAAACTTTGACAATCTATGACTTAAGACTAAATTATCTCATTGTCATTTCAGTTCCACTGTTAATATTACCTATTTTCTCTGAATTCAATAACTCCATCTATATTTTTGTAAATAATTAACCAATAAACAAATCACCCTCCTACTGTTAATATATATCAAATTTTTAGGAACAACTCATACAAAATACTGAATTATGGACTTTTTTCTTCTTTTTTCTTCTTTATTCTTATGTTATAAGAATAACATAATTTGACACAAGAAGAAGGTGGAATTAAAGCCTGTTTTGCAGCACAGTGAACATTTTCACTGTAGTGTCGATTCAAATAGACTGGCGGTTTTCATGCTTTTCTGTACACTCTGAACAATGTGTCTACATAGTTATTAGATTACTTAAAGGAAATGCTTTCCTAATGTTCTCTCATTGGTCAGTATCTGGAAAGCTAGATTGAAATGATCACTTGGAAGTGACATAGCCATACACATGAGAATTGAAGGTTGTCAAGTTCCCAAAGAGGCCTGCTATGAGCAGAAGAATGTACAGTGATGCACGGGAGACTCCACTGTACAAGATGCAAGTTCCCTTAGAGGGTTAGCTAGTCACCACATGACAAATAGGGATGATCTGTATTTTAAGCTATGAAATATACTAACATTTAAGCAGGAAATAAGCATTTAGAAAGCTAGCTATCTGGAAAATTATTTTCTAATAGGAAAAAAATACATATGCATTTTAATATTTTCTCATTAATCTCAAATCCAGATTGGTATTACTGAGAAGGTAGTGGCTAAATTCTAGGGAATAGAACTGAGTAACTGCCTAGCAGGAAAAACTCAATGTAAACATGGAAGAGGTTTGGTAAACAACTGTGAGTTTGGAAATCCAAAGGGAAGTAATTTTAATAATGAGGACTCCACATCGCCCAGAATCCAGGTCAGAGCTGAGCTCTCAGGGCTGACAATGAGGATCAGGGCTGAGATGCAATCACAGTAGTTATTGATTTTCAGGCTTTTGTTACATCAAGCAACAACAGCATCTCCAGGAGCCACCAGCTCTCCCTCCCATCTCTGGCAGGGAAAGTCTACCTAGTGACAGAATGGCCACATCCTCCTGAGTGGTATGTGTGCCTTCAAATAGGCTGCCCATGCGGAATCTGCTCCCTAGAAGCATGCACAAATGGCAGGGACCTGGCCATGCCCAAGAATGGCATTGAGGAGGGCAGGTAGCAAAAAAAAGTCCAGTATTAGTTAGGGTAGCACAGCATTGGCCTAGACAATATAGAATTAACAGGCAGCCAGGGTAGCAGACAGCAGTGTTAGACCATGAAACGGTGTTCCTTCCCGTCATGGGCCATAAGGATAACATTCCGATTGGAAGTCCAGATGAGGCGGGCCAGCCTAAGGGCATTATGGGAGCCAGGGGATGCTGGTTGTACTGGAGGTACCTGGTAGGTCTTAATGCAGCGCAGCTGAGGTGCTGAGTTCAGCATACCAATGCTTCCCAGGAGTGATGTGTTCATCTGCAGGGACAAGGAACATACATGTCACTTTAAGAATCCTTTCCTCTTCCTCCAGAGAGAGTGGCTTATTTCTTCTACCCACTCTCTCCCCCTGAATGATAATTCACACTAACTTTTCAGTTACTCTAACTCAAAATGGCTCCTCTAAGTAGATTTCAAATTGTTCTGGTAAAGTACAAGCAAGATGTAAATAGAGTAAGAGCTGACTAGGCCATGCCCTAAGCCCCATTCCCATCATCATCATTCTGACTCCTATCAGCCTTTTCAAAAGCTCTGGAAAACTACTCTCTCTCTCTCTCTCTCTCTCTCTCTCTCTCTCTCTCTCTCTCTCTGTGTGTGTGTGTGTGTATGTATTATGTACTTCATGTGTGTATATGCATGTGGCTGGAAGTCAGAGGTTCATGCTGGGTATCATCTGCAATTATTCTCCATCTTATATACTGAGGCAACATCTCTCCGTCACAAATTCAGTTTGTCTAGCTAATCTACTTGTCTAGGGGATCCCAGCATATTGGGTGCTGGGATCCAAACTCAGTTCCTCAATGTTTTACCCACTGAGCATCTCTTCAGCCCTCGGCTCCTCCTTATTTTCAAGAGAGAAACGAGAAGCACTTTCATCCCCACCACTCTGCTTCCCTACTAAGAACAATAAATTTTTCATGCTTTATTAATAAAACCTTTTCACTACTTGACTATTTTTGTCTTTTTGAGAATTTTTTCTGATTTTAATTAAAATGTATTTTTTCTTAATCCTTTCACAAAATGCAAACAATAAAAATATAAATTATGAACAACTATACAATTAGATTAAAAGGTGTTGAATATCAAATGGTTGTTGTTTAAGTGGACTGGTTTTGGAGCCACTGAATTTGAAGGTTTCTTGAAGTTCTAAATATTACTTAAATGACTTCAATACGCATTATTTGTGCTACCATAAATCACAGAGAAAGCATTCTGAAAACTGGAAAGAAACCTTGGAAATAATCTTCTTCCTCTGACTAAGACTCCTCTGATGAATAGAGCTTCATCTACATGGATCACATGCTAGCTAAGGGGGAAAACATGCCTATCATGACCCAGCTGCACCAGCAGTTGAAATCCTAGTAGATCTTAGGACCTTTAAGATGTGTTATTGTGATACCATGCTCTGAATTTGGATCAGTGCAAAATACAAGCCATTCCTTTTCCAGCCCTTCTCAGTAGCAGGATGGTGTCAGAGGGCGTAAATCATGGCATCTCTAGCAGGGTGCGTGCAGGCACCACTGACATTTTCACAATTTAAATCATCTTGAGTAATAACCCTTTTAAGATGACTAATGTTACTGATTTTCCTGCATTAATAATAGTGCCGAACACAACACAAGAGGTGAAAAAAATCACTAGTGTACGAGGTCACATTTTAAAGCAAGTGTATGGTCATTGTTAACTCTTTCTGTTAACATTCAGTTCAAGACAAGCAGTGCCTCACCTGTCACCCATCCAAGGTCTGTTTCCTGGCTTCCTTTCTTCTTTTTCCTAAAAAGCTTCACACTAGATACAACCCTAAGCCTTACTGCCTCAAAAAGGTTCCCTACTGTTTAAAATGTCAGCGATGGTGGTGAGCTCAACTTGCTAGTACCACATCTTCAAAACATAACAGTATAATTAGCCCTCTTATAAAACAGATCCAAATGACCTAGAAAATTGTTGGTTAAAATTAACTGGCATTAGCAGGTGTACTGTGCTTTTAAAAATATATGACTTCTCAGCTGATAAAGAGCTACAAAGTATTTTTCATTTCTTATGGGATTTGCTATGAAAATATGTATGAAGCTTGATTTCTGCTGGTGGCTGAAGATGCAAAGGGCATATAACAGGCTTGGATGTGCCTCAATGTAGCCATTACAAGGAATGAGCTGAGAGGTAAAGGATGAAAGTATCTTGTAGAAGTGCCATAAAGGAACAAAAAGCCATTGCTCTTTCTGGATTACGGTGAGCTGAGTCACCCCTTTTCTGCTCAATGCTTCCACTGAACAGTTTTCCAACCTAGCACAGGGTATGCCACGTTCTCAGAGGCCATGAAGACCCACAAGCTCATTAGATTTCATCTTTCTACTGACCATCCAGCCAACAACCCTTCAAATGAGGACTGGTCTGTGTTTCCAGGGTGAAGGTTAATTTTCATTCAAACAATAAACCATTCTGCTAGTTAATGTTATTTTTGTTTAAATTCATTGATGTTTGGCTATAAACTATGCTAAATTCAAGGAAACTTAAACTTTGAATGAAAGCTACACAGAATTACAAAATTTAGCAATGCTAAGCATTTTCTCTTATTAAAATATTATAATATAAAATTTTAAATAGAATAAAAAAAATTCTCCAAACCTTACTTCTTTGTGATAATCACTGTCAGAATTTTGATAAACAACCTTTGAATCTCCCAACTCATTCATATGACCAGTTCATGCACACACATACATGCACACACACAAACCACACATGCACATAAATCACATGCAAACTTAAACACCTGGGACTTATATGCAAATTGCATATACAATGATATATACATACACTTACACACTATGCATGTCTGTGCACAATGTGCACACACATATCAGATGCACTCTCAAGCAAGTGTCCTGTACTTATTGCATACTGCATACTATACACACATATCACATGCACATTTAAACACCATGCACTCATGTGCACACTGTATCCACACATAACACACAGAGATCTAAGAAACAGGCTCACATTAAAGGTGCTTTTACAATCTGGTTTTTCAATTCAGCAATATGTAAGGAAATTATCATCACTGTTTTCGAATGTCTGAGTAGCACTCCACTGTATGATGGAGTAACTATAAAGAAACCAGTATCTATGCAATTTATTAACATTTTTGAAAGACAAGATTTATTTGTTTAGTGGTATTGGTAATCTTTGCATGAGAGAATTAAGTGTTTTTTCATTAACACACTCTCCTCCTTGGAATACCAAATATATATACTAAAGTAAAACATCCAAATTGTAGGAATATGGTTTGTTACTGCCAGATCACACTATTTAATAGCTAACTATAAAAAATGACCAAAATCCAACACAGGCTTCTCCCTTTCCTTCAGAAATTTGTACCAAATACTAGTTATGTGAAGATTATTTTCTGAACAAAAAAACACATATAGATATAATTCATCAAAGCAGAAAATGTTTTAATGCCTTCCCCAAAGTAAGTAATGCTGCACACAAACCTTTTACTGAGTCTCACTTGAGTAATCACCCAACCAATATTTCTCATTAACACTCATTTCTCAGCAAAGATTTTTATAGTTTATAGTTTTAGTAAGGATCTGTATTAATAAGACTTCATTAAGTTTTCAAAATATATTATAGTACACTTCCTGGAATGATCCAAAGTCTTCTCAGACACCATTAGAACTAAGCAGCATGGATCTATGTCAGTGGAGCAGGAGTGGATGCACCCATTGCAGTAAGACTCTAATTCAACAAAAGCCACTACAATTCATGGGGAGCTGTCATATTTTCTTGCACAGTCAGAATGTTCTTTCTTCATGGCTTCCATTTAAATCTGGAGACTGTAGAGGGCACGACTCCACAATGTAGGAGTTGGCTGCACCTTCAATTCTGATGCTCTATTAGGGGAAGCAAGGACCTGCGAGTGGCTGAACTATCTAGTGCTTTGACACATGCAGATGGCATCAGGCAGTTCTTGGAGTAGGAAAACATAGGCTCAGATGTTCTTGAGCAAGCAGAGAGGGACAGGAAAAGGAATCAGAAATATACCATCTAGTATATGGTCTTGGCTTTCAAAATAAGAAAGAAACCCACTATCCACAATCCCACCTATGTGCTGGGTAGAGATCTGGATAGAAACAGACATTGTTTCAAGAAAGTGATGAACATGTATATTCAAATAGAACCTTAATGATATAAACAAGGGTGGGAAAAAGAAAAAACAAAAAAACCTTACCACTCAACAAATTCAAGAAAATGCTTAAAAGCTGACAAATTGGGTTTATCTTTTAGTTGAACAAAAGTTGGACCAAAACCCAAAACTAAAAATAGACAATCAAACAAAAAAAGGGGCTTTGTTTCTTATTTATAAAAAGGCAAACATGGGAAAATCTAGTCTCCTTGAGATCTAGGCCCTGGAATTTGCTAATTACTCTATCTCCAGTGTGGGCCAGAACCTAGCACCTGGACATGTAGGCAAATGTGTACCCATCCAAGACTCCAGAAAAACAGGAATTAAAGAAACATTTGTATGAAAGTACAGGTAGCATAATGGTACAGGGCCCACTGGGCCAGACTTGAGTAGGAAAAAACCATGAATGGTTAAGCTCTTGGAAGAACCGGTGTTTGAAGCCCATCTGTGCATATCTAATGGACTCATGGGGAAATCACAGATGAAAATGCCAGTTCTGTGGTTGTTCAGAGTCAAAAATGAAGACTAAGTGAGATCTCTGATTGATGGAGTTTAATATGAGTTAATTTAGGTGCTGAAGATACAATGAGAAAACCTGGAAGGCTAAATTAGATTAAAAAGTTGTTTTTTTTTTTTTTTAAAAAAAAAAGGTCTGACAGATTTGGAAGTGTCACATTTCAGTAGGATGCTTTTAATTAGACAATTTATTGTATTAACTTTACATCCTATTAGCTATTGATTTTATTTTTAAATCATCATCAAGTTGTGTTGAAGTCTCCTCAAAACTTTAATTTATTTTTCAGCTTTTAAAGCAATATGTTGGTCTTACATAGTGCATTTGCATTCTCTAAAAATGAAGTTACTATCAAAATCTTGGGATAACTACTGAGTAGGGATTTATTGGCAATATTTTTCTAATTGTCAGGACTAAAGAGAGTTAAAAAAGAGAAAATGATGGTAAGTAGTAGTCTCCTAAAAAATTAACTGCTTAAAATTTGCATTTAGTTTAATCAAAATTAAATATATATATATATATATGTTCCCATGAAATGCAAGAAAAAGATACTCTAGTTTTTTTTAAGTGTCTTGCACAGTTTAGAAATTCAGAACATTATATGAGCACCAGACCTGGTAGTACATGCCTCCAATCCTAGCACTAGAGTTTAAGGCCGCCGGGGCTATTAGGAGACCATTTCAAAAAGGAAAAACAAACAAACAAAAAAACAAAACTCAAGAAACAACCTTTCACCAAAACAAAATCAGGACATAAACAAAAAAGGAGACAAAATACTAGGAGAATACCCATGTCCTATGCTCTACCAAAGTAGGTCCAGAGAGCTTGTTAGAATGTCTAAATTATGGCTGGAGTGCAGCTTCCCCTGAAGTCTGATCCAGCCAAGCCCCACCTGTGTTCCTACTCCTCCTCTCATGGCTCCACCCAGATACCCCTTTCTCTAGAAGGCTTCCCACCACCTCATTCTCAGATTCTCTGTATTGTAACTGTGTGCATGTTTACTTGTGTTTCCTAAAGGCTGAAGTCCCTGGAGAGCAGATGTTCCTTCTCTGCCAGATTGCATGCTGGCGCTGAGCACATAGTCAGCAATCTGAACACTGGATATTTGTGTAAGGAAGGGAGAAAGGGTACAAGGAAGGCTGGCAGACAGGCCCAACAGGAAAACCTTCCCACCAAAGCACATCATACAGTATATATTTAAGACCTGCTTACCTGCCAGAAAGAAATGTGGCTGTCAGTGTTTGAGTAGGTGGCCAGGTAACGCCCATCAGGAGCAAAGGACACGGCAGTGATTGGCCCCTTGTGCCCATGGATAGTCTGAAATGAAATCAATAGATTATTAGTGACATGCATTCAGTAGAAGTCTTACAAGTACTTCTGTGAACATACTCAATGTTGAACAGGTGGTATCATGGATATTTCATACTGCAAACTGCAACATTATTTATTTTTACAATCAGGTTATAAAAATGAAGAAAAGTAAAAAATTCTACATGTATGTAAGGGCATCAATCTTGTTCTGAGGAGTGGGTCTATCTTCTAGTTTGAAAGACATTATGAGCCCAAAGAGAAAGTGCGTATTAGTGAAAAAATCAGAGCTTTAATTCTTTACATTACAGGGAAGAATTCCACAATTAATTAGAAAGTTGTGACAGCTGTTCCTGGTTGTCAACTTGACCATATTGAGGATTAGCTAAAAACCAAATGGCTGGACACATCTAAGAGGGAGATTTTTCTTAATTAAATCTTTTGAAGTGAGAAGAAACAGCTTTACTGAGATCTTTTGAGGTGGGAAGATTCATCGCTAACCTTCTGCTAGCAGCCTCCCTAGAAGGAAGGAAGAACCTTGCTCTCTTTAGCAACTTGCTGTTGCTCACAAACCCTCTCTGTGACTGACTGGCATTAGAGCTGACTTCTCCAGGGTTCTGGTGTACACTGAAGACCAGCTGAGAAGATCAGCCTTGTGGAATGACAGCTTCTGCTCCTGGGCCTTGTGCTCAGAGTTGGCTATTGTTGAACAATTTGCTGTATCATAACTTTAGCCACTCTAATAAATCCCTTTTCTGTAGAGATAGAGATTTAGTCTACCTGTTCTGTCTCTCTAGCAAACCCCAACTAATATAAAAGGTTAAAAAAAAAACCACCAAAATTTACCATGATTACCCAGAAACTTGTTTATTGGAAGTAAAAACCAATCAAACCTTTATTATATATAATCTCTGCTCTGAAAGAAGTTAAAGACTAATTTCAGCTCCTTAATATAATTACACATTTTTCACATTTTGATCCTTGATCCTTGATTTTATACACTGTGCTTAACTACATACAGCTGCAATAGTAAGCATATATACATGTTTGCACTGGAGGAATGGGCACATATAAATCAAACACTATTAAAAACATGTTAACAGGGACAGTCTTGAACCTCTGCCAATAGCTATCATTGTTTTAACAATGAATAATGAAAAGAAAATGGTATTTTAGAGTAGGGCTCTGATAAAAGGTCTTTACTAATAAAACAGTAAACTCATCTAATGATATTAATAATTACTGAAAATACTCCATGCTAAGAAAACTGGCCTAATACTGTAACCTAACCCACATTCAACTGTTAAACACCACACCTCCATTATGTCATTTAATTCCCAGAGTCTTCCCTGTGTCTTTAATAAAGTGAGGAAATGCGACTCAGTGATGAGCAGACTTGTGATGTCACTCAGGGCATACATGCTGTAAATTTTTATAAGAAATTTTACATAATGGATATCTGAAAACTCAAATGAGAAAGACTAGAGAGACAGAGACATGAGCCAAGCACATTCTTAATGTCCTTTGCTATCTTCTTTCCTGTCATTTAATTTGATGGTCAAGTACTCAAAGAAAGAATGTTATTCTGGTAATACAGACATGGGCAGCAGAGGGCATGGGAGTTGAGTCAGACTGTCTGAGTTTGCATTTGGCTCGGTATTTATTCACTATGGAACCAGGGTCATATTAGTTAAATACAGAGTATCAATATCTATAACAGAGGGATGATGATGTTCATAGCGATTATGTGTGTGTCAAAGAGCTTTGTGAAAATTAAATGAGCTAATATACATGTTGTAACCTGCACATAGTAAACCTCAGCAAATACTATTGACATTTTTGGTTATGCTTGTTTACCTAGGAATGATCACACAAATCTAACAATCACATAACTAAATTGTTTACTTTAGTTTTAATAACCCTTCACCCACAAGTTCAAACTTGGTATTCAAGTTTGCTTAGAAACAGACTTCAGACTGTGCCTTATCAAGACATGTGGGAGCTATCCATGGTGCTGCCAACAAGTGTGTTAAAACAATGGGTATTTAACTTGTGCTGAATAGCTATTGAAGAACACCAATGCAATCAAACATCAGCTATGCTAGGGTGAAATTTATTCTAGGCAGGAGGAAAGTCTTTAAGAAATTAAATGTCTGTAGTCACTTCCTAGACCAGTTTAAAGAACTCAATGGGAAAGCATGTTCACTTTTAAAAATTATTATCCAGTTCTGGAAAACCATAACAAACAAACACCTTATTTCCTTTGGGCCAATATGAATCCCCCCACTGTTTCAAGCCTGGCTTCACTCCTTAGATTTCCCACTTGCCATAGACCAGAACAGCTTCTTTATTAGCAAGTGGTAATGAAGTAAGTTCACAGTGTACAGAAAGACATCCCACATCACTCTACTTTTTTTGGTGGGGGGGGGAGTTAAGACAATTGAGGAGATCTTGGTTTATAACAGAGGATCATCAAAACCAATTATTATTAGTGGTAGTAGTAGTGGTGGTGATGGTGGTGGTGGTGGTGGTGGTGGTGGTGGTGGTGGTGGTGGTAGTGGTAGTGGTGTGGATTGAATCCAGGGCCTTGAACATGATGTAAGCAACCTAGCCCAATCCTAGCTCTGAACTATAGGTGTATTTTGTTTGATCTGCAAACTGTTTGAAAAGCTTTGTGCCTCTATTTCTAGCTTAGCATACCTCATGTGAACCGAGCTGCTGAAGAGATGGCTCTGGGTCAGCTTAGGCCTTTTTGCTCTTCCCAGTACAGGACTGACACAAGAGCAGACAGGCCTGCTGATTCAATCTGGCCTTTGATTGCAAATATTTGATTTAAAACAGTGTCCCATGCTCCAAGATCTGAGCAGCCATCTAAAACCATAAGCAGACTACAAATTCTAAGAACACAGGGGACCCTTCTTGAAAACCTCAGTGTCCTGAGTAGAAGCAGAGCAGGCACGTTCTGGACAGTAGCTCTCCAAATAGCCACACAGAATGCAAATCTCCTGGTTAGCATCCTGCCTCAGTTATCAACAAATAAACCATAGGATTTCATATCCAGCACCCAGGTAGCATGCTCTCTTGTGAAAGTCAGTCCCACTAAATGCAAAAAACCAGACACTGGGCTCACGTCTGCCCCCTGTAGGACATGTCTGGCAAGTTCACCCAACATCTCCCATTTTACAGAGACTAGTGTTCAGGACATTTATATAAAGGACACTATCTCTATCTTCTATCTCTAACAGATGCTGTAAATAAGTTCCTCCAGGATTTTTTTTTAAATCAGGAAAATAGCTTGTTTATTAGACACATTTCTTTTTATATCATATCAGTCATTACATAATCCAATGGTATTTCCTTTACTGCCAGAAAGCTCAGAACTAAATTTATGCCCAGTCTGTGTTTAGTAATAAACACTGCCTACACATTCTTCTTATCTTTGTTCTGTTCTCATCTGAGTGGTTTGAAGACCAAAATACACTGAGTTTGAATCTAAATTTCTTTGAAGTGTGTTTTAGACAAACTGTGATTAGCTTAAAAACACAAGCAAGCAGGCACCTGCATACACTTACAAATGCATTTGCACACACACATACACATATAAACACAGGTATACACACGTATGCTAAAATGCTGCTGCATACCCCTATAGAAACGTCTCTAAAGCAACCTACAGAAGCTTCAGGAGCACAGTTGCAGCTGACACATGAGTCTGTTATAGTCACTACCTCAGCCCTGGAGGCACTTTGGCTCCCACTATAATGAAATGTTGCCCATGGTCTTTTGTTCAGATTCTCTGGACTTGAAGATTGGTGTAGATGTCATAATTCCTACAATGCATTAGACACCAGTTGTGGAGTATCTCACTGAACTGGTAAAGTGACCTGTGAGGTGGCAAGCCTAGTCTCAGATACTAAACCCCAAGGGCCATTTTCAAAACAACAGGTCTCAAAAAATAGTTTAACTGTCTTTTTGTGTTCAAATGGGTATCAATGTCTTGTTACATATCTTTTCTTAGTCAAAGATATTGCTGTATTGAAAAGAGATAAAAGAAATTAATTCAATGAACATGTATGCACAACATACTCAAATGTATGGGAAAGTTCACAGCACTACAGAAAAGACAGAGATTCCCATTTGGTGCTGGCATAACTGGATGTCAACATGTACAAGAATGCAAAAAGATCCCCATCTATTGCCCTGCACAAAACTCAAGTCCAAGTGGGTCAAAGACCTCCCCATAAATCCAGTTACACTGAACCTGATAGTAAGAGAAGTGGGAAGTAGCCATGAGTGCACTGGCACAGGAGACGACTTCCTGAATATAACACCAGTAACACAGACACTGAGAGCAACAGCTAATAAATGAAAAGCTTCCGTAAGGCAAAGGACACTAAATGGTAGCCTACAGAAAGGAAAAAGATCTTTATCAACCCCATATCTGACAGAGGGCTGATCTCCAAATACATAAGGGCACCAAGAGACTAGACATCAAAATAACAAATAACTGGATTAAGAAATGGTATATAGATTTAAGCAGAAGAATATTGCATGCCTGAGATACACTTAAAGAACTTCTCAACATCCTTAGCTATCAGGGAAATGAAAATCAAAATGGCTCTGAGATACCATCTTATACCTGTCAGAATGGCTAAGATAAGGAAAAAAAAAAAGCTAATGATAACCTACGCTGGAGAGAATGTGGAGAAAGAGAAACACCCCTCCACTGCTGGTGGGAGTGCAAACTTGTACAGCCACTTTAGAAATCAGTGTGGTGGTGATGTGAGGCGCCTTTTTATATGTAGTGAATATTATTGCTTAATAAAGGGACTGTTTTGGCCTATGGCAGGGCATCTTAAAAGCAGGCAAAAAAATCTGAGCATAAAGTCAAGAGAGGGCAGAGTCAAGAGAGACATAATCCACCCACCAAAGAACAATATGTAAAAAATTCAAGTAAGCCACAAGCCACATGACAAGACAGATTAATAAAAATAAGTTAATATAAAAAAGCTACCTAGCCAGAAGCCTGAGCCATGGGTTAAATAGCATGTAATTAATATAAGTGTCTCAGTTTAGGGGGCTGAGCAGTGCTTGGTGGGTTCAGACCTTGAGACTAGGCCAGGCCAAAACCTCTACTACCAGACGTTTTCTCAGAAAATTGGAAATCAATCTACCTCAAGACCCAGCGGTTCCATCCAAACAATGTTCAATCATACTACAAGGACACTTACTTGCTCAGCTATGTTCACAGCAGCTTTTTTCATAATAGCCATAACCTGGAAACAACCTAGATGCCCCTCAACTGAAGAACTGAAAATAAATAAAGAAAATGCGGTGCATTTATGCAATGGATAACTCAGTGGTTAAAAAACAAAACAAAACAAAAAAGCTGAAACCAAAACAAACAAAAAAACCAATGATATCACGAAATTTGTAGACAAATATATGGAACTAGAAAAAAATCATTCTGAGTGAAGTAAGCCAGACCCAGAAAAACAAACATGGTATGTTCTCACTCATAAGTGAATATTAGATGTAAAGCAAAGGGTGACCAGACGACAACCCACAGTTCCAGAGAAGCTGGATAACAAGGAGAACCCTAAGAGGGACACATGGATTGCCCTGGGAAGGGGAAATAGATGAGATCTCCTTGGTAACTGGAGGTGGGGTGAGGTAAAGGGGAGAAGACAGGGGCTGGGAACATGAGGGATCATGATGGTCTAGCTGTGGGAGGATGGGGAGAGAAAACAAGGAAAGAGCTATCTTGACAGAGGGGGTGGAGGTTGGTTATGGGGTTATAGAGAAACCTGGCATCCAGGAAACTCCTAGGACTCCACAAGGATGAGCCCAGCTGAGACTTAGCAATAGTGGAGAGGGTGCCTGGCTGACATTCTCCTGTAATCAGACTAGTGACCATCCTAATTGTCATCATAGAGCCTTCATCCAGTAACTGATGGAAGCAGGTGCAGAGATCCAGACAAGCACTGGGCCATGCTACTGGAGTCCATCTGAAGAGAAGAAGGAGGGATTATATGAGGAAGGGGAGAGGGTCAAGATCAGGATGGAGAAAACCCACAGATACAGCTGACCCAAGCCAGTGGGAGCTCATAGACTCTAGACCTGTAACAGGTAGGGAGCCTGCATGGAACCGGCCTAGGCCCTCTACATGTGGGTGACTGTTGGGCAGGTGGTCTGTTTGTGGGGCCTTTAGCAGTGGGACCAGGCCCTGTCCCTGGAACATGGTGGAATGCCTGCTCAGCCTTGATGCAGGGGGGAGGAAATTGGTCTTGCCTCAACTTGCTATGCTATGCTATGCTTTGACTTACCCTTTCTGAACAGAGATGGAGGAGGAGTGGATGGAGGTGTAGAAGGGAAGTGGGGGAGGGAACAGGAGAGAGAGAGAAAATACTGTAGTTGGTATGTAAAATAAATTTTAAAAATTAATGAAAAAGAAAAGACAGATAATATGAAGAAAATAATCTAATTTTGGAAGTGCTCGAAGGAACAAGAGAAATTATACAATTATCCCAGACAAGAGACAGAAACAATTATCCCAGGCAGGAGACAGATTATTAAACACTTCAACCCATTGCCCAATGAAAGAAAAAGATCTAAGGGACCAGATTAATAATGAACAGTACTTATATGATATCTAATAAAAAAATCTTTCCTAACCATTTTTCTCACTATTGTTCTGTTCTCATCTATGTGGTTGAGACCCCCCAAATTTTACTTTTAACAAAATTAGGGCAATTTATAAAAGTAAAATTTTGCAATCACAAATATCACATGTAAAAGGTTTACAAAGAATTTACCAACCATTTGCAACAAACAAACAAGCAAACAAAACCCCAAATAATAAAAAAGAACACACACCTTCACAGCACCAAGGTCTTAGGGATGAGAGAGAAGTGGCTGGCTACCTTGAGATCAGCATGGTTGAATCTGGAGTAGTAAGGCAGATGTAATTTGAGGGCATGGGAGCTCTGCTCCCAGTGGTTGTACATGTCCACAGAAGACCCACTTATGCCTTCCATAGAGGCATATGCACTGCAGCCAGCAAACAGGGCAAACATGCATTCTATGTTTCAGAAGCACAAACATGGTAGATGCCTGAAGTTAGGAAATGCCTGAACAAAGTGTTCACTGGTCTATGGAGGCAAGAGATAGATTGGAGATGGCCATAATATTCAGGAAATGCCCAGGGAGTAAGACAGACATTAGCTCGGACCTGATAGCATTTAATGATGGCCACCAATGCCAGTGTGGGTCAAGCTCTGGTTACTCTGCATGGTTTCTTTTATGTATTCACAGCAGACAAATCAGAAAGGGCCCAAGAAGAAAAGAACATAGTATGTGATTTGCATGTCTTTCCAGGGTCCCAACATAGGAAGTTACAGATTCCATGGCAGGCTGGCAAAGAGGTAACTTTTCATAACAGAGAGGAAACAAAGACTCTGATTGACAGCTTTGCTTGCTGGGCAAGGAAAAGGCACATTCAATCACAGCCAATTCAGATGTTAAGATTGAATTATATCCAGGAAAAAAAAATGTTCTCTCACACCTTTAATCCCAGCATGGGGAAAGACCAGGAATGGTGACCTATGTCTTTAATCCCAGCAGATCTGAGATTGAGGCCAATTTGGTTTACAGAGGAAGCACAAGTTCCCAGGCAGGTAGTGGTGGTGCCATGCCTTTAATCCCATAACTGCAGAGACAGAGATCTTTCTGTGTTTCTGGTGAGCTCAGGGCTAACTACCAAATAATAGTAGCCCACACCTTTAATCTTAACAGGGATATGATGCAACTGGGCAAAGAAGGTATTTAAGGCAGGTGTAGGAAGACAGAACTGGCATTAGAAGGCTGAGGAAGCTGGAAGACAGCTGGGTGAGATTTGACTGTAGTGTTTTCTCTCTTTGATATTTCAGTCTTTCCCCAATATCTGGCTCTAAGTTTCCTTTAATACAACCAGAATTCTTACAACAATGTTCCCTTTTCTTCCAAACAACTGCTTTAGGAAAATTTCATCAGATATTTAAGAGTCACCTGTTCAAGGAAACAAATAAGAAGTTCAGCAAGAAGCTAAGGTAGACACTAACCTTACATCCATTAAATAGTGGATCATCTCACCATGGCTGCTCATAAGGCTTAGTCATATCATTGCTAAACAGTGGATCATTTAACTATATGACAAAGCCTGCTCAAGCATTTCTGTGCAAGCATCTTAGGACCTCACAATATTGCCAAAAGGTTACCCTTTTTAATTGTTAGTAATGAGACCTATTTCTACTGATAGCTTATAGCTCTAATTTTACCTTCATCTTGAACTATATCAGTATCCACAGTTATGATGTTTTATAATAGTAAATATATAATAAATGCAAGACTTTCCTAGTGCAATTCTAAAAAGAAAAAGGCCATACTGTTAGAAGTTAGAAAAGATAATATGGAACTAAAGTGAGTTTCACTATTTGCATATAAGCATATATATGAATTTGACTCTTCACTTTAATGCACAGATTCTTTTACTAGTGATCACACTCACAAATTCTGTTCTGCTGTCAGCTTCACCAATTCATGGAATCATAAGCTATAATCAATACAAGAAACACTGGTTACTTGGCCATTATTTCTAGTCATATACCATATATTTAATCAGCATTCCCTGTAGAGTTCTGAAAAAGATTCACTTCAATGAAAAGTGAATTAAACACTCTATTACTGAGATTAACTATAAAGGTATATTTAATATTCTTAAAGTAGATACACTTAAACCTTTGTATCTTTTGTGCAATTATATTGTCGAATGATGAACAAAACAAAGAGCTGAAGTTATTAGTGATGTTTCATTACAAAGGTGAAAGCATCAACATTTACATAAGTTCTCGCTATGCCTAAGCTGGTAGAATATTATCCCCCACAGAAGAAAATCAAGACACTATATTGCTTATATCATAAGGATTATCAGTATGTAGATATCGAAACACTATTTAATTCATCAATGTCAGCTAGTTTATCCCCAAATGACATATAAATCACTGTTAGTAACTGCACATGGCCAAAAGTGCTATAGCATTTTTAAAGAAATAGAGTCCATTTACTTGTGTTTTATCTTCTAATAAAACTTATGGTAGCTCACTTTGTTATATTTATCCTTGTCTATTCCCATTAAGATGTTAGAATGATACCAAATATTCTTGTCTTCTCCTCAAATGTATATTCATTTCAATTAGACAGTGATAGAAAATAATTCAATTAATTGATTAGTTTCAGTACATCCTGTTAGGGAGATGTCACAGCAAGTTGACTCTCATTCCAGACTTGGCATAATACAAATCAAAAAGCAACATCTCAACCTTCCTTCAAAAAAGAAGCTAGAATAAAACAAATAAACAAAAGCCCAACTTTCAACCCTTAAATCTCTTTTGAATCACTGTAAATCCACCACGGGGTTTATGTGCTGAGACAGTGGGAGAGAACGAAGCCTTTGAGAAAGGCTGAGCTCCCTTCAAGACTAGAGAGGCAGGCTTCCATTTACTACAGTCCTTTATTTTGTATATTTTATGTCTACAGCAAGAAAGAGGCAGGCTCTTAATTTTATAACTTCTCTCTTTCTCTCTCTCTAAAAATCTGCTTACTTTCTCTGTCTTCAGAGGACATACAACTAAATGACTCGATGAAAACCATCAGGGCTATCGAGGCAGTTGCAAATGGAGGTGGCAGAGACACTGTGATCACAGGCTGAGGTTTCTGGGGGTCAGCCCTACATATTCCTCCATCCTGCCCATTGAAGAAACCATGGCAGCTCTGGGTTCAGTTGACTCCAGGATAGGGGTCTGCTTCATTGACTGTGTTGTCTGACCAGTGGGCCCTTTTTGTCCCCACATGATTGTGTAACACAGCTAGAAACCTGAGCTCCATTCTAGACTGGGCTTCCTGTGGGTTGGCCTTAACACCAGATCTGTTTGCCTCAGCCTCTTGAATGTTTACATTATAGGTAAAAGCCTATACCATACCTGGCCACTTTATTTCCTTTAAAAAAATATGGGTGGATACATGAACATGAACATATGCGCATGCGCGCGCGCGCGCGCGTGCGCGCGCACACACACACACACACACACACACACACTGAAAATTACTTCTAGTCCTACATATTTTTTGTTATCAGGCTGGCTGGGGTCTGTGTGGCATGTGCGGAAAAGAATAAGATTAACTATTCTCCCCTTCTAGGGTTTCCCCTAAGTGCCAGGCTAGGATCAGGGAGACATTGTTTCACCTTCTCCTACCTACACTTTGGAATTACTGTATGGGTAGATAGGAAACCTTTGTAATTTTCCTGTCATAAATGATTATGTGTATGTGGGAGAGAGAGAGAGAGAGAGAGAGAGAGAGAGAGAGAGAGAGAGAGAGAGAGAGAGAGAGACGGGGTTGGGGAGGGACTGGAGAACAGAGGGACAGCAAGCAAGACTGGCAAAGCTTGGGAGGGTGGTGACTACAAAACCTCCAGAATGGCCAGGATCTACAGAGAAAAGGCTGCAGTAAAAGCTGCAGTGAGGAGATTAGGGAGGACGGCCAATCAGGAAGACAGCAGGAAAGGCTTGGGACTGTTGCTGAGTATGTGCAGTGAGCCACATTGAGAGAATCTCTTCACTCAACAAGGGCAATATCTTTGAAAATACAGAAGACATTGGTATCCAAGCCATCATATTCTCCATATGATTTAGATATCAAAGTAAACTCATTTAATACTACATTAACTCTTAAACATTTTCCTATGTTTGGAGATTTGAAATATCATGTGATGACATTGTTTATTTACTTATTTAGTGGTGTGTGTGTGTGTGTGTGTGTGTGTGTGTGTGTGTGTGTGTGAGAGAGTGAGAAAGAGAGAGAGACAGAGACAGAGACAGAGACAGAGACAGAGACAGAGAGAGAAGTTGACATTGGATACCTTCCTTAGTTTTCTCCATCTTCAGGGATGAACCAATCTCTGCCTCCCTAGCACAGGGGTTGCAAAGAGCACCATTAGGCCCTGATTTTTATGTGTGGGCTGGGTATCAGAACTCACATCCTCATACTTGTATGGCAAGTAACCCATCTCCCCAGGCCCACAACCCAGTTCTAGATGATCGTATTTGTGCAGGTAGAGCTCTCTTTTAAACAAAACATAGTAAACAATACAATCTTCTCCCTGAGTACTTACAAAGATTAACACAGTAAAAGGTAAAGATGCTGCAGTAGTTTGAGTGTGGTGGCACTACTAGGTATGGCTTGGTTGGAGTAGGTGTGGCCTGGTTGAAGGAAGTGTGTGACTGTAGGGGGTGGGAGTAACAGACCACTTCCTGCAGCCTGAATATCAAGATGTAGCCAGCATGATGTCTGCCTGCATGCTGCCATGTCCCACCATGATGATAATGGCCTAAACCTCTAAAAATGTAAGCCACCCTAATTAAATGTTTTCCTTTATAAGAGTTGCTATGGTCATGGTGTCTCTTCACAGCATCAGAAACCCAAACCAAGACAAATGCTTTTTAAGAATATAGGGAAAAAAAGCACAAAAATCTTACTTTCTATATTTTTAGTGTATACCTTATTTCAAACACACAGAAGTCTTGGTCCAGGCACACAGCATATTCTTAGAAAGTATGAATTGATGGATATGATTCTTAACAAGCACAAAAAGGAAAAACAGTAAAACAAACACATACCAGTTTTAACATGAAAATAATTAAAATAAAATTTTTCACAAATATTAAACACAGAAAAAACAAGCAGAGAAGGGCAGATTCCTGAAGTCTGACTGTGTTCAAATTTTGCCTCTATGACGACTAGAGGACATGTATACAAGTTCAACTCACTGATGCCTCATCAAGGGATATCTCTTCTTTGATGTCTAATCAAATTCAAACAGTGGCAAGATACAGATGTGGTAAAAATGCCTATTTTACTTACATAAATCGTGTAAGGGCTGACACATTAAAAAGTAAGGTTCCGCACATGGATTATCAGAACTGTCCAGGATGTGACTTGTACTGCAACTTTTGACGGCAGCAAATCAAGGACAACAGTGAGTGACCTTGACCGCAGTGTATGAAATCCATTTGTCACTGGGATGACATGCCGGCTGCCGGTCAGTATGTGTCTCTCATTTGTTGGGGGCTCTCCTGCTGTGACTCTCTCATTATAATTTGCTTTCACTTCCTGAGCAAATGACAACTAGAAAATGAGGAAGTCTCTTTCTTGACCAAACTTAATCCAGAAAAAAATGAGATGACAGCTGCAGCCATCAAGTGTTACAGAACGTTATACATGTGTTTGTTATATACTCGAAGTATTGTGTCACTAAAGGTGACAGCCAACAAGTCAGCTAACTCTCTTAAGTCTAGTTCAACATCAGGAACAAATGTTTCAGGAACACAGAATATATTGCTTATGACATGGAGTATCCCATTCACTCAATTAAATAACTGTGATAAAGGACATTGATAACTTTTGCTTTAGATTCACATTGTAGAACATCATGGATGCTGTAGAAAGGATATCCAGCTAAGGTCCGAGTCTGGGAAAGACAGAGCCTGCACTAGGTGCTTTGTTTACATAGGTTCCTTTCTATGAGAAAATCAGTGTGGTCACAAGCTTGGTTGTTTAGTTTCTGACCCACTACTTTGTAGTGCTGATTTGTGACAACTCAGTGCACAGAACATTATTACAAAAGCTGAAAACCTATCACAAAAATGCTAAAATCCTTTCAACTTAAGAAAAAACAGATATTAAAGTGCACTGTAAGAGATAGAAGGCAAAACAGTGAAAGCCCAAAGAAAAAACAAAAAGGTATAGAAATAAACACAGAAACAACAATTGCTCTCATGATCACTGCTGTGTGTATTCAGTGTCGCTAAAAAGTTCTGTTCCAATGTAAACGAGCTATTTTTCCAGTCAAGTTCAAATCTGGGATTCTGTACGTAAAGTTTAGTATCACTTAGCAGTAGGGAAACAGATTGAAACAAGTTCATAGGTAGATATAAACATGCTGAGTCAAAGAATCCAGCCCCCCTCCCACAGCTACATGTGCACGCGTGTACACACACACACACACACACACACACTCAATCCCAAATGTGATGGTGACTGTTGAATGCAATGATATTATTCACCAAATTATGCATTTATAACCAGTAAATTGAGTGCAATATATTATAATATCCCACGAGAGCAGTTACACACATGTATGTACAGGAAAGTACATTAGAAAAGAATAAATTGTGTCATGTTTCTGTTGCTACTGCCTGGAAGTACTGAGAAATGGACTCACAAAGGGCTGGCTACTAAGAGCAAGAGGCTAAAAGGCTGCTTCGTTGAATGCATTTTCTAGTTTTCATCAGGTCTCAATGGACAGTGCTCCCATCACATCCCTGGGGGAACCTTAACCACAACTTACTTACCATCTCCGCCAGGAAGTCTTTCCTGTAAATCGGCTACAAGTGCTCTTTTCCTAGAACTGCAGACTATCACTCTGTAGTAGATCTGAGCATGTCACAAGTGACACTTCTTCCTTCTCCATAAGCCACACGTTTCTGCTCAATTTATAATACTGCCTATTGAATCAGGATTGCTTGGCCAGAAGAGTCTTAGCCTTTTTGTTTTCCAGCTCTAAATCTAGAATCATGTCCTGTTGTCTGCTCACATTTCTGTTCAACTAAAAAGGTAAAAGACCTAGAAAGCATTTCAACAAATTCCAGAATCTGCAAGTCCCAACTTTGATGCGCGAAGACCAAAAATTTATTATGATCTCTATTAAATGAACAGCATGATGATGGAATGAACCATAACATTTTTCTCTAAAGGAAGGAGTTCTCTGGATACTTTCTAAAACAACCAAACCTCAAGAAAACACTAATGCCACATAGTTGGCTCTACAAGGGTCTTTCTTTGTTTCTGTGTGCTTGTGAACAGTGGTTCCATGAGGTATGGCTATATGACCTTTCTGATGCTCAATAAGCCAATCCTCCCCTAAAAGAGAAGTTTACAAAAATTACCAAAAAAATAAATAAATAAAATGAGCAGGACCTGGGAGGAAAACCAATCTGCGTACAGAAGAGTACAGCATTACTTTTAATTAATGCAACATTCAATAGTAGGACTTGAAAGTAAAAATGAATATTCAATAAGGGAATAGAAACAGGATTTTTCAATCATTCTTAATCAATACCTTCCTTATTGAGAAAAATATTTAAAGAGATTCTACAATATCAGTGAAATCAGATAGGAAAACACATTATTGCTTAGTAAGCCTTTGAATCCCCATGGTCATTGAGTAATTCTGTTTTCTGACAGTCTTAAAAATATAATCTGGTAAATTAAATACAAGTGCTAACACATCTCTAAAACTACTTCAGAGAGGAAGGAATTGTATAGTCAGGATTTGTTTAAGGGCATCTGCCTTAAATCTTTCTGCACATGCCCTAACCCTGCATCTGGTCATCAGGCTAAGTTCCTGATGCCCAGCACTGCTCTACTGTAAGATGAGGGCACAGACATTTGTCACAGTCAACTTTGCCTGAGAGACACCTAAAGTATAGATGGATTCTGCCAATGGTGGAGAGAAAGCAGGGAAAAAGGGTCACAGGAAAGCAGGACTCCCTTCAGTTCCCAGGACTGTCTTATTTAACAAGGCCATGACATACATGAACTCCTCTAGTTGAAAGTATCCAGCTTTTGCCCTAAGTGGTGTGTGTCTGCTACTGTTCTTCCCTTTCTTTCTTTATTTCTTTCCTTCCTTCCCTCCCTCCTTTCCTTTCTTTATCCCTCTATTTCTTGTATGTACATGTGTGTAAGAGCACATAATGAAGATCAGAAGGCACCATGTTCTTTTCTATCAACCCTGCTTTATTTCCTCAAGACAAGGACTCTTAATCAATGTAGGATAAGGTTGGTAGAGATCGTCTTATCCAAGGAGAGGTGGATAATCCTGCCTCTTCCACCCTGGAATTTCAGGTGTGCATGGTCATTGGGTACTGGAGATGTGAACTAAGACCTTCTTGCTTGCATAAGCCTTTCAGATATCTCTTTGGCCCTGTATCTTCAATCTTCTATGTTATTTACTATCCTTTTTTCTACTCCTCTGGCATTGCTTAACTTACTGCATAAGATGTACGTGTAAAGCATTAACTTGTCATTGGTCTTAGTTATACTATTCCCTGAATGCTTTCTTCTACCATAATAGGACTATGTCTTTTTGGCTTTTCCAAGTAAGTCTTTCCTACCTGGTTCTACGCTAGACAGTTGTTTCTTTTCTTGAGCTACTTTTCTAGACATCTGTTGTAAGATGTTTTTCTATATGTTGTAAATTACCATTGGATAATAAAGGAACTGTTTTGACCTATGGCAAAGAAGCTTATAGACAGGTGGGAAATCCAATCATAGATAAAAGGAGGGCAGAGTCAGACAGAGACACTGCAAGCTTATACAAGGAAGCAAGGTGTAAAGAAGCACAGGTAAGCCAGGAGCCACATGGCAAGACATAGATTAATAAATGGGTTGAGTTAAGATGCAAGAGTTAGCTAGCAATATGCCTGAGCCATAGGCCAAACAGTCTGTAATTAATATAAGCATCTGAGTCATTTGGGGGGGCTCAGCAGCTTGTGGGCTGGTCTGGACCTTGGGGCTAGGACATGCCAGAAGTTTTGGGCTATAGACATTTCTCAAGGTCTAAGATGGCTAATAGTAATATAGCTGCTCACCCCACAGAGAAGCAGTAAAAAAAAGGCTTTTCTTTCCTTTCTCATTATTGTCATCACTTTGGAATAAGTGTCTTAATCATTCTATAGTTCCTCTTTTGTTCAAAGCTTTGCTCAATAACACTCCATTTTTATCACTTCAGATACAGTTTCTTAATGTTTATTTTTTAAGTAAAATATTTATCTCTAATATATCTACCCAAGAAATACTCTTCTGTATTTATATGCTAAAAACATCTTCTTTGCAATCCTAAAATCTTAATTGGGTTTATTCCCCTCTACAAAAAAGCAATTAGACAAGGCAGATTCTATGACACTTGAAAGATGTGGAGCTTGTGATCATTTTCTATGATGTTTCAAATCAAGTTAAGAACTTTGTTTTACTAAAATTTTTCTGTAAATAGCTTTCTATGCTTCCTAAAATAAAGCCTTAATGAATATTCTTAGATATAACTTACACAGAGAACAGCTTCAGACACTGAAAAACATGAGATAAATTATGCCTTCTGTATGGCACATCCTTCATACTGCAAGTTGGGAAATCATTGCCAAAGGCCTACTTTCTTCAGATACTAAGTGCTGTAATTCATTACTTGGAACTTGAAACAGTAAATAAGTAAGGCCTGTAATTTCTCAAATATTCAATACTTCTAAATTTTTAAGACACTGTCTAATTTAGAAACAGGATATTCTCATTTATTTCTGTTATAAACGACCATTTAAATGACATTCAAGTCTACAAAGTACTATTCCTTAAGTAAGATGTCTATGCAAATAGTTTTGCATTTTTTAATTCTTTATAAAAATTTCCAGTTACTGTATGCATCCTTGAATGCCTAATTGACTGAAATGAATCTCATTTGTCCAGGTCACCATTTCTTACAAGACTTCCATGTATAAAGTGCTATAAAGACAAAACCTAGTACAAGACACACAAGCAAAGGGACAAGGCAGTTCCACTCTTTCCTGGAAGCTATCGGTAACATTCCTACTTTCAGGACTTAGGAAGGGGTCTTCTCATTCAATTCTATTAAACAGACCTCATTAAAACAAAACAAAACAAAACAAAACAAAACAAAGCTTGGGGCTGGAGAGATGGCTCAGCGGTTAAGAGCACTGACTGTTCTTCTGGAGGACCTGAGTTCGATTCCCAGCATCCACATGGCAGCTAACAACTGTCTATAATTCCAAGGTCTGACACCCTTACACAGTTATACATGCAGGCAAAACTCCAATTCACATAAAATAAAAATAAATATTTAAAAACAAACAAACAAACAAACAAAAAAAACCAAAGCTTAAATACTACCTTTAACGGCACTTTCAGTTTGTATGGAGAGAGATGGCATCAGCTGGCTTCTACTGCCCTGAGAGAGATGCATGCTGCCCAAGAGCCACTTCACTTGGCTGCACGCCCTTCTTGTTTTCCTCTCCGAGAGCACTCACTGGGAGTACCATGTGTGTGCCTGGTGTCACGCAGGCCAGAAGAAGGTACTGGGTCACTTGGAACTACAGTTAACAGATGATTTTGAACTGCCATGTGGGTGCTGGGAATTGAACCTGAATCTCTGGAAGAACAGTCAGTGTTCTTAACCAGCAAGCCAGCCTTACCAATTCTTGTTCTTAAGAAGACAATAAGTCATACAAAATGATCTAAAAGTTAACTAAATATTGAAAGGAAGGTACTCAGGATTGTTGCAATCATAGGAGAACTTGAGTGTCCCTGAGTCTTCAATTAGTTTCACAGACATGCACACAGAAGACAGTGCAAATGTCCCTTTAAACATTAATGACTGAAGAGTTATAATTGTTCTATTTTAACCAGCAACATGAAATATGTGTCATACTAGCAAAAGAGAGTCTTGGTCCCCTAGTGCTTAGTATACACCGACAACAATTTATCTGCCCGATTCTTGTAAAATATGTATCCAGTAATGTAAAGAGCATCCGGGGAGATGACTTTACTTTACAGGAAAATACCATTCTATGAAAGGGTTTCCTATAAATTAGCGTGCACAGGAAAAGAGACCACCCCTCCCCTTCCTGACACAGAAGCTCCCTTTGACAGCCTGGGCTAAAGTGCTCTGCTAACACACGAATAGGCATAGAGCTGAAAGCTGAAATGGCCTATCTAGGAAGACCTGGGTAAATCAGATACATTTCTGTACTTCTTTTTGATATAAATTCAATTTTTTAAGAGCCTTTCCCCAGACGCAATGTCAATTTCCAATTGCAGTACTGGGTGATGTAGCTGCAGAGCGTGGTCAGCATTATACTGCTTCCCCAGGCAGCCTGGTCTTATGGCAAGTGACTTCATTCCCAAGGAAAAGAAGTGGTAAAAAACAAGACAAGACAAAGCAAAACAAAACATCTTAAATTGATGATTATATCAACATTGTTACGTGTGTGTTAGCTTGCTTTTGAGACAGGGCTGCACTATGTTGCCCTGTCTTACCCAGAATTCTTTAGGTAGGACTAGGCTTGTTTGGAACTAGTTCATAGAACTTTACCTATCTCTCTTGGGATTAAAAGCCTGGGCAACTACACCAAACCTTTTTTTTTCCTTTTCCCGCAATGCCAGGTTCTTGATGTCAGTTATACTTCCTAAAGTTTTTCAGAATTTACATAAATAGTCCAGCTATTCAAAATTAACTCAGAAGGCTTTTCCATTTTTCTTTCTTAGGTGGTCAAGTGATTAATCTACTCATAGAGCTGTTCCTCACACACGCCCAGTTATTTCATTTGACCTATTTCACACGTGCAATAGACAGACTATAGAGTCAGCTACCTGTGATATTAGCACACTATATTGCCTTGACTTTAGGAGGCACAGAACAGTTTCAAGAACTGCTGGTCACTGGCATAGTGAGCTAGCCTGCAGGGGAATCAGCATAAAGTCCCATGAGTCTCCATGATGGACACATCTGGCCAAAGTTTAGACTTCTTTCATTCATGGCCAAATGCAGGGCATACAACTAATATGACCATGGGATACCCTTTACCAAAAATTGTAACAAATGCTGCAGGTCCTGGACCACCTGTAATTGTGTTCCAGACACACTGTGCAGTGCACTTAACATGGAGCCGGCAGATGATCCCTTTTCTTCTTCCTGTCCCCCGTCCCCACACTGCCCCGCTCCTCCTCCCTTCTCTGGGTATCCAAACTCCCTAAAATAAACTCTCATGATGTGGCACCTGGCAGTGAATGTGTGTCTCTCCCACCTGCAAAAAAATAACATCACCTGCCTCTGAATTTGAAGCTCAGTGGAATATTTGTAAAGCAACTGATCAGCCACAGCATAGGATGAAAGAAAGGAGACCAAGTCTGTCCTACTTCATCATTATCTGATGAAACACACTGTTCTCCCAGCTAGCTCTCAGGTAGTACTCAGAGAGGTTCTCCATCACCACCCCAGAGCCACATGACCCTAACCTTAAACATTTAATTTGCACTCCAAACTAGTACTTAGAACTTTTCTTTTAAGAGTTAATTATGAGTGTTAGAAATGCAGTATTTTCTATTTTTAGATAAAATTCAAGTCTTATTTTAATGTAAATATTAACATAAAAATCCATTCCCTTGGGAATACCCTGCTTAAAGACCCCACTGAATTCTGTCTAGATCCTGATTCTCTCACTTCTGCGATGCTCAGCTAACTAAGGAGCTCTCAATGCAAACAACTCTTCTTTACAGTGATTGCTACAGCTCCTTTACATGACAGGCTTTGCGCGCAGGAAGCTGAAGTGCTGTGTACTTTCAGGAGCTCACACACAAGCCAGGCACCCTGCCCCGCCTCCCTGCTAGAAAGTTGTTTAACCTAGAGAGCATTCTCAGATTGGGGAATGTTACAGAGAACCCTGTTTTAATTGAAACAGGCAAGAAAAGAGGAAGATGTTTGACTAGCTAAATTACCCTTTTCCATTGTGAGTGCTTTACACAAGCAAACAGCATGGGCTGGAGGTTACAGTAGGTTGAGCATGTACTGCCTTTTCAATTTTAACTGATTAATGTGAGTGATCAGAAAAAAAAAGTTGAAAATTGGGCAAAATATGTTTATAACAAAAATGATATATTTGAGAGGCATGAATAGTCCTGACATGAAGCCATAGTGAGAAATCTAGCTGCAAGGAATGGCTCCTACTTCCCCTGATGGTTCATGCCTCTAGAGATCTCAGGATATATTTGAAGCAGAGTTCCAGCATTTTCATTTTAACTAATATTCTCTGGGTTACCAGTGATTCATTAAAAATGAGAGCAAGTTATTACAAGCTTAGCAAAGACAATTCCTTTCTTATTTTTTTTAATCTTTTTACTTTATCATCACTTTGTGACCCTGTTCACATCCTCAGTTCTTGAGACCCAAAAGCTCATTTTTTTTTAGTGCACTGAAAAGTTTTCAGTGTGGTCCCTTCCCAGCCTGTGTGTGTGTATCTGTGTGTGTGTGTTGGCATTCTGCAGTCCAGTTTCACATGGTTTCTCACCTTCTTCAAGATCATTCCAAGCTCATTTCTCCCTCACTATGTATAAAGTGGCACCTGCAATTGAGAGGTAGGGCACTCTTTATTCTCTGTGCAAAATCGGGGAAGGCAGGCGCCTTGGTTTTAGTCAGGAGAAAAGGAGGTAAGCAAGCAGATCTGAACTGCAATACTAAGTAGAATAAGGTCCACACAGTGCTTCACAGTAGTAGTACTGCTGGACAACTAGTGAAGCAATTGTTGAGTTTATAGAGATGAGGACAATAGTTAATTTTAACTAAAAAAGGGAGGTACCAAATAAGGATATAGAATGAACAAAGACCTTAAGATCAGAGAGAAAAGCTGATTGTTGTAAATAAGAAATAAATCAGTCTGTCTGGCTCAAGAGGAGGCCAGAATAGCCAGTAGGTTAAAGTAGAAAACCATGGCATAAGCAAATTTCACTTTGGAAGTATTATGAAATATCATTCATATTACATAGTGTAGTATACATTATATATCAACATTTCTATTAATAGATTTTCACCTAAAAACCATTATGGAAAGTTTCAAATTATATCAAGATAAACAGAACAGAACTGAAAGTATCAGTCATGATTACCTTAATTGTGATTAATCACAATGGCTTTATCTTGAGCTACTGTCTTTCTCTTCCTGAACTGCTCTAACTTTAAACTTTAAACCAGGAAATCTTTAACATCTTAGATCTTCTCACTGGGAAATCTGCTTGTGAGCTGACTCTAGGTTGATGTGAGGGAAGGGCTTGCAGTTCATGAAAATGCATCACTCGGCAGAGCCTCTAACGGGACTTAGAGCGGCACAGGATTTCCACTGGCCTCTGGTTCACAGCTCCAAGTGTCATCTCCCTGCTCAGCTCTTCCTCACCATGTCCTCTATGGGAACATTACTAGGCCATGATCTGCCAGTACAGTCCTGGTGCTCTGGGGGGAGAACTGTTGGTCTTCGGGTTACCTACTGCTTGGCTTCATAGATATCATACAAAATTTCATGCTATTTTGTATCAGAAATTCTGTTTAGCATCCTGCTTAGAGGGTCTAATGTTATTAAAAAGCAAAGTTAATGTAAGCCACGGCTTAATAATGAGTCTGTTTACTTTCCATAAGCAGAAGGACTTACTATGGATTTGTGTGTGAGAGGATTTCAGTTTAAAATCAAATGCTATTTAAGTGTGAACAAACTTGGCCATGTAAGTAATGAAGTCTCCATGTGGTAGCAAAGTGTTCGAGATATAAATATTCTTGACCTTTATTTACCAGAAAAGAAACAGTAACTACAGGAATTAAGGTAAGTGTGGCCAAGTTTATTAAAAAACAAACATTATTTTCTATGAGAGAAATAAAATGGAATGATCAAATATTATAAGTCATTTAATAGTAAGTAAGTACCAGACTTTCCCAGTTCTGGCTTGATAGTAATGTTTCCTTAAAATGACAGTACTTTGCCAGGAAAATTATTATTTTAATTCATACCTAAATTCCCAGTTAGCACATACTTCAAATACCTGAGAGAAAATCCTGAAAACCAAATGCACATGCTAGACAACAGGGAATTAAAACATCCTTCTAAAATAAATCCTTTTACATCTGACATGAACATCAAAACATAAAGCCATAACATGACTGGATTACTTGTTTCAAACCACAGACTCTTGCTAGTTACTAAGTAATTCGTAACTACTAACTATATAGCTACTTGAGAGTAAATTCACCAGATTAAAAATAAAATATCTAAAAACTCACTTCCTTAATCTCAAGAACTATATGTAGGTAGATTTTATAATAACAGAAAGTGAAGATATAGAACACGTTATCACTATCAGAACTTCTTGACACAGTTGTGTCAGAAGACTGCATTAGCTTGAATTCATGTTGAATACTCAGAAGCTAGCCCAGTATTTCCATTGCTTTTTCCTTTTTAAATCACACAGGTGCACACGCGCACGCGCACACTCCTGAGAAATCTTCTCTAAAGTGCAGTCTCTTCAATGACAGTCAGAACTAATCTCTAGGAGATAATAAAGAGCCAGAGTCTACACAGGGAATATAAATGATTTTCCTCCAAAATCTCAATCAAACATAATAGAGCTAGGCAGCTAGTAATCTCTCCCTTTCACACTATTTTTAACAGTAGTAGTTGCAAGTTGTAGTTATAAAAAGCTTCCCAATTATACAAGTCCAATTATTATTTCCTAGAGAACTTTCAGGAGCTTCCAAGCATCATTAGCCTGAAAGCATGAACAATTCTGAGTTCTTAAGAATGCCTAACTTTTGCCATTCATTAAATGAGCATCTGGAAAACACCATAGGAGAAAATATATTTGCCATCCCTAAGATCTACCTTCTGAGAAAGCTTAACCTTTAAAACATAGGGAGATTATTAATTTTCCTTCAGATGTATACTTGTAAGTTTAACTGTTACCATTTAAACAATAAAATAGGAGCTTGTGGATTAAAACTGCTAATATTTAAGCCAAACACTTTATAAAATCACCTATCTGAATTGGGTGAGCAGGTAAGGAAGAAAATGTCAATTTCACCTTCACTCAGATGGTGTACATGCATTAGTGGTATCAATGAGCAGCAATGTGGCATGTTTATCATGAGATAATCACACCCGTAGAGGTTTAGAAGCACTCAGCTGAACCTTGTGACTCACAACACACTTGGGGCGTCATTATCTCACGATAACCACACTCCCTGTCAAGCCTTATTGCTTAATTAGGGGTTATGAAGGTGATAAGACTAAAAGAAACGGGATGAACAGTACCAGAGATGAGTGATACCTTAATCAACCTAACGCAGGGGCTGAAGGAAGCACGATGAACATATGCAGTGTGCTCTGTGGTATTTGCAGAAACATTTGTTAATAATGAATGAGGAGAAACCCTATCTGCATTCACAGATTATTTGAACTGCGTTTTCCAGGAGACATGATTTCATGATCAATAATTTGAATTGTGTTTTCATACAGTATGCAAAAACATGCCCCAAATTAGTGGTAATGGAATTTATCTATGACTTGTGATACTCAGTTATATAAGACTAGACATGAGATTTAAGGATCTGATCAGTAACATCTATGCCATGTAAGATTTGAACAAGTTAAGCTGAAACCAAATTTTAAAATAATGTGATTAGAAATAACCAAATAGGAAAGGAAGGAAAAATTCTAATACTAAAAGTCTCTAACAATCCATCCACAAATATTTAACTTTCATTCTTTTGTTCTATTTTTTATAAACAACTGCCATATTTGTGGGAAGAACACAGCTCTAGAAATAGTGTGCTTGGAGCTGCTTTTCAATTCACTGTGAAACATCAATTATCTTTATCAAATAACAGCATCTCATCTCAGTCCATTATCAAGATGGAGTCTTATTTCAGCTGGACCACAGCCCTATCTGTATATCAGAGCTGGCCACAGTGGCAGAGCATGAGTGAAAGGCTGTGAAATAATCAATAATAATCATCAAATTGTGGTTGAAAGGTTGTGAGGATGGAAGTTTTTGATGAAACCTCACTTTTTTTTATTTTGGTGCAGATGATAAGGCTTAACCTTTGCAATACCTGATACCTAGGACTCTGTTAGAGGAAGTCTCCTATACTCTTAAATGTGGTTCTGAATGTCCAAGACAAGGGGGCATACTTAGACTTAAGTGGAATATGAACCTTATACTACCAAAACCACCAGCGTGAAGAACCCAAAGTAACTGTAAATGAGGTTACTGTAAACCTGATGCACAATTCAGATACAGACCTTGACTGGCTGTGAAAGTTGGGTCTGTGTAGGTGAAAGTCAGCAACTGCTACACCAAGTTTCCAGGACAGTGAGTGAAATGTACCCTATCATTTTTATCAGATGTCATGGAATCTAGAACTGAAAAGGCCTCTGCTTGAGGCAAGAGACTTAGTGGTATCTATAATCACCACCTTATTGGTGAGACTGTGCAGTGTGTCAGTACCACATTCAATAAAATAAAACTAATAAAATATTTACAAAAATTTTAATGAGTATAATAAAAACATTGGAGAGACTTAATTTTTTAGATTTAAAAGAATGGGAGGAATATGCTAATTTGAGAGAAGGAGCTGCAAAGATATCTTTGGTTTTGTTTGTGTTTTGTTTTTTGGTTTTTTTTGAACAAGGTCTTCATCATACAGCTCAGACTGGCCTGGAGCTCTCTATGTAGCCTATGCCATCCTTAAACCCATGACCACTTGCTCTAGGTGGACATGCCTGAGTATCTGTGCAAACCTAAAGAGGTGGCACATGGAGGCTGCGCTATGTCATTTTGCAGTCCCTAGAACAATTGCTAAAAGCTTCCATTCATGAGTTCTCAGTTTAAAGTATAATGACATTTTTAAAAGCAGTTAATTATAAAACTATGTATCTCTCAAACGTAAAACTAGTCCTTTAAAATCTGGTAAAACATAAAGATGTAAATGCTAAATCTATAAGCCAATAAAAAGAAATTATTATTTTAAAATGTAAAAAATTATTTGTGGTTTGATAATATTAAGCTTAATGGCCAAGATCCTTATTCTGTATTTTTCTTTTAATAGCGAAGTTCATAGTTACTTTACAAAATGTAACAGACAGAAATAAGCTCCAAGATAGTTCTCAAAGACTGACTTTATTAAAATTAGGTTTGTTCAAGTATTTTTCATTTTCTCTAACTGAAACATTCAAATTCATTCAAACTTCAGTAAAAAGTAATCATGATATTAGTCACCTATAATTCTCTTGCTTTGACTTTTCTATAAAATGTCTGGCCTATGACAAGGACATTTCTTTCTCTTTCTCTCTCTGGTTCAACATTATCTGGTACACAGTAATAGTAGTTACTGTGCATTAAAACATTAGAAGTCAGTCTAGGAAGTAAATGCATGTTACTCTCTCTATTAGGAAAATAAATCTCGCCTTTCCAGGTCACTGAGCTTTTTAAAAAACAGAATAAAACACATGTGCCACAGAGAAATTGTTGATGGTAATTCTGGATTGGAAAATATTCTGATACTAGTACAAGATAGAAAATCCTAATATCGACAAAAGATCTATCTATGTTAAAGAAAGCCATTTAAATATACTTTAACTAGAAAGTACATCCTTCAAGATAGCCAAAAAAGATTTTCCTCAAAATACTAAAGTATCTAGAACATACAGACAAGGATAACCTTAAAGTATGTACAATCCTAATTGTGTACTTCTAGAAACCATACTGCCTACTGTAATAAACATACAAGGCAGTTCTAAATCATAGAACCATCCTTGTATGTATTTGAGTATTCAGTGTATCAAACTTAATTTTAATGTAAGATATTCTTGTTTAATAAGCCTATTGTTTTATAATTAATTTTGTATACATTACTCAAAATTTTATATTAACAATAGATACAAAGCTAGCATTTACTTTTTAAAGACATTAGAAATGTAAACTGTGTGTGGATTCTTGCTACAGAGGCAGCTACTAAAAGTATACAGCAGACCCCTAAAATTGCTACCCTTTATCCTACATATAATAAATGTTCTCCTGAAACATTGTGGTGTTTGAAGGCTGAATCCATTGACTCCCAGAGCTGAGAAGCAATAAGATAGTATGTTTTATTATGAGTGTCATGGAGACGGTGTGAAAAATCAAGAGCCACAGGCAGTCAGCGGCAATGGGTCAATACAGCTCCCAGAGACACTGTGTAGATAATCAACAACAAGGCCTGAGGTTCTCTGCACTGCACACAGCTGAAGGGCAAATCAATAGAGCCAGGGGAAGGCCACTGCCCTGCTCTACTTCCCACAATACACCATGCCAGTTTGAGGAATACACTCCCAAATGAAAATAAAGCCAGTGCTGGGTAGCTAACAATCCACTACCCTCTTAATTCAGTCAAACACTGTGTTCACCTAAGCATCCCCCAAATCCAAACAGGCTGCAACATACAGACTGCCTTAAAAATGACATCACGACAAGGAAAAACAAAAAAGGGGCTTTTCTAATGGGCACAAGACAGAATTAGGTAAACAGAGCAAACACAGTCTCAGAAGACAATTTACTGGGTCATCCTAAAACTAAAGTTCAAGCAAAATTTTCTGAGTACAAAATCTATTTGGAGATTGTTCTACCTTGACTTTGGAGTTTGCTATTGGCAATATTCAGATTGTGCCATGTTTACCACCAAAAGAATGCTTAAGTAAAAACATGACAAAAACTGAAAATCGCATGTGAATCATGTTTCTTAAAAATAACAACAACAACAACAACAACAAAAACAAAGTTCCATTGTAATGTAGTCACTGGTCCTGAGAGCAACATTTTGACAACAGTGTTTGTATCTGACACCTAGTTAAATATATGGTGCTAATATTTCACATTTTTCAGTAAAAATTTATGGGTAGGAATATGTTGATTTATTATTTCTCAAGAAAAGGGTGATTTGTCACATCCATCACTGTTAATCATTGGGAGTTATTTCTACGTTCCCAAGCAGAGCAAGCTTCCTCAAAACAGGAGGAAACTGTGCTGGAAGAAAAATATAAAACTGGGACATATTTTATGGCTTATATTTGTTATTCAAATTTAAAAATTAACTCATAAAACAGTATCATGTAATCTGCCCTAGATGAAGCTCCAAGTAACTCTAAATGTTCCTCCAAAGACTATTACGAGGTTATGTGCAATATATTCCCATTGTGCCAAAATCAAAACCGGTTTAAACAAAGAAAACTGCCGTGTGCAGAATGACATGTGAGTGAATTTGGGAAGCAGAGCACCGATCTCCAGAAGTTCAAAAGCACAGAATCTTATTTGTTCAGCACCAAAGCAAGAAAAGTCATTGTTTGTCTCTCTGCCTCTCTTCTCTATTGGCTGACTGTTATTTTCAGGAAGTGAGGAAATGACTATATACCATTTAGTGAAATACTGAAATGATACCATGAAAATAATCTAAAGCTGTGTTTTACAACTAGGAAGATCATTAAAAAAATTTACTTGTTAATGTTTATTATATTTTAGTGTCTCAAAGAATGATAGCCCTTTCTCTGTATGTTCAATTACTGAAATCTGATGTATATAAAGTAAATTTTAGCCTTTAGGTCATGGTGAGAGTACATATAAATCATCCACTCTGAGCTCTTCTTGGTGTAATAAAATTAAAAGCAGGTTTCCAGTTTTGAAAAGATATATTACATTATCTGGTTTCTATGACAACAAAATTGCACTATGATATCAAACTATAAAAAAAAAAATCACGGCTTTTTCTAAAAAGACAGTTGACCTTCCAAAATTACGTCTTTTAAATATGTACTTTTGTAGAAATAAAGTAAAAAGTAATCAAGGAAATGCAGGATCTACTTCACTACCCAAGATGACAGTTCAGACTTAGACAGTCCAATGATGGGAGTGTGACATGAAGAGAGACCCCAGTGTCTACTAAGTGGTCCCTGTGGACTCCCTTGCTGTCCCTCTACACCTGCCTGTTATTTGAGACTTTGTGTTGAACTATTTCACTGTCGAGTTTTCACCTGTGTGTCAACTCTGGTTGCAATCAGCTTGCCTCAATCCTGCTGCTGTGCTACAACAGAGGTATGCATGACCAGATAGCTGTTGGATCTGCATGCTGCTCTCTTATTGGCTGAGGAAGGTGCTCTGTGGTGACACACACTAAGACATACGTGGATTTCAGATGCTTGTTTCCGAACCCAGGAACATTTTGCAGAAAGCACTCAAGATAGTCTCAGACACTGTATCATCATGGTGGCACCAATTCTTGAAGTAATCCAAAGAAAAAAAACAATTGATCATTCATTCCTATCGATATTAAGTTATCAGATTAAAAAGCCCTTGATTCCAATTGTGTTTGGTGGGATTTTTGAAAGTTCCACAACAACTTGATCAATCTAGGTGATTTAAAATCAATGCCAAAGCCAGACAAAGGCTGCTGTAAACGGCTCTCTGTTTGCTTTATGAAAATGCTGGGAAGCTGAGAATAGCTTTTCTTGCATTGAGATGTGAAGTCATAGGAAAATGATGCAAGTCTGTAAGGTTACTTGTGTTCCTGTGCTAGAAAACCACAAAGGGAACAGAATACTAGCTTACATACACACACACAGGGGTGAGGGTGACTTAAAAATCAAGCAGAATCAAAGCCATTGGCTAAAACACCAAAATGTGCTTGTGAGCAAGTAAACAGCACTGCATCTTTGGCAACAGAATGTATGCCCTTTAATCATATACTTGTAGGGCTACTGACAATATCTTTAGTGAATACTCAGAAGCTGAGGATTCTGGAGAATCAGCTGACTTTACCCTGAGACATTATTTAAGCTGGTCTATTTCTCTCTTTACATATCACTCTAGGCTGGTACTCTCTCTGGACTGGAATACTTAGGAAATAGTCTCTGTTCTTACAGCTCCAATCACAGGAGCCAAAATGGCCTTTTACAAAGGTAATTTAGGTCATTGCATTTGCTCAAAACTCAATGGTTCCTCATAACAATAATATAAAAAGTCTTCCATCTTTATCTGCATGGTCCCCGTCACCTGGTTCTGCACCATCTTCCAGACAGGTAACTCAGACCCCCTTCTTTAATGATTCAACCTCTTCTGACCTCAAGGCTTTTGAATGTGCTTCTCTTACTCAATGCTTCTGTAACTCTTACTAACTTCCAGTAACTTTGTAGCTTTGAGTTAAATCCTATTCTTCAGGAAGGTCTGGCGTCAGCCTCTTGGACTTCCTTGTTTATACTCATACTTGTCAGTTCTCTGGTGGCATTACCACAGCTGCTGGAATGATGATGAGTGTTTGCCAGAGCCTTGCACATGGAAACAACAGCAGCCTAGGCAAAGGTATTACAAGATGCCTTCTCATATCAAAGTGGCTGAGTGCAAGGTGAGGGCTCAGAAACTTGTAATGGTCTACAGCTCTGTAATGGAATGACCAGGGAACAAACCTCCTCTACTTCTCAAATCTGTAAAATGCTCTCTGTAGAGGCACATTCCTTCTAGTCCTGTGTCATGACCCCTTGGTATAGAATCTTCAACAAAGAGCTATAAGTACAGGGAGGTGCTCTGGCTATTAGCTGGTCTTGGTTATTCTCTTACAAAGTCTTGGTGTATAGTACTCCTTTAGAGTGCCCTCTACAGATAAAGTATGCATTTCTTCACATGTATGAAAATGCAATATTTCAATGGTCTATAGCACTAGTACAGTGGCAAATAATTTGGATGGATATTTCAACAAGAAAAAAGATACCACCAAATGGGAGAGACAACCAGAGTTTGGAAAAGCCCCAATTTAGCACTTCATCTGTATTCTGCAAAAAGTCCCAATTACAGGCAGAATTACAAGAGGCTAGCCAGCGAGAGAGATGACTCTGTCTGTATGTTTTCTATAGGTGGCTTTATGTGCTTGAGGCTCCCTGCAGTTGTAATCTGAAAGCAGGAAGCCGGTGAGGAGAGAGCTGGGTGTGCTCCTGGCACTCCTGGCTTTGTGGTCTGGTAAGGAAGCAAGTACAGTGAAAGGGGAATATGTATAAACACAATGGGAAAGCCTAGAGATGCTGGAGCGAGGTGAGCTTAGGGAGGGAGAGAAATATCTGGATAGAAAGAAAGAATCAAGACCTTAACTATACCCTAAGATTTCAAGATTCTTAGGTAACGTTTCAAAGACTTATTAGGGTATGTAGACCATGATTTCAAATGTTTGTTACGTTTGTGAGTAATTTTTTCCTAGGGGAGCACTGGACCCCTTATAAACCTTCTCTGTTGTTGCTATATTATTTTTTTCATTGCTAATACAAATATACCTCAAATTCCAGTCATCCTAAAACTCCATTTTAGTCTATATGATTCCAGATAGAAGTTTCTTTTTGTAATTTCTGAAATTACTTGATTTCATAGACCCTGAGGACTGAAATATTAACATAATAATTCACATGCTCATTTCCTCTACACCATGTTCTAATTTTTTATATTCAGTATAAACAGAGTTTCTAACCTCTAGCCTGTCACATGCATTCTACAAGATGTAGATGCCTTGGTCTCTGCCTCCTGGGCTCTGATTCAGATTGGAGAGAACAATGCTGAATCTCAAAGCCTAGAGAATGAATTGAAATGAACTCTTAGATGGCCAGACACACTGTGCTAAGCACATATACATCCCTACATAAGTGAGACATTAGCTTTGTATTATAATTAATGATACTTTCTCTTGAATGGCCTCTGAAAATTTAAAAAGTACTTTCCCACATTTCTGTGAAGCACCTGAATTTTCTGGCCCGATTTTGGGTTTTTTTGCAAAAATAAAGATGTTTGATGAAATTATTTCATTCTTTCAAAAGATTATGTTGTGTTTGACGTACAGTTGTTACTGTGTGCTGAATGAATGCATCATATACAAAATTATTGCACAAAGCAGTCATGGTTAGTATTACAAGTGTGTAAACAGGCTTTTAAACCTAACAACTTCAGGCTCAGAAAATTAAGTAGCAAGTTAATGAATGGGCTTAAGAGTGAATTTCCTGGTCCCTCCCTTGGTGCTGAAACGTTGGAATCAGACAGTAAAGTGAAGGACATGCTTGTAGTTTGCATTCATCACACTCCCGAAGAATGACAAACTGCTGTCTACCTATAATGGCATGTAAGCTGCTACCTTCTTTAACCTCTGACTACTGAAGAGGCAGTAATTCCAGAGACTTGATATATGTTTCTATAAGCAATATATCTGTGTGAGTTATAGCTGTGTCCTGGTAGATTTACTGCTGTAAGTTTTAATTCATCTCTGACAAGACATTTACATAAATTACAGAAACATAGTAACAGTGCCATATGCTGGCTTTTCACCCAGGGAACTGCAAAAAGGCTTGTAGGAGCCAGCTCTGTCAATGTTTTCAGTGTCTCAGTTCTCTCTTTTAAAAAAAAGAACCCAGTTTGACTTAGCTAGAAATTCATCTTAAAAACCTAAGCTACTGGGCCAATATAGAAAAAGTCCTTGATCATATATTAGATAATAAGGGAAATCAAATTATGTATGACATTAAATTAAAATGCAGTGTTTAAAATATGTATAATTTTTTACGTTTGTATCCTTAGCAATATTTTTTTGATTGATGGAGCAATCTCTCGAGTGACTCCTGGACTCAGGGTGTTAGACACCTATGTATCTTGTTTCCCACTACACAAGGGCACCATTAGGACCTACCAAATCCTGACAAAATCCTCATAGCAGCTCTACAGTCTATCACCAACAACAGACTTGAGAGGATGTTTATTAAACAACTAGGCTAGGTCTTCTTTTAAGATCCTTACAGAACAGGACTAGATATAAGGAATATATAGCAGTGAATTCTGAGTACATCTAATGAGCAGCTGGCCTTTCTATCTGCAGGCTTTGCACTCTTGCATTCAATCAGTTGTGGGAAAAATATTTTCTAAAAGCCAAAACACCACATCTGTAGTCTATGTGATGGTAGCTTTTTCATTATTCCTTTAACAAAACAGTCTACCAACTGTTTACACAGTGTTCATAGTCTACAAGATATTAGGAATTATCCAAGAATGATATTCATCTGTTAAGTGCAAATTCTAGAGCATTTCACATAATAGATTCCAGATTCTGAAAATTCTGGACTGTAGAGGAATTGTATTCTGTTCCATTGTAAATAATTGTCCCGTTACTGGTTTAATAAAAAATGCTGATTGGCCAAAGGCAGACAGGAAGTGTGGGCGGGGCTACCAGACTAAGAAAACTCTAGAAACATCTCAGAGCAAAGATGCCACAGAGATACAACGAAGACATGAAGAGGAGATGGCAGTAGACACAGAGGAAAGAAGTTGAAATGTTGCTCTGAGAAAAGGTATTGAGCTGCATGGCTGAACAGGATAAGAATAATGGGTTAGCTTAAGAGCAAGAGCTAGCTAGCAATATGCCTGAGCCCTAGGTCAATCAGCATAAAAATAATATAAGTGTCTGTGTGATTCTGTGGGACTACATAGGGTTCTGTGGGACTATGAGTCAGAACCTTAAGGATAGGCCCGAAAGTCTGGGCCAGAAACCAAATACAACACTGGATCAGGAGGGAAAACTGCCTATTGCTCAATTATTTCATAATTATTTATAAAAGGAAAATTTTATATATACATCCATGTATATATACACATGTACATTTCTATTTTAAAATATTCATTCTTCTTTATATGTGTGAGTATTTGCTGGTATACATGTACACACACTATATGTGTACAGTGCCCATGGAGGCTAGACAAGGGCATTGGATCCCTAGTAAATGAAACTACAAAATAGTTGTGAATCACCTCATGGCTGCTGAGAATCAAACCTAGGTTATCTAAAAACAACAACAACAACAACAAGTACTCTTAACCACTGAGCCGTCTCTCCACCCTTATTTTTATATGTGGAAAGTGAGGATGAAAATGGCAGTGTGGGAACTTGCATGTTACTGAGACCTGTGAATGGAATGATGAGCATTCTCAGAATTGAAAGCCAGGTGGCTGTAATCACAGCACTTAAAAGGCTATGTCAGGATGACTTCTGTTAGTTCGAGGCTATCCTAATTTATGTAGTGAATTCCACATCAGCCTGGGTTATACTGTTAGACTCTGTCTCAAAATACAAACTTAGAAAAAAAAATTTAGTCTACTTAATACTTTGGCAAGGATTCTAAAATGCTTTTTGCAAACACTGGGTTTATCAAGAACGCAGTATTGCTAAGGATTTAATTTTTTCTCTTGGTGCGGTTAATGGCTTGCTAACATTCCAAGTCGAATGATGCCATGAGATGTGGCTTAAAAAAAAAATCACCTTGCACAGTCATTAAAAATATTATTTTAAGATATTGAAAGTTTCAGAACAACAAAGTCTAAATTTCAGCACTGTTTGGGGGGAAAATCTGTTTCTTTTCTTAGAGTTTTGTTTTTTTTAATAGTATTTCACTGTTAGAACAGGAAGCCTACCAGGTAATTCTTCAAGGGTGTCAAGCGGCCATTGTGTTCTGTGGCCATTCATCTTATTATCACCCCGATGCTATATTTCTAGTTGTTGCTTCAGAATGTCATAGGAAGCACCTGCCATAAAAGCAGCTGCGGAAGGAGCAAAAAGGAAATACCTAAAATGTCATCTATAAGCATTAAAGAAACATCAATCTTACCAACCCTTCGGGTCCATTGCTCCTCCTAACTGGGAGTAAACCATTGTTACCCACCCTCGTGGACAATACAGGGTCTTCCAAAGGTCTGCCTTTCTAGGTGTGCCCATCAGCTTGTTGTTCAGAGTTGGATGTTAGCTTCCTTTTGTTACCTACTACTTCAGAGTGAATGCTAGAATTAAGTGTATTTTAAAAAACTCACCAGGGCTTATTTTCATAAAACACTTTAAATCCTACACCGAAACCACTTAGCAAGCTCACCAAATCCCACTTTCTTATAAATACTATCTTAGTTAATAGGAAATGTAGCAGTTGGCTATCTCCTTGGCACTTAGTTAATATTTAAAACTCATTAACAAAGCTGTGCTGAATAAGCATTTAATAAGTCCCAGTAAGACATGTCTCCTTTGTGCATTGGAATCATGCTTGTCACATGTACAGCTCCTAGTGGGATGCCCAAGTCAGCTCTGCTAGAACATGGGCCACTTCCATGCATGCCGGGCAGCACATGTGAGATTTCTGATAAGCCGGCCTTCTTTGTGTATCCTAATCTTCATACATATCACATCATCTGCCTGGGATACTGTCTGTCTCACTTGCCTCCTTTGCCTGAGCTCTCACTGTTTAGGGTTCTCTGTTCAGACATCTTTCCTCAAAGGCAGCCTTTTTAGAGCAAGTCTAGGTTAGTGTCCCTCTATGTTCTGTGAACTCCCCTCCTTTAGCCAGATGGGTATGTTCATCTTTCCCATCAGTTGTTCCTTGATGGAATACTCATTTATTTTGTGATTTCTTGCATGTAATATGCTATCTAGCACAGTGCTGAGCTATTTTAATATTTTTTAAAAATAAACAGAACTAATGATAAATTATAAATTGATGAATAAATAGGAAGCAAAACAGGCCAGTTGTGGAGCCAGAGAGATGTTGTTATAGTGGGTAAAGCTGCTCATTGTACAAGCCTGATGACTCTCAGTTTCATCCCTAAAACCTACACAAAAAGTCAGATGAAGTGGTGAGCTGTAGTGAGATTATGCTGGTAATGTAAAAATTTGTCCTGTCTATGGTTTTAATAAAAGCGGATTGGCCAAAAGGCAGACAGGAAGTATGGGCGGGGCTACCAGGCTAAGAAAATTCTGAGTACAGGAAGAACAGAGCAGAGATGCCAGAGAGAGCTGCCACAGACACAGTGAGGAGAAGGCAGCAGACACAGAGGAAAGAAGCTGAAATGCTGCCCTGAAAAGCCGCACGACTGAACAAGATGGGTTGAGTTCAGATGAAAGAGCTAGCAAGTTATATACCTGGGCCGTAGGTCAATCAGCATAAAAGTAATATAAGCCTGTGTGTGATTATTTGAGGCAAAGTGGGGCAGAGAGTGAGACTAAACCTTTGGTCCAGGCCCAGAACGTCCGGGCCAGAACCTTTTACAACAATGAGCCTCTATAATCCCAGCTCTCCTCTAGCAGCACAGAAGACAGAGAGGACAGAAGGCTAAACTCTCAACAGCCAGCTAATGTGCCAGAGCAGCAAAACCAACAAGAGACCTGCTCAAACATGGTGGAAGGAAAGCCAGCTCCTGAAAAGAAAGTCTTCTCTGTTTCTATCTCTCATCACATCAAACAAATTAAAAGAAAATCCAGCCAAGAATGAAGTTTCATTTTTAATGAGAATTTATGTGATTAAAAGTCATGCTATAATTCACAGAAATGTTGTAAACTTGGGGGTCAGATCCAGTCACCAGTTCTTAATATGCCAATAAAAAAACCATGTTAATAGTGGAAATCAGAGAATGGAAAATTATTCAATGTGGACACACTGGGAACAGGTACAAAGAAACCCAGAGAACCCTTCAGGTCCCTGGAGGTCTCAAAGTGAGATCAGATTTCAGAGGGCCAAGCATAAGCACATCTAAGTAGCTCTGGTCAAGGTGTGTTCTCACCCTCCACTGACTCAGCACCGTCTGGGTTTCATTCTCATCCTATAAGACTCTCTGACAAGTTGTTAGAACTGCCTGCAGGAGAGAAGTTCCCCTTTCCTTCTCCAAGCATGAGATTCCTGGAGGAATCTCCATTTGTTTAGAGTTCATAGTTTCCATAGTTTAATAGTCAGTTTGAGAAACACAAGTGTCTCTGGGAGCATGCTCATTTCCTTTACTCAGGAAGGTATGGAGTAAAGCAAATGTATGGGAAAATCGCTTCATATACTCTGGCAACCAAATGTACCACATTTTATGACTTAGCAATGTATACCCAGGAATAGTTACTAACATAATAAAATTTGCCTAAAAAGTTACATAGATTGTGATTTTTTTTAGGGCACTGAAACTCCTCTGGGTGTCACAATAATGGTAGAAACGGCCCATGGTGCATCTGTTCAAATCTGTCGATACAGACTAGCAGACGAGGACTCCAATGCAAACTACTGACTGTGTAAAAACGGCAGTACCATTTTATCAATTATAATTGTTGGGGCTTAGAAAAGATGCCCCCCATGCTGCTTTGGATGTAGATTAAAACTTGCAGAGAATAGCTTTTCCACCTCTCTTCTCTTCCCTTCTCTCTTCTTTTAAACCTGCAAATGTTTGTGTTTCTTTCAAATTTGCTATTTAGTAACATGTCAAATTTAAAAAACTATTTTAAAACTGTGGTTACCAGGACTAGGGGTGGGTGGGTGGGATAAGAAATGTTCAGTGCTTACTAAGTTAAAAGGAACTGAGAAGCTTTACTATACTTTGCACAATCATGTTAACTATAGAATAATGTAACATACATCTTAAAATGTTACAGGATGTTATAAAAAAATTACCAACTTTTGAAGACACAGAAATATTTGACCTGATTTAAATATTATATAATTTTCATATATACTAAAACATGACATGATATCCCACTGATATATAAAGCTATATTTTTAGGTATGTTCAAAAATAAGTTAAATTGAAATCTAGCATGGTGGCATGTCTTCAATCCCAGCACTAGAGGCAGAGGCAAGTAGTTCTTGATGAGTTTGAGGCTAGCCTGGCCTAAATAGTGAGTTTCCAGGCCAGTGAGACCCAGTTTCAAATAAACAAATTCACAAACAAACAAATAAGAAAGTTCTTAGAAGCTATTCTGTGACCTCGCAATATGGCTCAAGGGGTTAAGGTCCTTGCTGCCCAGCCTGACAGCAAGGGATGTTTGATCCTTGGAATCCACATTATAGAAGGAGAGCATTGACTCCCTCAGGTTTTCTCTGTTCTCAACACATGTGCTGTGCCCTCTACTTCCACACAAAACAAAGGGGGGGGGAGCATTTGGAAATACTGTTTGAAGAATCCTTTTTGAAAGAATCATATAAAAACAGAAAAGTTAATCCTTAAAGAGGCTTCAGAGTGTTTTCACTGACTTCAATGAGAGCCAAGAGGGAGCAATACTGTATCACAAGAGGCTGGAAGAGGAAACACACAAATCACAGAGGTGGCAGGATTGGCCAGGGTGTGTACTCTGCACAACTTCCCCTCTCGGAGGCAGCCACAGAGAAATGCATTTCGTATTCAAACAGCATCCTCTACACTTGTCTGAAACCTGAAACTTTTACCCACAGCACTTGTTATCTCACAACTATTTCATGGCAGGTTACCAAGGAAACTCTGAAGGGGGCATTGGATTAACAGATTATTACATTGAAGATAGAACACTCTTACAGATTTCTTATATTTCCTCTGCACAGTATGAAATCAGCAATAATAAACATTATACTGAAACACATGGCACTTTATCAATGAGCATCAAGAATCCTAGTACATGAGGACCTTGGTAGAATTTAGCCCTGGCTTGGCTGTTAGCTAATGGTGTGACTCTGGAATAGGGTGGTTTAAAGCACTGAACATCAGTTTGCTTTAGATTCAAATGAGTACATACCTACTCCCTCTATCTACTGGATATATTTTGAAAAATCAGGTAAACAAGATCAAAGCCAAGAAAAAATTTTCATGAACATAAAATGTTATAAAATAATAAAATGTAGTATAAAAATCAAGAAAATGACACAATATTATTGAAAACAGAGTACCCATTTTGCAAAATTGTATCAAATGCTTTTGTGATTTGTTGTATGAACTCTGAATAGATTATTGTTTCAGAATTGTTAGGTATCTCATTTTTATTATACAGAAAATTAAGTTTTACTCAGTCATCACATTGTCACATGTAGAGTCAAACTTTTTTTTTTTTTTGGAAATATGTCAGAAGTCAGAAATCCAGAGAACACTGAACAAAGGAGAGATATATTGTAAAATCAATCATGAGAAGAGCCTTCTCATTCTGAGCTCCACTGTGACCCATCATGGCAGCCTCCAATCCCAGGGAATAAAGACAGTAGGCTCTATATTCTTTGAGTCCTTCATTAAACTATTGATCTCTTACACATTATCCATAATGTTCCAGCAGCTCAGTCTGTCACCTGGTGAAGTGCTGGTCTCTCACTCCCTTCAATAACTTCATGGAGAGGAAGTCACAATGATTTATTTACCTGACATTTTCCAGTCCGGATGTCATACAGGGCCACTGAGCCATGGCGTGCTCCAACTGCAATTCTGTGACTTCGCTCGTAATAGCTGACCATGTAGAACCTGAATTGAACATTTTCACAACAAAAACAAAAAGCCAGGTAAGATCGCCTGTACATGGAAGACAAAACCAATACTCTCAAAGACTAAAGCCAACATGCATGCATGCGTACACATGTATATAAAATACATACACAATATGTATGCATATGTAATAAGCTTTAAGATCTTTACATCTCTATCATTTCTAAGTAAATACATCTGGAATCAACACATGGAGATTAAAAAATGTTTTCCTTTAGTACTGAGTACTTTTTAAAAACATCAATAAAGTTGAACAGGTAGATATCAGCTTGCTGATGAAGTATCAGCCAGCTAATGGCTCACAATTATAAAGCCAGCATTTGGAAGGCTAAGACAAGAGGACTGAGGGGAGTTAGGGCCAGAAAGGACTACAGAGTCAGATTATGTCTTTAAAAATTATTTTCGATAGCAAACAATTTTATAATAATAAACACACTTGAGACACAAAAGGTCAAAGGCAAAGGATAAGAAAAATCCAACTGTATAAAAACATGTGCAAACATTTCTATTTGAGCAGAAGTGAGAAAGGTTTTGCAAGACTCACATATCAATGTAATTATGTTCTCATGGTTTGTTATCTAAGTAACAAAATATATATTCTCACGGAACAATAATAGAAGCCTACATAAATAGTATGTCTTCTAAATTTTCATCATTAATTTAAAATGACCTTAGAGAGCTACTCATGATAAAAAAAATCCTGAAAATGTTCAAGATCTTACACATTTACTAAATTTACTAATTAGCCTAAATAACCAAGGTCATGAGTAATATGAACAAGCATATTTGTTATTTTTGTTTCATTGAATAAAAACAAACTCTAGAGTAGATAGTATAAAGTTTGGAAGAGGTTGACCTATTTTTATTACTTTCTAGAGTGGTCTTCAGGAGTGGATTAAGTATTTGAATGTCTGTTCTAAACCCTGGCATAATGGTTTCAAGTCCATATGCCTGGGATCTATAGGTGAGGATAGAACTATAAGGTAAATCAGGTATGGTTTTTGTATTCACAGAGACTTTTAAGTATGCTTCTCATTTCACATGGTCTCAGTGGACTGTCTAGGAGATGAGGACTATACTAAATGTTCATTTGAAAGCATTTTTTCCAATCACATTATTTGCTATGCCTTTCTTTGCTCCCATAAGCTTTCTGTGTTGGTTAGTTTTATATCAACTTAAGTCATTTTGGAAGAACTCTCATTAGAGAAAATGCCTCCACAAAACTGGCCTGTAGCTAAGCCCACAGAGCATTTTCTTGATTGCTGGTTGATATGGAAGGGACAGTGGGTGCTATCACCCTTTGGCCTATGGTTTTGAGCTATATACAAAAGCAGGCTGAGAAAGCCAGGGGACCCTTTTAATGTAGAGTAAATGCAGTAAGTTCTTGTGCAGCTTGCTTGCCATAAGCTCTATACAAATAGAGTCATCTGGAGAAGAAAAATCCCAACTCAGGAACTGCCTCCATTGGCTTGCCCTTTGGGGTATTTTCTTGATTAATGATTGATGGGGTGGGGCAAAGCACTGCAGGCGGTGCCACCCCTAGGCATGTGGTCCAGGGTTGTATAAGAAAGCTGGCTGAGTAAGCCATGGAGATCAAGCCAATAAGCAGCATCCCTCTGTGGCCTTCACTTTAGTTCCTTTTCAAGTGTGTGCCTTGACTTCCCTGGATGATAGAGTGTAATCTGTAAGATGAAATAAACTCTTTCCTCCCCAAGTTGCTCTTGGTGTTTTACCATAGCAACAAAAACCCTGGGGCAGTATTTACTCTTTTTCAAAGGAGATAAAAATGGAAAGAAAAACTCCAATGTATTTTTGAGGTAAGATACAAGACAGTTCTGTAATTCTAGGAAGAAACTGAGAGAGACAAACTTGAATGTTATCAGCAGGGACTTTGTGGAGGGCTAGGGCTTTCTTTTCATTAATATGGAAGACAAACACTGCTGGCCACAGTGTTCATGGAAAGTAGTATACTACTTCAATAAACAATGGGAATCTACATTCAAAATCTAATGTTTTTATGATTGAAAATTATGCTTTACAGTTGCTGTTGTGATATTAGTAACTATATCTGAATATTGGGTGTCATTGTATCCATATCTGTATTAATATTGGCATCCATCTCTGTCCATATATACTCATATGTAATTTACATCTCCTTACAGTAACATGAAAATATCTCACACATTTTACCGAACATTTATTCTTTGTAGTTAATGACTATAGAGAAATAAAATTTACAGTGACATTTTATCTATTATTTGCAAAAATTTAATAGCTATACTGCTAAAATCCTACTGCAAAACAATATTATTACCTTGAAAATAACATTTTTCAAAACAAAACACATTTGTGGTGACAGAATCTTAAACTAGAGGTTCTTTAACATTACCTAATCTTTATGCTTTGGATATCAACCCCATCCTTCTATATCATCTACAAACATTATTTATAGGATAAAAAAAGATTAAATCTATTCTTTGTATTAAATCTTTGGCCTGCCTGAAAGGACCATATATTACAGTTCTAACATTTTTCATTCTCTACAATTTACTACTTGACTAACATTTCTAAAAACACTTTAAAGATTTCTGGGCAGTGACAGTCTCAAGGCTTGGTTTTAGACCAGAGTTTTGTATTAAAATTTTTCCCAGTTCTTATAATAATAATAAAATAATAATAGTAATAATAATAAATCTTACTTATGATAGTCTGATGCTGTAGGAATTCGCCAACTGCTGAGGACTCTGGAGTCCCCCATACCCTAGATTACTTTCTTTGGGTAGCAATTCTGAATGTGAGCACTGCTAGTCCTAGAGATGGTGAGATATGCATCATCTATCTCCACCCTTAATAGCATCAAGGGGTTGAGGTAGGGGTCCATGATAGTTTTCTGTGGATTGTCTTCATCCAATCCACAGAAAAGTCCCACATCTTTGTAGAACTTTGGCATCTCAGTGTTCAAGTCACTATGACGGTAACAAGACACTGAGGTGACAATTACTAACCTGACAAAAACTTTTTTGTTAATATTCGAAGGGTCCTAGTTTCATTTGTAATAAAAATACCCTGACAGAAAGCCACTTAGAGGAGGAAGGGTTCCCTGTGGTCCACAGTTCTAGGTGACAGTCCATCATAGCCTGGAAATCCGGTAGGAGGAACTCCAAAGAGTTAGCCATATCACATCCACAGACCAGAGCAGAGGGAAATGAGTAAGTGCATGGCTACTGTTCAGCTCACTTTGTTTACTCTTATACTGGCTAGTTACCAAGTCAAGGGAATGGTGCCATCCATGATACAGCGGGTCTTCCCACATTAGTTACTGTGATCAAGACAATCACACAGACATGCATACAGCACAACTTGTTCTAGATAATTCCTGCTGAGACTCTTTCATGGTGATTCTGCACTGTGTCAAGTTGACAGAACTACCACACCAAGTTATCCTAATAATTGTCTACTAGGAGGGCTCAAAGGTATCTGCCCAATCTGTGCCAGCGTTAGCAAGAGAAAGGTCACAGATATTGATGGAAAAGGTATTTGTTATTGGGGTCATGGTGATCATAAACCAAAATGTTTAAAGACACTGGCTGCAGACTTTAGTTATTGTCTACATGCAGTTTATGAATCTTGTTAACCATGAATTACATCACACCATTTCTTTTGTTCACAGCTGTCTTTCAAAGCCCTGGCACATGGGATCTCACCTTGGGTTCCTTTTGCTTACTGTGCTCTAGGCAAGGCTATTCCCTTGTGGATATGCTCACAGTGTCTCATTTCTACGTCTTGCTGCTCCTGGTACCTGGAAAATCTCAGTGGCCCATTATTTTGGCTGCTCATGAACTCACTTCACTAAGGAAGGCCCCATTCTGAGGTTATCTTGACAAAACATGTCTTCATAAACCACCCTGTTTGATACAGTAGCCTTCCCTATTGCTCTACATCATATTTTTAAACTTTATTCATCACCTCTGAAATATCCAAGAGTGATTTTTGCTTTCTATAGACCCGAAGTTGCTTGTTTTCTTCCATCAGAGACTGCATTCCATTGGGGCTTAAATATGGATCAAGCACCCAAGATGCAATAGTAAGAGGTTAAATGCACCTAAGATCCAAACACAATGCTTATTCTTTAATAAACAGCATGTGAATTGTGTTAAATGTTAACTTTTAAGATGAATTAATTTCCCATAGAATCTAAAATAACAGTTGAGCTAGACACAGTGGAAATAAAGATTGCCCCCAAAAGTCAAGTAGAAATAGAGAATTATACTTTCTGTTTAGTAATACTTTAAGAAATATATTTTTGATGAGGATAAACAATGGCAGATTTACAATATTATCTGCTAAGGCCCTAGAGCCTGGGTATCTTGGCAAAAAACTAGCAGTTATAGCTTAACCTTTTTTTGAGGCAAAAAAGAATTGCATAGACTGAAATTTTAAAATATAAATATAACTAGTCTAGATAATGGTATGTACAATGAAATATATTTTTCATTTTTCTGGGAATAAAAAGATGATTCTAAGAATTTGTAAAATACTCATACTACCATATACTAATTTCAGTAAATGTAGTGTTGTCACACAAAACATAATTAAAACTCAGTATAAAATACTAAAATAAGCTATTGGAGAGTAGTGGTACAAAGCTGTATTTGTGATTCACCATTGAGGAGCAACTCACAATTGGGTATATCCCACCACAGAATACTCTGTGATCTAAAACACACCGTGAGATCTGGCCTCAGAGCTCACTCTGCTTGACAATTCTAGACAGCTGGAGTGTTTTCCACTATGGTTCTATTTGAATTGATAGACTTTTGTCCTAATTGAAAATGGCCCTCACTAAGCACAGGAGTTCGCACCTGTAATCATAGCACTTAGGAGACTGAGGATCCCAGTAACTTTGAGACGAGTTGGCTCTATGTAGCAATTTCTAAGTCATTCAGGGTTACATAGAGAGACTCTGTCTCAAAATAAAAAGAACATGGCAATAAAATGACTCCTGATGATGAACTGTTAACTGTTACTTCATAGTCCAGTTCCTCAGCAGATAAGATTTCCTTGAAGTAGATGGGAATATGAAAGAGACCTACAACTAGACAATGTGCAGACAGTGAAGAACTCTGGAGCACTCAGCTGTAAATAAGATGTCTTAACACCCACCTTCCCCAAAAGCTCAGGGGTCAATTATGCAGAAATAGTAGAAGAGCCAGAAGTGATGGAGGACTCCATGGAAACAATGACATCCAGGTTCAAAGGACTGATACAGTTTAGGACTCACAGAGGCTGTGACAGCATGCACAGGGCCTGCACAGGTTCAAGCCAGAAGGAGTTCTAGAGCTGTAGGGGAGAAATGGACACAAGGTCCTACCCCTACCCAAGAAGCATACTGCATTTCTTTCCTGCTGGCAAAGGAAAAATCAGTTTTCTCCTATGGATGACACTGGCTATATCAATCACACCCCTGCTCAGCAAATGGCCACCACAAAATGAGCCTGGTTATATTTTTGTGGACTTTTGGTTTCATTGGGGTATATTATATCTTACTGGTTCTTTACTTATTTGTTTTGCATGTGGCTTTTGCTTTTAGTCTCTGTTGTTTTGAGAAAAAGGGCAAGAGAGATTGCATATAAAGTATCGTGTGTAGGGAGGTGGCGTGATCTGGAGGAGTTGGGAAGAGAAAAACATGATCAAAATATATTGTATACATTTTTTAAATTAAAAATAAAGCCCAGCCACAAAACCTTTGACCTACAATCTGTTCTGTCTACAAAATATGCTAAGGCAATGTGGCACAGAACTTGTGGAAGTATCCAATCAATGTCTGATTTTACTTAACACCTACCCCATGAGAAGGAACCCATAGCTAACTCTGCTTGGGTAACCAAAACCCAGAGACTGGCTAGCCAAAAAGCCTAAAGTAAAACCAAATATTACTGATCTAAAAATTTTAAAAACATAACAATAAAGTGACTCATAACTATAGCCGGCTATACTGGCAGATCAGTGTCCTTTAAGTCCCTCCACTCAGAGCTCAGGGAACTTCAAGGAAGAGAAGGTGGAAGGATGGTAAGAACCAGAGAGGATGGAAGACACCAGAAGAATGAGGCCCTGAGTCCAATAAACAAGGGACTGTGAGCTCATAGGACTAAACCTGTAGAGTTAGGGTAAGTATTTTTTTGGGATTTCTGACTGTGAAAACGAGTGGGTCTCTGTCTCTTTTGTGTGCTCTTAGGACTCTTGCCCTCCTACTGGATTGCTGTGTCCAACTTAGATATGGTAGTTCTTGCTTCATTTTATTATATTATATTGTCATGTTTGCTTGTTACCTCTTAGAAGCCTGTTTCTTTTCTAATGAGAGACAGAAAGGGAGTGGGCCCTGAGGGAAAGGGAGGTGGGAATAAACTGTGAGTAGTAGAAAAAAAAATTAATCAAGATATATTGTATGAAAAAAAAAGAAAACCTTTCAAATTTAAAAAGCCAATTTAGAATAGCTAAGCAGAGAAAAACATGCAACTCTCAGCAAAAATTTGATTCGAAAGAAAGACAGAAAACTGTATAATAATAACAATGACTGTGGTAATCTGCAATGATCCTATGACATTATATGTGACCATTCAAGATACAAAAAGGAATGTTCTTTGCCTAATGCAGAAATAACTTTTAGTTTAATATAAAACCACTTTAATCTATAGGAGTATAGAACAGATTGCATATATATTATATCATCTACCACATGTAAATACAGTTAACATATAGAGTCCTAACTAGGTATCAGGTACTATCTTATGTATTTATATAAGTCAATCTTTGTAGCTAGGAGAGAAAACCTCATAATATATTATAAACAATGCTGAACCTAGTTGCTTTTAAAGGCAATTGATACTGAGGTAAGTAATTAATAAGCATTTGAATCCTCTTAAAAGTTAAAGGAATACATTTTAAAAACTTCCTCAAAATAGCAATATTATTAATTATAAGCACATTTAGCATATATGCATAGTTTTAACTTATACAAAAATTTAAAGTAAAGCTTTTTAAAAGTTCTACTACAAATTAAATATGTTTGAAGATAGAGGCACATATAACCTCAGTAGATAGGTATTTTAAAATATTATAGAATGTATATAAATATCAAACTATCACATGATATCCCATTAGTATGCACATCTGCATACTATGAGTTTTTTTTTTTTCAAAACAAGGTTTCCCTGTGTAGCCCTGACTGTCCTGGAATTTACTTTTGTAGACCACGTAGGCCTGCCTCTGCCTCCAGAGTGCTGAGATTAAAGGCTTACACTACCACATCCCAGCTCATACTGTAAATTTTTTGTATTAATTAAAATCACTAAAATAAAAATCACAATAAAATATTACCCCCATTTAAGTTAAGATAGATATTATCAAAAAGGCAACTAGATAGCATATGCTGGTGAGGATGTAGAGAAATAACTCATGTGTGGTGGAGATATAAATTAGTACAGGTAGTATGAAAAACAATATAGATGTTCATAAGAAGAAAGAATAGCAGCATAATAAGGAAATATTTGTATACCATATTTGTTGCTCAACTATGTACAATGCTAAGGTGAAAATCACTCTAGATGTTCTACATTGAATGAGTACACTAAGAAGTGCTGCATATATAATGTGATATCTTCTTCACCCATAATGTAAAATGGTGATTACTAGAGGTTGGGAGGCAGTGAGGACTGGGAAACTTAGATAATAGCCACCAAACTACAGGAATCTAGAAATAGTTCTAGTGTTGTACAACACAGTGGCACAGTGGACTGATTACAGTTCACCGTAACGCATTATACACTTCATGAGTAACAAGAAGACAATGGCTCAATTGCTCTAAACATGAAATAATTACAAAAGAAAAAACTATCTGATTCAATAAGAACATATGTACTTAAATGTCACATTTTAATGCAGACATGTGTTATTACTATGCATTAATCAAAAGTTTAAAAATAATGTTTAAGGAGACAGAAATGTCTACTACCTTAATTTGACCATTAGTAAATAAGGAATTCAACAGCATCCTACATATTACCCTACAGGGCCGTGTCTGCTTCTGTGATGTGGGAATGTGTCCTCCATCAGTGCACATGGACCACAAGTGATCTTTCTCACAGCTGCACTGCATTCAGTGGGTGTGATAGACACTTCGGCTGTATAATGCCATGGATTTTTGTATTCCTATGTGAATATTTTTGCTGGAAATAGTAATTAAAGTGGAATCAAACAATAGGCACACTTAAAATTTAGATGGACAATGCCAAGTTCATAAGATGCTCACCAAATGCTCATGCTCGTTTGGAATTATCAAATTTCTTATGTTTTTATGCCAACAGGAGGGAAAATAAATGGCATTGCACTTTTGTTCTAATTTGTATGCAATATTTTTTGATTGATCCATATGTGTATACTCTGCAGGATAAGCATATTTAAGCTTTATTAATAATGTAAGAAAAATCTCCTTAAAACTTAACCAATAGAACACTGAATCCCTTTGTTCCACATGAGTAGTGAAAAAAAGACAGAATTCCTGCAGCGGAGCAAGCATGGGCCACTCTCACTTGCACAGGAAGTACAAGCGGCAAGCAACTGTCCATGCCTCTTGGCTCGACCAATATTATCAAAAAACAACTAAATAGCACATGCTGGTACAAATGTAGAGAACTAACTCATTAGTGATGGGGATATAGTTAGTACAGTCAGTCTGAAGACCAGTATGGAGCTCTTCTGAGAGCCATGCACTGTATATTCCTCACCACTCATGGAGACACCACAGCTACAACAAAGGGCAACACTTTGTGACTTCAAAGACCATCTTGGTACCTGCCCCCATGAACTCTAGCCTAGAAGCTGTACACCTGCTTGGAATATTTACAGGCAAGGAAACGGCTGTAGTAAAGGCATCCTTCACAGGGGCTGAGGAGTAGGTTACTGGCATGAGTAGGTATTTTCTAGAAGTGCTTAATTCTAGCAGAAAGTATCAGCTCAAAAGACCAAATAGAAAATATCCTAGCCTGTAATGGTCATGCTGGAGAGTTCTGTTTGAGAGTTACGATTTCCCATTCAGGGTCTTAGATATTTAAGTAGTTAATAAACACTTCTTGTTGAGTGGCTAATGAGTAAACTACACAACTTCTTACGGGGGGAGAACTACTCTGCACAGCATACTGTGGCCTGGGTGGGAAAGAAAGGACAGAAAGGACAGCAAATGCTTCTGGGGCTACAAACAGGGCATAACACTTGAAAAGAAAATGACTAGCAATGTCTCGGTATTATGTAATGGTTAACACAGGGGAACCTCATTGTCCTAGTTCTGTACTTACTAATAGTATAACCACGGTGAGTTACTTAAATTATTATTCATTAGTGTCTTCACCTGCAAAATCTGAATAATATTTACTATAGTTGGAGAAAACAGAAATAAGTTAATATTAGTAAAGTACTTAGAGGGCAAATGCATGACTGGCCTTCCTCCTCCTCCTCATCATCATCTGTACTATTCAATGTAGTACTAATGACTAACAAGGTTAGCAAGTATGGCAATAAGTGGCAACTAATGTTAACCTATTAAATATAAAAATGAATGCTGAGATAGTCCAAATTTATATATTTTAAAAATTTATGCCTTGCAAGCATAAACTTATATTAATTACAAATTATTTTAGTTTTACTCAAAATCTGCTAATTCAGATAATTTATTTATTTTAATTTTGGTTCTCCTTTTTGAGAGATGATTTCATGTAGCCTTGGCTGGCTTAAAACTCATTAACTAGCCAAGGATGGGCTTGAATCCCTTATTCTCACGTCTTTACTCAAGTGCTAGGATTACAGGTGTGGACCACAACACCCAGACTAAATTTTCATTCTTTATATTATCTTAAGCAAACTTGAAATTAACTTTTTCTTTTGTACAATGGGAGATAAATAGAAGGCCCAGCATTATAATATGCATGAATTTACTTGATAATACTAAACCCAAGGAGTCACACATGCAAGTTGCTCTACAACTAAGTACACCCAAGTCCAGTTTTAGTTTATTTTAACAAGAAGACTTTTAATACCTCAGGGTAACCTGATAAGGAGACTTTCAGGTATGAAGAACAGAAATAAAGTAATGACAGGGATTCCTATTAGTAGGGGTATGAGTAACATCTTTAATCATCTACTATCAAATTCCAATATAAAATAACTACTAATTTAAGGATTTTACCCGAAGTTATGATGGAAGCTGTTCTATGTTCCATCACTGATATCACAGAACAGACTAAGTACAAACTACAAGTCTTGAGGAGTCACTAGAAAATGAGCTCATGAAATGTTCTAAAGTAGACAGTGTGCAATTTTTACTAGAGTTTAAGTGCCCATTTAAGGTGAAATGAGCTGATTCAGCTTTTTACTTGAAAAGGAAAATCAATCAGTCTGTCTACATAATAACACAGTTTAAGAAAAGCTAAATCATTTCTGAAAATATAAACTTTTAACTCTTCTATCTAAAATAATTTCTGGTTTTACTAAAATGTCTAAGTACTTATTTTACAATGGGAGTCTGTGTCATATTTATTATTATGGCATTAATATTTTGCTTAAACTTTTCTAACTCTCCATTGCTTATTAAATAAAGTGAATCTCTTCTATGGGGAACTCAGCCCTGGCCTGGCCCTTCACTTCTATGTGAAGCCTAAATCCTGGCCACCCCACTACATGGCATGGCCATGGTAACTGTATACTTCTGTGGCTCCAAACACTTAGCAGTCTGGTTCTCTCTCAGCCTTTCACGATGACACACACTTTTTCACTTCACAAAGCCCACCTGGTCAGCTCTCTGTGAAACATTCCTAAGACCACCACTGCTCTTAAAAGCAACACTCTAATTCCCCCAGAGCACAAATCGCTTTCTTTACCTGGTGGTCATTTTCAGGATGACATTTTTAACAGACACTATTATTTTCCTTATAAAATTTCTCATATTTCATACACTGAATTGAGCATCATATTATTGTCCAACTCTGCCCCTGGTAGGAAGTTTGCCAGGTACATTACACAGCTCACAGAACCGATGCAATCTCCTCCCCATTGGCCACCATCATCCTGGAGCAGAGAGTTACTTAATCTATCATTACTTCCCTAGAGAATAGCTATGTGGTACATGGTTGGTAGTCAATAAAATACTACTAAATCAATAAAGTACAGTTGCTTTTTTGCAAATCAGAGGGTGGAAACATGTACATGTAGTGCTCAGTAAAGACCAGATCTGCTCAGCACCCCAGCATAGCTATCCCTTTCCAGAATAATTAAGTCAATAGACATGGATCTCAGAACACAGTGACCTAAGGAGCTGCATAAGGGAGCTTTGAGGAAGCTGAAAAAGAGACCCATTAGTGAACAGCTTCGAACTGGGCTCCAGGAAGCTCATTTACATATCAGTGGTCAGTGCCTTAGGAGCATCATTAGTACTCAGTAAATTAAGTCCCAACTCAACCACTCTCTTATCATCTCCACTCAGCAATATAACAACAGTGTTAATTTTCATGTGGATATCTCTTCAGAAAAGCATCAGTTGGAAAAATAACAACTATGTGTAGTCATAATCAGTTAACAGAACAAAAGGTTCAGTGTTAAAAACTGACTATATTCTAATTTGTCTAGTTTGTATAACAAGAAGAAATGAAATTACATGTGTGCTATAGCACCTGTTCACGTGTGATACAGCATCTGTACATGTGTTACAATATGACTTTATTCTTGCTCACATTTTTACATCAAAGTGGCAAAATTAAGCTGCAAAATGGGAGACTAGTGTATAAGTTCTATGCATATAGAAAAATATAGATATATAGATAAACAGCATGAACCATTCTGCACAGAACTGCACTTCCTGCAGAACTGTCAGGAAGTGACAGGATGAAGTGGCACACTGATACGTCACTGTTCTCAGGAGTCTTACTGCTGACTGTAGCTTATACTACATTGTACTTAGAGAAAGGAGCAAAGAGAAGAAGGCTATCACTAAACTTGACTTACAAACAAAAGAATTACATCTAATTTTGAATAACTGAGTGCTCTGAGAAAAAATATCTATGGCAGATTTAAGTACTGTTTCTATAGACAACATAAAAACAATAAAATAAAACAAAGTGCTCCAAACTATAAGCATTCTAGAACCAATTAAATATTATCACTGGTAGTGGTGGTGCACAGCTTTAATTCTAACACTTGGGAGGCAGAGACAAGAGGATTTCTGTGAGTTCAAGGACAGCCTGGTTTACAGAGTGAGTGCCAGGCCAGCCAGGGCTGTTACAAAGAGAAACACTGATTGAAACATAAGAAAACCAAAAATTATCTCATGCACTCTGATGCTGATGACAACAGCAACAATGAGAACAACCGTCAGAGGTTAATTCTCTCACTCTCCCTCCACCACGTGAGTCCCAAGGAACAAGCTCAGGTTGTCAGGCTCATGGGACAAGCACCCGAAAATCCAATTAAAAAGATAAACACAATATATTATATTTCAATGCAAAAAACAATCTTCATTCCATGCTATAAAAATGTGTGTTATATAAAATTTCTAAGTTATATTTAACATATTTAGTGCCATTTGCAAAGTTTTAGCTTTATTGCCTTCTTTTCCTGTTTCCTCATAGAGGAAATACTTATACTAATAGGACATAGTGCAAAAAAGTCCTGATAATCTCAAAATGTGCTGCAACTTGATATTCCATGTTTTATTGATATTCGTGGAAGACCTGCCCTTTCCTGATGAAGAGGAAGGGATTGGGGTTTGGAGTGGGGTAGAGTTGGGATGGGGATAGCACATAGGGACTGGGAGGGGAGGGTGGGAGGAGGCCCTAGCCAGGCAGTAAAAATGAATGAATGAATGAATGAATGAATGAACATGAAAAATTTACTAGTGAGTGAAAAGGTGACCTACTGATTTTTGTTACTGGAAAGTATATTCTTTCCTAAGTGAGAAGTGTTCTAAGGGCTTTGTAACATAAATAGCAATTTTAGTAGACTGTGAGAACAGACACATACAATGTACTTTTAAGTCATAAGCAAAACATCCTGTGAATTCATTAAATAACTAGAATATTTTTGTGTTCTCACCTCAGACTGCATAATTATTCTAGAAAGTAAGCAAATAATAATTAATACCTGGTTTTCTCATTTACCTCACTAAAATTTTTAATTATTTTTTATTGGAAATCAATTATTTTGCATGCTCATGAAGCCTTCTTTACCTGCAGATAGCTGGAAAACATTCCTGAAGACCCTTCTTTTTAACTAGAGATCCTTCAAGGCAGTACATGATGATGTCCATGACCTTTGACAGGAAAGACATAGATTGAAAATTAACTTCAAATGCTGGATTTTCTAAAATTTCAATGATTTTGGTGTACCTTATTTTGTCTATATAAATCCATGTAGTTTGATTAGTATTTACTTTAAAAGGAATGAGAGCTATTTTAAGACTATGGATGTTGCTACATGTTAACCTTGGTCTGGTCTGTAGAAATAGGCTCATTTCTTCTAAAGCTGACTGTGCTATGCACATAGTAGGGCTATTCCTCAAGCACCTAGTATAAGTAGTTTTATTTACAATGGATATTGGTGACAACAGAGCCTTTTAAATATTCTTATAGATATCAATTCTATGTGACTGGTCAATGGCTATAGCAATCAATCTTAGTTTTGAGGAAATGGATTTAAGTCCTATTGAAATGACACAGAAGTTAATTAAGCTCAGTTGTGTGACACATTTCCCTCCCTTCTCCCTCCTTGTTTATAACCTCAGGTATTCAATGCAGCAACAGGTGTGTTGGAAGCCAGAGATTCTCACCTCTACAAGAAGATCCACAACGTCTGTCGGCATTTTTTCAATGAGAATTTCAATGACCCTCAGGATTTCCCCCTTAGCTCTTGCCAAAGTTGTTGTGTGTATACTCTGCTGTGACTGTGTATTTGCTGCGAGGGCCGTGTGTCTGTGTACCTACAAAAGAATTGCCATGCTGTAGATGAAATTGCTGCTCCACACAGATTTACATTTTTAGGTCCTGGGTTACTGTCCACTGATTATAGAAAAAAAGAAATATACAATCAATCAGAATTGTAAGAGCAAACCACTTAGGGTAGGTCAGGAATTGGTTTTGATCACACAAAAAAAGCATTATTTACAATGAAAACTACGTAAGTATGCTCTAAAAAAATAACTTCCTGGTACTTTGTTGTTGTATTTATTTATTTATTATTTTGAGACAGACCTTCTTGTAGCCCAGGTTGAACTTAAACTCTACATCGTTAAAGAAGCCTTTGAACAGCCTCCATTCAAATAATTTTTCCAACTGAATGTTTTGGTACGAGTATCCTAACAGTTCATTCAAAATATTCTTATTCAAATAATATAAAGTTCAGAAATATAGCTAATATAAAGACCTATCAGACTAATGTAAAACTTCTTTAGGATAATCAATATTATCACCTGTGCACGTTCCATGCATGGGAAAAACTGGTTGAAAATTTCCAAGTTAAATAAAACTATTCATTCAAACAACAACATGTAAGCCTGTGTGTAATTAAACATAGTGAAAGCATCTTATTACTACAGCTGTAGTTCATAACTTTATTTCAGATAGAAATTCATGGCTGCACAGCTGATAATCGACCACACAAACTACCCCCAGGACCATTTTGTTCCCTCTTCGCTGCTTTCCCAGCATGCCTATAAGATGGCTCTGGAGCAGACAGGGGCCCAGTAGATTCAGGTTAGCTGAGCAGACTCAGGGCTGTTTACTATCTTAAAAGTCCATCATAGCTATAGGGTAAGCAACTCAGACAGAGCCTGTACATACCCTGTGGACAGTGAGCTTCACAGTTTGAATGCCAAAATGGAACAAACACTGAAAAACATTTAGAAACGTTCCCTTTCCTCTCACTACTAAGATGTATAGGAAAGAACATAGAGTAGGTTCATTGGCCATTACTAGTTCATCAGCTGGATGTGGGTAATTAGTTAGAACACCAGGGATACAGGAATCAATGGACTGTCCAGTCTTTCTCTGTGACACAGAACAGGAAAAGCAATCAGCAATTTTATGCTTTACATTTTTGTGTACAGTAGGAGGGCCATTGTTAAATAACTTTAGTTGTGATTACAAGTATTTGCTTACACTTCAGAAAAGTAAACATCTTTAATACCTTTTAATTCATATATAACTATTATATTTCATATCAAAAGGTGCTGTCAAATATTACAAGTGTGCTCATTCTGCGAACAGAAAAGAACATGAAAGCGCAAGTCTGGAACACACAGCTGTGGAATCCCGTGCATGAATAGACATAATACATTCTTTCAGCACTATACTTGTAACTGGCTTTGTTTTATAACTGGAAGGATTATTTGTGGGTCAGAACTGAGTTACAGTATGGAGGAAGTCCTCCAAGGGGAGATGCAGTACATGGAGACCTTGCTCACCTCCTTGGCTATGGTGGTGATGAAGGCGGGTGGTCTGGCAGTGGCAATGAGAGACAAGGCATGCCTTGCAGAACGGGCAGAGTCAGCTGCAGGGCTCAGAGGCAGCCCCATTGTGATGCTAAATAGGGATCAGAAAAAAAAAGGAAAAAGAAAGGAAGCATTAGAAATATAGACTCAAAAGATTAGACACAGCTTATAATGTCAGTTCAAGGTCAATGGGAGCACTCAAACAGTTAGAATATAATAGACTTGCAACAATGAGCAGTGATTAAGAGTCAGGGTGTTCTGGCATCAAATACAAAATCGAATTATTAACCATGAAGATTGAAAACAGTATGTGCATCTGTCCAAAGGTTAAAAATGCCTTGTTAACAAATTATCAAGAACTACTACTGAATACACATCACAAAGCTAAGGTAGGGATGCATATTGTGCTGGATGTTTTACAGTTACGTTAAAGATAATTTGTTTACAAGGCTGTGTTAAAAAACTATAATTGAGGCTCTTTTGTGAAAGGAAGCAAACTCATTCTTGTTTGCAGAGTTATAAAAGGAACAGAGAATGACAAAATGACTTCTAGTTAGTTATTGCTTGTAGTTTGAAATCTCTCAGCTGCCCCACCCCACACTCAGAACTTTCAGAACAATCCACTCCTAAGCACATGCACAACTGCCACTTGCTTAGCATTTAAACAAAAAAATAAACAAGCTGGTGTTAATATTTTTAACAGAAAGAAGAGATAGCAAATGGTCCCTTTAAACTGATGTACACACTGAAGTGAATCTAGACTGTGAGCCACGCGGTCCTGATATCACAGTGTTAATAATGCAGTCTCACGTCTGACATAAGAAAGCAGTCATTTACCATTAAACTCACTTGGTGAACGTGTGTGTGTGTGTGTGTGTGTGTGTGTGTGTGTGTGTGTGTGTGTGTATTGGTGTGGAAAACACTAAGATTTCTGACTAAAATCTAAGCCAAGGAACTACATATTAATTTTACAGAGGAACTATTTTATTGCATTCAGTTATAATTTTTCTAGCTAAATAAATTTTATGTAAAATGAACATGTGAAGATCCATTAAAACATATTCTAAACAAGTCTATGATCTGTATAAACTAGATTTGTTTAATAAACATTCTTAAAAAGCTTATAGGTCCCTTTATAATTAACTTAAAAGTAATTATCTTAATTTTTAGTTGAAAATCAAGATGAGTTGTATGACTATTCTTAACCTCAAAGGGAGTCAGCTGATGGAAGAAAATTCTGCTTTAATGTTTGTTGACTATTGGTGAGAGTTACATATATTATCCATCTTTTAAAAAGTCGTTCTCAACTGATGGGTCGCAACCCCTTCTGGGGGTTGAGTAGCAGATGCTTACATAATGATTCGTAACAGTAGCAAAATTACAGTTAAGAAGTTAGCATAGAATTTTATGGCTGGGAGTCACTACAATATGAGGAACTGTGTTAAAGGCCACAGCATTAGGAAGATGGAGAACCACTGCTTAAAAGGTTGAAATATATATATTTCATGCTTTTTTCCAAACTGAGGAGAGCTACAAAGTAGGAACTCAGATGAGACGTTCCTTGATATTTATAATATATATGTATATTCTTAAATATACATATGTACATATACAAATGTATATACACACACACATATAATGAGCTGTGAAAACAAGCGCATATCATGAACCAAATAAAGTAGGAAAGTGAGGGCTGCATGGCCTGGTACTTGGGGTCCCAGGGGCTGGAAAGAGGTGTTAAGCAGGATAGCAGCAGCTAGTCTCTCTTCTGTGTTAAATATTGCCCCTTCAAATTGAGCAAGGAAATGTTTACTACCTGAGGATGGAGGGTGGCTTTAGAGTAGATTGCTTATTAACTATTTTATAGATACACATTTTAGGTCAATTTCTTTAAAGGCACAAAAGCTAGTTAAATATTTTACATATTTTCAACAAATTGATGAATAGAGGTCAAGGATATTGAAGGAGAGGACACAGACTAAGGTTAATTGAATAATTCTGAACAAATATAAATTCACTTTTATAAAACCAGTCAGGTGGGAAGAGCAATATGAGTTTTCTCACATCCCACATTAAGAAAGTTCGATACAGAAAGAAAGAGCTAGAACACAAAACTAGAACTTGAACTCAGGGTCAGGAAAGAAGCTGGGCTAGCTTGTGTTTACTTCATGCTTCCTCTATTTGCCCCAAACATTCCTGCACGTTGATAAAGACATTTCACAAACAAAAACTCATTCAAGAAAAGGTAAGTGAGGAGCTAAGGTAGTGTTCACATTTCCTAAAAAGATTAAATGGAAAAATTCCAGCAATAGTTAATAGATTTTAAAATGCATAAAATTTAGAGTAATGTGATAAAAACCTATGGTGCATATTGTTTGGCATATAAATCATGCCTTTTCCCTGACTGCATATGCAGTCTATGTTGTCTTTGCGGCCACTTCTGTTAGTAAACTGTGAAGATTTTAGCAATGCTTGTGTGCAAGTGGTCCCCTGGAGATACATAACACTGTATTGCAAGGCTTATACATACATTTTATCTTACTTGTCTGTTCATGTAGGTACCAATCACCCACCTACCCAAAGAAAAAGTAACCAAAGTATCTGGATAATTTGATATTTGATGGAGGGATCTATATTCACATAACTTTTGTTACACTATGGTGTTATGATTATTTAATTTTATTGTTTTTTAATATCTTACAGTGCATAATTATAAATTCAGCTGTATTACAGGTCTCTATGTAAAGAAAAAATACTGCATATAAGTGTTTGGAATTACCATGGCTTTGTGTATTCCCTGGGAGTCTTGAAATGTGTTTCCATATGTAGGGAGATTACTGTCTTTCAGAATCACTGGTCTTTGTAGAAAGAACACAGAGTGGCAGGGCATGGTGACACTGTGGTGAACTAAATCAGTGAACTGATAACATGACCGAATTCAGTGGCTTTAGATAAATGGCTAGACATTTCCGTGAGATAAGTTGTAAGGATATTTGATACACTGGGGTTTCAGTTGTTTTATTAAATGTCAATAATAGTTTAAAAGAGGAATAGCTTACACTTATCAATTGGGTTGATAATATTTGAAAGGAGATTAATCATAGTAAGTGACAGATTTTCAAAAGATCAAATTCAGCTGAATAAGACACTTTGGGGCTGGAAATATTGCTCAGCAGTTAAGAGTGCTTGATCCATAATGATAGGGACCAGAACTTGGATCCCAGAACCCAGAGTATGAGTAAATACTTGTAACCCAAGCTTCAAGCAGGATTGCTAGGGCTGGCTGGCTTCTGCATAGCAAACATTTCTCAGTTCCTTGCATGGTGGAGAAATTATTAGTGGGAAGGGAAGAGAGAGGAAGAAAGAAAAGGAGACAGACCATAAGTGGACAATAGATGCTTCTTGTAATGAAAATATCTCATAGAGCTACACAGTGAGAGGAAGAGAACACAAATAAGTCACCCACTTGAAATTAAAATCCTAACCACAGATTACCTTTTTCTCATGTCAGTCAAAGGCTATGTAAATTTGGGAGAATCACCAAACTGATGGTAAGAAAAATGTTAAGGCTTGGTGAAGGGCATATTTTGAAGAAAGACAGGTCAATGCATATGAAAATGAATCAAACACCTATTTTTTACACTATTGGGTTTGGTGGACAGTGAACATCTGAGGAGAAATTAATGTATAGATTTGTGTGAATTCCTCCATCAGAATCCTAAACCTAGAGAGCAGGACTACAGAGTGTAGACAGACCTAGTGCTTGGGAGCATACTTATCCTGACATCTAAACCACATAAAGACCCAACAAAGAAAAAGAATTATAGACCAAGAAAACAAGGCCCAATTAATCAACAGAATTCATTCACATAAACTAAGACTGAGGCAGCATGCATAATCCTACAGTCTGCACCAGATGACAGAAGTGGACACACCCCCATCCCCAACCCAGAAGATATCTCTAATTGATAACCACTTGCAAATGAAAATTTGGTTTTCTCCCAAGGAGTCTCATTGGGAAAACAAACTACTATTAAATGTAGGCTGCCTTCCTACAGTTTGCCTAACAGAAAGCATACTCGGTGGCATCTTTGGAAGTTCCTTGACTCATAATGCAGTGGTAAGACTTTCCTTTTTTAAACCTTATCTTATTATTTTTAATTTCATTTATATATTTTTAATTTCCTTTTTTTACCCTAAAGGTCCTTTGCACATATATTATGGCTACCAGATTAGAGCTTTTTGGGATGACTCCTGAGTGTGTGAACAAGTAGGTTCCTATTTCTTATAACTTCCTTTGGGCTCTTTTCCTTCTCTTTGTTCAGTTCTATTTGGATAAGGTAGTTTTTGTTTTTATCTTATTACATTATATTTTGTTATCACTTAGAAGACTGTTTCTTTCTAAGGAGAGACAAAAAAGGGTGGATCCAAATAGGAGGGAATGTAGAGAGAAAGTGGGAGTGTAGAGGAAAGAAAAATCATAATCAGAATATATTATGTAATTTTAAAAAATTTATTTTTAATAAAAGGAAAAATAATTTTGTAACATGAATTCTTTGCAAATAGGGGGCAAGCATACCTTCTTATTCTCTGTGTCCTTCCCATAGGGTTTAGTATAGCCCTTAAACACAGGCATTGCAATAGTTACTTAAATGAAGTTAGCTGGTAATTTCGGTAGAATTTTAAAAAAAAATCAGCTAAGCTAGTTATTGGACTGAACTGACCAGGCGATGAATTAAAGTAATTGATCTAACACTCCCGACAGAGAAAGTCAATGTTCTACATGTATGTTTCCCTATGGGTCATTTCAAACTCCTTAGTACTGCACATGTCCCCCCTCCCTCTTCTGCTGCATTCCTGTCCCACCTCCTGCCCAGTCAGGCATGTGTCCCCTCCCAGGTGTTGCCCCCTCCCCCTTTTCAGCACACACAGCCTGTTTGTATTATTCACCTCTTTCTATAGCTCCTAGCTTCAGTTCTTCTCAGTGGTCCCTTTTTCTTTTCTAGCTTCTGTGATTACTGTAGGTTGTATACCAAAGCTAAAGATTCACAGCTAGTGCTTGTTTTATTTTACCCAGGAATTTCAGCTCCACAGTTAGTAGCCTGCTTCTCTGGCAGCAGCCTGGCTGCTTAGGCTGTAGCCTAGCAAGAATTCTGATCTTGGGGCACTGGCTCTGCCACTGCCGCTAAATGTAGCTTTAACTAAGTGTCTATCATTCTAGTTATGAATAAGACTCAAGACTCACAGGCTGGAGTGAAAACCTGCTAGCTCAGAGTGGTTGAGTACAACACTTCTTTCCTTGCTGGAATCTCACAAAATCAGAGAATTTCTAAAAGAAGAAATGAAAATGACTAAGAAATATCTTTATAAATGTTCAACATCCTTAGCAATTAAGGAAATGAAAATTAAAATTACTTTGAGATTTCATCTTACCCTAGACAGAAGTTAAGAATCAATAAAATAAAATCAAATGCCAACAAATGCTAGTGAAGATGTGGGGACAGGGGGCCCTCATTCTCATTGATGCAATTACAAAGTGAAAGAGCCACTGTGGAAGTCAGTGTAGCGAATTCTCAGAAGACTAAAAATAGATCTACAAAATGACCCAGCTATCCCACTCCTTGGTATATGTTCACAGTTCTTGTCATATTCCACAGACACTTGCTTAGCCATGTTCCTGTTTTCTCTTATCTGTCCTAAGCATGCTAATGTGACAATCTATCTGAATAAGAACCTTAGAGGGGAAGAACCATTTGTGTCTTTCTGGAACCTTCCAGTAAACCTAACCTTACTCTGCTCTTGACCCTACTTATGTGCTGTTGTGTAGACAGCACATAAGTAGGGTCTTATGTATAAGTCTTATAGATCTCAAGCATAGGCCTTTGGGTTTAGTCCCTATTCTACAGAAATTGCACATTACAGACTTTTTCACTCAGTACTTTCCTACACACACACACACACACACACACACACACACACACACACACACACCCCTCCTATCCAGTCACAAACACAGAGATTAATGCTCTTATAGATCAATAACATGAACACAAACAGTCTCCTCAGGCAGAGCTTCCTCTTCTCATGACCGTTCATTAATCTAATTCTAAGGCTTGTTCCATTTTAGGAAAATCATTTTAAATTTACATGAAGAATATTTTAGTAAAATGTTAGCATCTAAGATTATGAGACATCAACCTCTCTCAAATTAAGGAATATTTACAATATACATTCCAGGAAAACATTGAGCTTTCTGCAAACAGTTTGCAAATCTTAAAAATCAGTAACAAAGCTTTGAAAACAGTCTATATCAAAGACAAAGAAAGCTAACATTGTCTTAAATATGTTAATTGCATAACAACAGGACTTCCAGCCTATGCTTTCCTGGGAACACTGGTGTGTTAATATCTGTTTCCTGCTAAAGAATACACAAGTCCTCTATGTCAAGTTGGAGTTTAACTTTTGAAAATATTTTACATTTTTATTATTATTGTGTATGCATGTATGCAGCTATAATAGGCTCATGGAGGTCAGAGGACAAGTCTGTAGAGTTGCTCCTCTCCAGCCACTTTTATGTGAGTCCTGGGTGTGTGTGTGGAGGTGTTCAGGTCACTAGGCTTACACTGGTGGTCAGCAAATGCCTTTCCTCAGTGAGCAACCTCATCAGTGCCCAGAGCTTCACTGTGTAACTCAAGGCAGTATTCATTTCCAAAGCTTAAAGGTAGAAGTTTTCTCTACTCTTCCAAAAGTGTATCTTTTAAAAATATTTCCTGCAGGCTGCATATATTTATGGTAAGTAAAAAACTACACTTACCTGGTTTATGTAAAGGGCTTCCTCAGGCTATAAACTGTTATTCCTCAGGTTATATAGGAAAAATTGCCCAATGTAGAATTTTCTAAAGCATGCTTGTACTTGCAGTATGTTTCTCTCTACCTCTCAAACTTAATAGAAATGAATAAGTTTGAACTAAAATACTCAATTCTTCTCTCTATCTCTCCATAGTTTAAAAGGAGCCTTTCCAATATGAGGTGCTTCTCTGTATTTTGAAAATTCTTGGCTTCCAGCAGCTCTGTTTCCTGCTCTGTGTCTGGTAAGCTGTGACAATACCCTAACAGCAGTAGGCTTTCTGTAATCCCCCCATGTCCTCAGCTGTGGCAGCACATGATGAGCGTGGCCTTCTCAACAGCTGGGCTGCACTCCACTGTTCCTTCACAATAAAGGCCCTGCACCGTGACCTAGGTAAATAGAATCTGAATCACAGGCCACACAAAGCCAGGAAAGAGTCTAGCCTTCCAAGAACACAGGAGTTCTTCTTGTCTATAAAGCAGGATTTGTCTGACATTTCTAATACTTGAGCAGTATGTACAGAACCACAGAGCTAGTAAAAAGGCAAACCAAGAGCTGTGTCTGTTTTTATCACAATTAACTGAGTTAATTATGATATTCAATTATTTCAGGAAAGTATAGCCTCATTGTGTTATTATACCTGCATAAATATACCACTCTCCTTCACTTAAAAAATCCTCATAAATGATGCTACCTGTGGGTTGTAAACCAAACAAACAGCAAAAGCCTCAGTACAGTAGCTGTGAAACTGGAGCCCAGAGTCCTGGCAAGTGCCCAGCCCTTCCCATGTTCAGTGCACTAGGGCAGATGGATCTGATGGAGCCTGTCATCGCTAACTGCTTACCATTACAAGGAAGTAAGAACCAACACACTGCTTAAAGAATTTAGTGAGTGTTTGCTTTGGCGGCACATATACTAAAACTGGATCCATCAGAGATTAGTGTGGCCCCTGTGCAAGGTTAATAACCAAATCTGTGAAGCATTCTATACTTAAAAATTTTTAGTAATATTTAAATAAAAATTTTAATTTTTATAAGGTACGAAATTCTTAATGAAAATTTCATTAAATACAAAATCCAGAAGTGCATTTAAAATTATGGTCCTGACCATTTTTGGTGATTTTAATTTAAGATGCTTTTAACTTTACATGTGTTAAGATTTTAAACAGTGTTATGGTTTTGGAGTCAGCCAGATCTGAAATTAATCCCAGTCATTTTTGTCATCTAGAAAACAAGAGATAATGTCTCTCACAGGTTCATACACTGTATCTATGTGTGTGCACTTGCAAAATGGGAAAATTCATGTTCACTGCCTTGGGCTTCTGTATACGTAAATGATTGTGTTTGCAATAAATACAAGACATAAACCCTCAAGTAGCATTGCATATTGGAAGAACAAGCAATAAAAGAGGCAAAAATTTGTTAAGACAGTTTAGGGTAAAAAGAATTCCAAGAAAAATACCCAATTTTCTCTAGACAAAACCCCAAAATGTCATTGAGCCCCTGGCTGCCTCATCACAGCTAGAAAAGAATGAAATTTGGGAGCTCTGATCTCTAATTTAGTTCCTAAATGATTTTAGGGTCACCTCTTCAGAGGTAAGTGTGTTTGAATAAACAATGAAGGCCCATTAAGGAAAACCTCATTCTGGTGAGCGAATAGAATCCCTGGCCCATGTCTAACCCTCCAGTTTGGCTAGATCAGTCAGTTAGGTAAAGGACCACCCCCAGGAAGGCACAGGAAGCCATGGTAAGGAGGTAGGCAGAACCAGTCCTTAGGGAATACTGGACTTTTCTTCAGAGTCCCCACCCTAGAACTGTAGTTCACTGGTTTGAAGCCCTGCAGCTTTTCTGAATGACTCTGAACAGTGTACTTTCCCCTTTGTTCTTTTTGTGTCTTTTCTAAGTAGGCGCTGCTTCTGCTTAACACTTTGGGTCTCCCCAACACTTTAGACTTTCTTACCTTTCCCTAAGCTTCCTCCCAGCCACGTGGATGCTTGTCTGTCATGTGTCTGACCTTCAGGACAGGACATCTTAAATAGTATAACCCCTCCACCCTTACCCCATTCTCCTCCAGGAAGCTGTTGAGAGTTACAGCTTGCCTGCCACGGGTTATTTTTTTTTCTTTTAAACTCTAACAAATTTGTCCTTGAGCTTCCATTTGAGCCCATTCTTGAATTATTTATTAATTACACTAAGAGCTCCAAGGAGTGGATCCCAGTTTTGGACTGCACTTTGAACCCGCAGATCCATCTTATGTCAGTGCACAGGGTAGGCGATAACTACAAGCAAGGCACTTCCAGGTCCAACCTACCTTCTGCCTCACATTCCTTCCTCTACTTCCCAAAGGCAGCTGGAATAAGGCTGTTGTGCTTCTTGAAGGGTGAATCCCAGTTTGCATCCTGCTATGAGCTCTCTTGGGATCTACTGAAAGACATGCCAGTGCCTGGCCAGGTTCTGTTGTGTACCCCCATTCTTCTCTAGGCACCCCTGCTTACCCTGGTAATTCACTTCATCAGGCCTGTCCACCCCTTTACCAACCCCACTTCCTCAATGTCCTAGACATTGTGGGACAGGATCTTGGCTTGATTCCACCTGAAACTAGAAATAACTAGCACTGACCCTTTCATATATTAGTTAAGAAATACCTGCATAATTAGTATGCACACCTTCAAGCAAAATATCTGGGGAAAAAATTGGAAAAAAGTGCTGATGTTGTGACTAGACAAAACTGATAAGTCGGAACTCTACAGTAAAGTGTTATGAATTCTGAGAAAATACTCTATTGACCTGGAGGCACCCGCAGGTCTGTGGAAAAAGTCCAATAGTCAGTTCTGACAGGGAATGCCAGTACTTAAGAGAAGGAGGAAGGACTCTTCTGTGATGTGTTTCCTTGAGAACCAGCTGTCCCACCCAAGCCTGTCCTCATGAACGTACAAGAATGGGAATAAAGAGGAAAATGTTCACCACTGTTGCTCTTCCCATAAAGGTGAATTGACATTTTAAGCACTTGTCTGATGTAAAAGCATTTGCACACAGCAAGCTTAGCATCATAAAGAGAAGCAAGGCAGTAGAGCCTGTCATTATATACACTGGAGATTAGCCACAGCAGGGCTTGAGGGCTAGGGATACAGGAGAGACACCTTTAAGGCCCTGTGTACATTGCTGCTCCACTTCCCCATCACGGAAATCCTTACACTCTACCAAGTGTGTCATGGATGCAAGAGGCCATTTTCAATCTAAACCTTGTTAGAGATTAATAAGCAAACATTTTTTGCTTATTATACAATTTATCATGATGAAAAGTACATTGGACTCCTCAAGGCTACATCCTGATACATTCATTTATTCAGAGCTGTGTAGAGAAAGTCATACTAATCTTTGTGACAGAAAGAATGTAATAGAAAGATTTAAATTACTTACTGAAAACTATAGAATTATGTCTCTTGACACAGTCTCTTTAGATGAGGCATATATAAATGTTTGCTTTGCTAATACAAGCTCAATGTAAACTTATTTTAAATACAAAACACACAACAGTGAATCAGGAGGCGGCAAAAGGTAGAAAATATGTTCAGGAGATTTGTAAAAGACCAGCTGCCTTGTACTACTGGTGTCTTGTACTATTATAGGCCAATATTCTGTCCTAATTCCAAAAGTCACCTGAGAAATAGCTACTGCCCTCCTTTATCAGAAACTATTCTGGCCACTAATCTATAAAGCTGCTCATTTGTCAGCTTGTAATCTGCTGAACACTGGGACCATCACATCAGCATCTCCACTTACACAACAACTACTACAGAAACTTCATCAGTCTTGTAATGTTCTGATTAATTTTTATTGTCAGCTTGACACAGCCTGAGTCACCTGGCTGCCTCTATTAGATCGGGCTGTGGCATGTCTGTGGGAAGCATCTTGACTGCTAACTGATGTAGAAAGATACAGTTCACAGTGGGCAGTAACATCCTTAGGTAGGCAACTGTAGGCTTACATACAAATGAAAGCTAGCTGAGTGTGAGACAAAGCCAGGCCAGGGCAAGAGCAATCAGCATCCCTCTAGAGTTTTGGTTTCAAGGTTCTGCGGTGACTTCTTGTGACTTGGAGAGTAGAAGGGAAATAACCCTTTTCTGTTCTAAGCTGGTTTTCAACAGAAGGGTTATCACAATAAGAGAGAAACAAATGAAAACATATAGGATGTGCTAACCACTGCAAGCATAAGGTCATTTAGCATCAACCTTTGAAAATAGACACTTCAATTCATGTAGTGAAGGAAGCCCTGCCTGGATTTGGACTTGCAGCACCCCTGCTGACCTGCCATCCTGAATGCTGTGGCTACAGTGGCATGGCCATGATGCCCAGTAGATTTAATGTTGATTAAACACATAGTTTCTAAAGTATAAGAAATATGTTCAATCACTGCAATACACACATACTTGGCAAGCTGTTTCTCAGCATCTGCACACAGCTCCAGCAGCCCCATCAGAACAGCGGACACATCCATGTATGGCTCCCACACAGTGAACCCTCGTCCAATCAGGTCAATGGCAGTTCTCCGGATAGTGCTGTGAGGAGGAAGTTTGGGACTTGGTGGCTGTAGCAGAAGAAATGTCAGTGCCTTACCTAAAAAAAGTAAATAAATAAAAATCAGAATATTAAGTATACTTTGAAAATATAAGTTTATTTTTTCTTAAAAAGGGATTGATTAAACAATAAAGCCATAAAAATTTTGAACTTATACTTTGTTTAGTCCTTAGGCTACAAGATTTTGTACTATATTCTTAAGTGCTTAATTACATAATAACTATATATACATGGCTTATCTCCCAATGCTCCTTTCAAATTAGCATCAAAAATCAAAGTTGATTCAAATAATGTAATGTAGGATTTTAACTTTCTGAACTTTCTTGCACAGGCAAACATGTCCATCAGAAGGACTTCTCTTTAGAGACAACACCAATAGATGGGCTACAAAAAGCACCATAGAACATCTGAAGTTGTAGACATTTTTCTCCCCATTCTGGTACATTTATAATAACATTCTTCACACAAGTTGATTATATAAATATAGAAGAGCATAATTCAATTTCTAAATCTGATCAAGCAATGTGGCTTTGGATTGCTTCCTTTTATGCTGAAGGTTGAGCTTCATGACAATTTTGTCACTTATGTTCAGTGGCCATTGATGGAAGGGCCCATTCATTCCAAAAGGCATTTTGACATTCAAAAACAAAGCTACTAGTAATCATGGGAATTTCATTCATTCATTCATTCATTTATTTATTTATTTAGGGTTTCTGTTTTTGAAACAGAGTCTCTCAGTTGGGCCCTGACTGTCTATCTTAGTACTCACTATGTGGTACTAAGATAAGATCTTCCTCTCTGCCTCCCAGGTGATGAAATTAAAGGCATATGCCACCACCTGAGGCTAAGAAAATTAATTTTGAAGAGCTTCTTCTGTTTGTTCTCTGGTGGAGAAGTTACAAAGCAGTTCCTAAGTTACAGAACAACGTGCTGAGAAAGAGAAGCACAGGCATCAGGTGCACGGTGGGTTCACCACGCTTTCATTTTAGAGACCGAGACTTCAGTTACTGAAAAACCTCACTGTCTTTGTTTATGAAGTAGTGGCAATGATGGCTTCTCTGATGAAAGGTACAAGTGTGGATTGTGCTTATGTTACAGAATGTATTATCCAGATAACTACCGTAGGAAGCTCTCAAAACATGGCATGCAGGGCTCATGAAGAACATGTTTAGCTAGTCTCTGCTTTGCTATTTAAAAATTGCTTCTTTCCCTATTTGTTTATTGTGCATGTGTGTATCAGGTCAGAGACAATTTCTTGGGAGATGGTTCTCTCCTATGGAAATAAAATTCTAGTGACCAGGCTTGGAAGCACGTGCCTTTACCTGCTGAGCATCTCACTGGCACAAACTATTTTCTAAAAAGAACATGGTGCATAAACTGTTAATATAGCAGGTAAAAAAAACAATTATTTAATCTTAAATAGTCTACTGCTGAATAGAATGGCTTAAAATAGAGGTAAAGAAAAAAAATTCTAAAAGTCTGAGTCTATGAATACATTCTGTATACTGGTGGTTCTGAACTTCTCAGTCACCTTTTAAGACTCTGTTGGAATAAATGAATAAGTAAAATGTTCATACATACAACGGAATTTTATTCAATTATAAAGAAGAATGAATTTGTGACATTTTCAGAAAACATGGATGGAAATGGAAAGCATGTTAACTGAAATTCAAATATATATATATATAACTGCTGGATATCAAAGAATTTCTCCTATACATAAACACAGCCACCAATTCTCCATCACAGTGACAAAGCAGCTACTCATGCATGACGCTATAAGAGTATACTCAGAAACTCTAAGGAAAAAAAACCCTATAAATACTTCATAGGGGATTTATGAATTTACCCACATTATACCATGCCAATGAACTAGCAAACCTTTATGCTTTGCTTTCATAACAAAGAAATATCACATTCCTTTAAAAAACATAATCCACTGTTCTCTACACTCTGGTCATTTGTTTTGTAAACATTTCTGAGCATTTTTCTTTTCCTCTGTTAATTGTGCCAGCCTTTTGAGGGCAGAAACTGAGTTTCTTGTAACTCTCTGCATCTTCCAACATCCTCAGCACAGTATATACTGTGCCTATTGTGGAATTCAGATCTGCCTCTATTGCGTGTACATTTCTAATGTAGCCCCTTGCTGCAATAAGTCAGAATGCTAATATAAAAGGTCAAGAATCTGTCACCTTCATGTTTGTTTTCAGAAAGTCATAGAAGCTGCAAAGAAACCAATGCTGCCATTCTCTGTAGATTTCCTGAATCATCAGCAAAAGTAGCTCCCAGTCACAGCACCAGGGCTCCTTAAGGCAAAGCTGAGTAAGTTTCCTAGATACAATGTCTTAAGCATTTTAGTGGTCATCTCCCTTCATGGCTGGCTGCCACATGTGTTGTGGAATTTTGGCTATGTTGTAGACCAGTGTCCATTGTCCAAGCATTTCCCCTTTTTTGTCTAATTAAAAAGGAAGGTTTTAAATTTAAAATAGTAAAATTATATATAACAAAACAGTTATCAAGTAAAAATTACAGTTACAATATCTACTCATTTGTATTTGGCAAAATTAGGAAAAATATTATTTATCTTACTTTGTCAGTCTAAAGTTATATACCTAATTTACCTTTTATCATAACTTAGGAAAAACTTAAGTCTACTTACTTAGTCTTTAATTCCATAAAAGACCCCATAAAGGCATAATATTACCTAGCAACAAAGACATATGGCTGCTTGAACAGTCACTGAAAGTTAATTTAAGATGTAAGAGCTAGTTAGTAACAAGCCTAAGCTTTGGCTGATCATTTATTATTGTTAAGAAGTCTCTATGTAGTTATTTGGGAGTTAGCTAAGAGAACAAGGCTAACAGGTGGGACAGAAATACTCCATCTACACAAATGAGTACTAGATGATGGACCTGGGTGCTCTATAAGGGCCTCCATCTGGGAATGCTAAGAAGAGCTTTCTCAAAACTTAGATATATTCTTCCTGAGAACAAAACAAACCAACAACAAAAAAATAAGAGACTGACTTCTTGGTATTTCCTATCACTGTTCTGAAACAGTGGAAAGGGAAGCCTGGAAGAGGTGACCACCTGACTTTGAATGAAATGGCAGGAAGGAGAAAATACCAAGGGTTCCTCAGAAGACTCTAGTCCCCGCAGTGGCCCCTCAGAGTTCTTGCTCCACTCATATATGGTAGGGACCAGCCATCAATGGTAAAGATGGTATCAAATGGGAAACATCAGGTCTCTGTAGCACCATTGCCTATGCATCATTTCACTCAGTGACCTTATGTAGTTTAAGTAGTCTCCAGAAAACAAAGATTCCAAATATTATGTCAGGACAATCCTGGCTTTTCTGTTATTCCAAATGAAATTGAGTATTGTTCTTTCAAGGTCTGTAAAAAATTGTGTTGGGATTTTGATGGAAATTGCATTGAATCTGTAGATTGCTTTTGGTAGAATTGCCATTTTCACTAAGTTGATCCAACCTATCCAGGAATATGAGAGATCTTTCTTCAAAAAATGGTGTTGGCATGACTAGATGGTAGTGTGTAAAAAATACAAATAGATCCAAATAGATTTGCACAAAACTCAAATCCAAGCGGATCAAAGACCTCAACATAAACCCAGCCACACTGAACTTGATAGAAAAGAGAGTGGGAAATACCCTCCAAGCACTGGCACAGGTGACCACTTCCTAAATATAACACCACTAGCACAGACACTAAGAACAACAATTAATAAGTAGGAGCTCCTGAAATGGAGAAGCTTTTGTAAAGCCAAGGACACAGTCAATAAGACAAAACGACATCCTACAGAATGAGAAAAAGATTTTTACCAATCCTACAAGTGACAGAGGATTGATCTCTAAAATATATAGAGAACTCAAGAAACTATAGCCCAAAACCTTTAATAAACCAATTAGAAATTGAGGTTCAGAATTAAAAAGGGAATTCTCAGCAGAATTACAAATGGCTGAAAGGCACATGAAAAAGTGCTCAACATCTTTAGCCTTAAGAGAAATGCAAATCAAAACAACTTTGAGATACCACCTTACACCTGTCAGAATGGCTAAGATTAAAGACACAGATGACAGCCTATGCTGGAGAGGATGCAGAGCAAGGGGAACACTCCTCCATTGTTGGTGGGAGTGTAGACTTGTTTAGCCACTATGGAATGCAGTATGGTGGTTTCTCAGAAAACTAGAAATCAATCTTCCCAAGGATCCAGCAATACCACTTGTAGGCATATACCCTAAAGATGCACATTCGAACCCCAAAAGCATTAGCTCAGTGATGTTCATAGCAGCATTATTCATAATAGCAAGTCTGGAAACTTCATTCATAAGAGCAATCTGGAAACAACCTAGATTCCTCTCAACTGAAGAATGGATTAACAAATTCTGGTATATCTAGACAATGAAGTACAACTCAGTAGTAAGAAAAAATGATATCCTAAAATTTGCAGGCAAATGGATGGATTTGGAGAATATCCTCCTGACATAGGTATCACAAACTCAGAAAGATTAAGCAGGAGATGTACTTACTCATTAGTGAACTTTAAAAAAAAATATATCATTGTACACAAGAGGTCAAGACTAGAACATAGCTAAATGACACAGTGCCTCACTTCTGCATTGATGGACTCTGGCAGGGGTATGAGTGAGGAAAGACTTGTTTTCTTTAAGGGTCTGGCCACAGGGAGTTTAATTATGCTCCAGTAGGTAAATGATCAGCATGAATGGATGGTTATGTAAGTAGGGAGATCATAAGAGTGGGTATGAATCTGAGAGGTCTGATATCTGAGTTTGATGGGGTGCATGATGCAAAATCACCAAATAATAAAGAATAAAGAAAAAGAAGACAGAGTAGAAAGGAGATTCTCAGGGGCCTAATGAGTAGAGACATTGGGAGACATTGTTACTATGAGAAAATGTGTTTAGTACTTCAACATAAAACATTAAGAACAACAACAACAAAAAATAAATCAAATATGACCCATCAGATTAGCAGGACACTCTGCTAATGCATGCTGGTCTTAGAAATTTCCATGACAACAGTTACCTTTGCAAAGAAAGTGGTACAAAGCTCTCTGTCACTTTGTTTTAAGATTATTTTTTAAAAAAATTTTAACAGGCCCAAGCAATTTGTTTAAAATAAGCCCTTTAAGCTCAACAGTTTTTAGTTTACACTTCAAATGGAGAGGCAAAAGACCTAGTGACGTTCTTTTGCTCTCTGGGTGTAGCATTAGGTTACAATGGCAATAGTTTTCACACTAACCACTACTGTCCACTGCCTAGAATTTCTGTACTACTCTATCTTAAGACTGGGAGTCTGTGGACAATCTACTGAGATGTCAGAGTTTCTAAATCTGCTAATTAAAATGAATTTTATTTTATTTTTTTTAACGAAACAAAACAAAAAAAAAAAAGGAAGAAAGTTAGACCTCCTAGAGCTCTTGTGGTTTCTTAAGCTGTGTCTAGACCTGGCTGTCATAAGCCCTCTACCAATCAGCACCCTGTCAGCAGGAGAGGGCTGCACTGGATGACCACAGGCTGCAGACTGGGGAGGAGGCGTCAAGTTCAGAGCAACTCTGGGTTTGATGGCAGAAGCTTCGGTTTTTATGACAATCGATGCTGGGGAAAGAAATATTAGCTAGAAAGAAAAGATTTAAGAATTAGAAATTAACATAGAGGTCAGCATCAAATCAGACTTCAACAAAGGAAAATTAAATGATGTTTTCTTACTGGCACTTGAGAGAATTGTTCTATGTGGCCTCCTAGACCATGGTAGCCACTGGAAGGAAACATAAACAGTGATCTCAGTCCTGCTTGTTCCTATACCAGGCAATGGTCCTAGTTACAATAACGCCATCCGACAGACTTAGAACCATGAAGAAAGAGCCACTCACCATCCTTGGGTCTGAATAGCACACAAGGAAAAAGGGTCAGATTTTTAAAATACTTTAATTAATAGCTCAATTACAGGGAAATTCCTGAGGGAAAGAATTATATACACTTTAAACCAAATGAATTTATTATGATTTATGCCATTACAATGAGTGCAAAATGAATAAATAATGATTGGCCACTTATTTCAAAGTGTAACCTACTGAATGAGCCCTTTTTCCACTTGCTATGTCCATCAAAGAACCAGAACGGCAGAAGGCCAAGGGAATTCTATTTCTTTGCTTCACACAAATACTGGATTTGATTAAAAATAATGCTAATATGTGTTATTTGTAAGCATGGAAATAATTAGGAAATACTTTTATAACTAGATGTTGATAACTCAGGTCTTTAACTACCAGACTTAGAAAATGGAGGAAGGAGGAATTCTTGGAGTTCTAGGCCAGGGCTAGATAAGACTTTGTCTCAAGAACAAACATGTAAGCAAACAACACACACATACACACAAACACACACACACACACGCTTTTTGCTTACTGTATAATGTAAAAAATAAGCCATCATTTCTTTTGATTAAGAAGGAAACACAAAAGAACTGTTAAGTTAGAGAACTGATAAGTAAATTTTAAAACTCATTAGTCTTGTGTTACTTTATCCAAAATAGTCCTAGTTGAAAATAATTACTTGTTTCCTTTCAATGAAGAATATCAAATTCAAGTTCCCTAGGCTACAAAGAACACTTCTCCCCCTTGTCATATGGATGTTAAATTGACACAATGTGTTACATAGATAAATTCAGTCTCATTTTGTTTTGGTATAACCCATTTTGGGTAACAGACTAAAATATGAGCTAGTCCGACCATCCTATACACAAAAGGGTGTCACTCAGTGCACATGGCCTTCTACCAAAGAGAAGTAGAAAGTACCAATGGCTGGGTAGCTGTGCATTAGCAATGAAGAAGGAAAAGAAGAAAAGTGGGTGTTTTGGGTTGAGTTCCAAGTCCAGCTAAAGAAAGAGGAGAGTCTATCTGAGCATAGGGCTAGGGATTATGAGGAGTCTCACAGAGATGGCTGGCTGGAGCTATTGGGAGCTCACTGAATCAAAAACAGTCACTGGAACCATCAGGAAACGGAACTAAGCCCTCCAAAGGTAGACAACTGTCGAATGGCATGGAGTATGTGCAACCTCATGGAGTAGGATCAGATTATGTTCCTGCATAGTCTGGAGCATCTTGGAGTCTATTTCCTACAGAGGAACACCTAACCCAGCCTTAATATTGGGATGTGGGAATCAGACTTACCTCAAATGGATACACCAGACTGAACTGACCCACCTTGGGACTCCTTACCCTCCTTGGAGAAAGAATGGAAGGATGGGGTGAGGGGAGGCTAGGAAGGACTGGGAGGGATTGAGAAGAAAGAAGGAAGGGTGAGCAGGGAGATACATGGAGAAAAAAAACCTTTTTAAACAAAAAAATATTTTTTAAAGAAGTGGGTGCTTACAAGACCAGAGACATGTTAAACATCTACAGTCCACTTGACAAATCCAAATATTTCTTTATTCTCTTCTCAGCAGCTGAAGGGCTACTGAAAGTTTCATCAATGAGAAGGCAGGAAGAAGGGGTAGAAGAGGACTCCAATAATTAAGTAAGCACTAGTTCATGCACTTAGTAGCTAAATTATCTTTTTATATGCAGTCTTTATGAAGGGCTGGAAATTAATCAGGTACTATTTTCAATCCAGGCCCTCAAATCTAGGTTTCTACAATGCTTCTGTAAGAGCCAGATGAACCAACAGATATGTCAAATACTTCTTATTCTGCTTAGCAGAAGAATAAACCACAGGAGCCTAGGAAGTGGGGTCAGAAGATGGTAGAAGATGGTTCAGAGGCCTGAGCAGAGTAAGAAAAATACATGACTGCTGTGGGAGAAGCACAGAAGGTCTCAGGAAGGTGCCTCCCTGGGATATCTGAGACAGTGAAAACCACAATGTGGCTGAACAGCAGTGGGTGGGGATGGGTGGGGGGCACAGCAGGACATGCTGTAACAGTAGTAGTCATAGAATGGACTGTGCAGGACTCTTTAAATGTGGGCTTTATTCTAAGTGTCAGGAGGAACTATGGAAGGTTATGGGAAGAGAGTGGCCTTGTCTTATTACACAGTGACAAAAAGCTAGTGCTGTGCACAGAACACATTATATATAGTTGGGAGAAGAGTGAAATTGGGAAGGCTCAGTAAGAGGTAGCAGACTAGAAAGAACTGCAGGAACTGTGCAGTTTAAAAAGTAGCTTTAATGGAAGACCGTATAGGATTCATTTGGGGCTTAGCTATTTTTATGGCAGAAAGAAAGTTGAATTTTAAGAATTCTGGCATAGATAGCTTATGTGGATGGCAGTTACATTTATCAAAAACAGGTAAAAGCAGAAAGATAATGTCTGTTTTAAGTAGGAAGACATCAATCTAGTTTAGTTTTGGGTATTTCTGTCTTTGCCTCTCTCCCCCTCACCCCTCTATATGTGTATGCATTGTTGATGAATGTGCCAAGGCCATAGGACAACCCTGGGTGTTGGTCCTCACCTTCCACATTGTTTGGGGCAGTGTGTCTAATTGTTAGCAACTGCAGACAATGTTCCAGGGACTATCCCTGTCTCTGCTTTTCATCTCCATACAGCAGTGCTGAGGTTAGACATGTGTGCCACTAGGTCTGGCTCTTAGGCAGATTCTGGGATCAGTCAAAGTGAAGCTCTAGCCTTTAATGCAGAAGCCAACCCTTCCAAACTGGAGATTCCTTATTCATTCCACATTACCCTGGTTTGGTTGCCACAGGACTGCATGCCCTTCAGCCCTGTCTTGTCATCTAGGTGGAGGGAACTTGCCAATTAAATCCTAGGGTTCTGAAGTTACGGTCAGTCTGAGGAACATGCTCAGTTCTTTTAATCATTTGCATAACTATAATGCATAAGAATCCAAATATTTAAAAGCACATGAAACTGGGAACTGAAGAGATGGTTCAGTGGTTAAGAATTCTTGTTGGTTGTGTAGAGGATCCAGGTTTGATTCCAAGGCTCTAAATGGTGACTCACAGCTTTTTGTAACTCCAGTTCCAGATCCATCTTATGGTCTCCCCAAGCACTGGGCACATATCAGGAGCTCATACATGTATTTGGGCAAAATAGTCACATAAAAAATAAAATTTTAAAAATATAAAACAAAAAACCCACATGATATCAAACTGATCATTTCTCATAAATACTATTAATGTTAACCAAAAGCAAGGGGGAGAAATTCATACATGAAAAAGTGGAAAGAAGTGAAATACTCCATTATAACCTCACAACTGTATCATCTTTTAAATAATTCAATCAAGATAATTTAGGAAGCCACACTATCATTGCAAGATAAATCTCAAAGCAATCTTATGATAAGATCATAAGTGAAGAATAAATCTTATTAAAAAAAGACTTGATCTCATTTTTAATAACAGTAAAACCTGGAACAAAGAGCAACCTTCCACAGATATATGGTGGAAGATCACCCAGGTTGCACCCACATTTGTTAAAGACCAAGAAGGTGGTGGTCTTCAGACTGCAGTCAGCATACAAGTGCATTCAGGATTGTTCCAGGTACCGGAAAAGGACAAATAACAACTTTCTCAACACATGCACTTTAAATGGCTCCCTTTCTACCCATTCATTTTACTGAGTGTGAATAAGGGGTTGGGGAAGATGGGCAAACAAAAGTCACTTGGCTGCCCGTTTCTCAGTCTGGACATCTTTGTTTAAGCTTTGACTTGGCTTAAATGAACGAATTAATATTGACAAAAACATCAACTAAGCTAATGAGTTGTTAGTTAAAGCAATAAACATGTCACATTAGAGTCAGCGCAGTAAAGAGGTAATTAGGCCTGGGAAGGCCCTGCTGATTGGAGCTGTTGAAACCCTCTGCTCTTCACCTTTGAGTCCATTATCTAGCCCAGAAGTGGTGGCTATGTTAATGGGAATGCTCCAGTAAACATCAGCTCCCTACTCAGCCCACCTCACAGTTCCAGGATGCAAAGGGTGCCAGTGTGTGTAAAGAGCTCTGGGAAAATCTAAATGAGGTATAGATATTAATGTTCAAATAGAGAAGGTCAAATATATATTTTAAATATTTAGGTTTATCTATATTTGTTAATAAAAGGACACTTGGCAAAGTATAAAGTAACATAAGCTGTAACAAAGAAAAAGTCAAGTCAATCTCAAAAATACTTCAAGTAACCAATGTCACAGATAGAAAATCCTAGATGATGATTTACACTCATTTAAGAAGCAATGTCCCCATGCTGCGACTTCTGGAGTCTGTTGCTTACAGAGACTGCCTTAGCCGGGTTCTCTAAAGTGCTTCTGCGGGAACCTCACAGTGTACTTAGTTACCTTCAGGATGATTAAAACTAGCAGTTCAGCCTGCGCTGGGAGAAAATCAGATACTTACAGAAAAATCACAAAGTAGGGTGACAAAAATTTATACACTCGTAAATCCAGAGCATATTATATGAATAAAACCTCATTCTCTAGTTTAATAGCCCTTTTCTGAAAAAAAGCAAGACCATGGGAAAAAGAACTGTAATCTCAAAATATGAATTTCTAAAAACATTAAGTGGATACAACATTTTGACATTGCTTTTCACATTATATACAAATACCATATATAATGCATATCTGTGAAGTACACACTGTTACATCTGGATAAAATAAACTGATAATACACTGTTGGGAGATGGATATTTTGCCTTGGGAGATTTGTTTTAATTTTGATCATCAAGGCAAACAGAGACCTTATATGTGAAACTCACAGGTACCACTGCTGTTTACTCTGTGTGTTTGATGCCATTTGCTATTATATTGCATCCTGAAAGGAAGGATTTGATGTGCAGTTCCCTGAAGTGTACTGTAGAGTGGTGTGTGTGTGTGTGTGTGTTTAAAGGAACAGAGACAACTGAACATTTACTATACAGTAAATCAATATGTTCTATCTTTTCAGGTTGAGTAATTTTGGACAGGAAGCAATTAGATGCTTCATACTGTATTGGCTAATGTATAATTTTAATGTTAAAAACAATTTTTTCAAATATACTTCTTTTTCACTAAACTTGCAAAACAGCTACATACAGTTTAACTTTCATCAGCTAATACTTCAACATAACCCCAAGTCACTTCAGCCTGGTCTTCATTTTTAATAGACATAAAGGAATTAACAGTGTAAATCAAACTAAGAAATTTATTTTATTGTTATTTCACTATCATTGACATCTAAGTAAAACCCAAAACAGGCTGTAGTACTTGCTTATCACACACACACACACACACACACACACACACACACACACACACACAAATCTAAATCCTTTCTAAAGCACCTGGGATCAGTAATAAAAAATAAGATCACCAAAACATCTTTAAGGCTTTACATCCATGTATGGATTTAATTTGATACTATCAAATCATTTGTTCATATATAGAAATGTATAATGGAACAATGGTGCTTCATCATTTTTTGTTAATCTCATATACTTGAAAATTAAGACACAGCACCAAGACACAGTTTAAAATGTCAGGGCGAGGTATAAGAATGAGGGGGAAACACAGCTCCATGAGAATTACAATGACCTTCAGATAGTTCAAGCATGTTCTATTCCTCCATACCTTCCTCCTCAGCCTGCTTTCCCTACGGGTTAAAATACTAAAGGTAAATGTAGAGAGCTCTAAGGTAACTGGAGGTGAGCACCAATGTAAAAATGTCTTCATCTAAAAAATTACAATTACTTGGATAAGACATGCTTCTTGGGTTGACAGTAGTATTCAGTAAGATAATGCATGCCTTGCAAACAGAAGGCAGGATATATAGGTCATACTTCTCTCCTTCCATCACCTTATTTTAATTATTTAGACTATTTCTAGTTTCTTCAAACATTGTAATTATATTTCAAAGTGTAATTTTTTAAAAGTGTGAAATTTATTGAATACTAATCCATGAAAAATCCATGAAACAGTTTAAGACACTAGAAAACATTTCAGCAAACGATAAGGAAAAGCCACGAAATGGAAGGAAGGAACAAAAGATGCTCAAAGGACATTGGTATTTGTTCCCCAAGTAGTAGACAAGCAGGTGCAGCGCTGTGAGCTGACACATGCTATTTCATTTAGATCTGAAAACAGGATTTTGAAAAATATCATACTAGTTTCATGGGGGAGGGGGGTTGATAAAAATAATCATTGCCAGAAACTATAAGCAACACACTACTGGTACTGGCAGAATGAATTAAGTTTCCTGACTTGTAATCCTAAATTCTGTCCAAATTAGGTAGACTGTTTACACAAAAACATATTATCTAGGTTATATCCTACAATGCTGGATGCTATCTGCAAAGGGGATTTATGTTTGAAACTTCAGATGAAATACACCATGATGTCCTCTCCTGACAACTCCATAGCAATACACTAGGTTTTAACAGTGAGGTACAGAATTTCTTCCACATGTGTGAAGAGTGGAAGCCAGAGCATCAGAACTCCTCCAGGATGCTGAGGGCTGTTCAGGACCCTGAAACCCCACTGCATTAGCACATCCAAACAAGGCAGAAAAAGGCAGCAAATACCACAATGACTGGTTTCTAGCTTGCTCTTATTAACTCTGGCCTAGTTAAAGTGAGCTAGCAATGCCATTTTTCTTCCTTTCAAAACCTGTAGAGGGTGAATCAAATGTGAAAACGAGATCAATTCTGCTCTGAGACAGTAAAGGAGCTCAGCACGAGTCCTGTTTCAGTTATGGAAAGAATCTAACTGTACCAGTCAAGTGCACACTCATAAAACTGTGTTACAGAGGCAGGAAAAAACTAAGTGTGTCCCCAAAAGCAACAAAGAGATTTTATAGTTACTGAGAGGAACAAAAACCTGCAAACAGCACATTGTCCACTGTGTAGGCACTGAGCACACAGAGCACTGCCTACCCAAATAAATACTACACAGACAGCATACTGTTCACCTGTGTAGATGCCACATATAGCACACAGTCTAGCTGCATAGATACTGTACAGACAGCACCCTAGCCACCTGTGTAAGTGCTCTAATCTGAAAGTCTGTCCTGTAGAGTTCCTATGCTGAAATCAAATGTCCTGAGTAAAAAGTGTTAAGAATTACAGACTTTGAGAAGAGATTACATCATCAGTACTCATCGTAAGCAGGCCTCAAAGAACTTGTTCATCCTTTCTATCAAATGACAATATAAGATCAGAAAGTACCATCTGTGAGGTACAAGTCCTCACAGTGCACCAAGTCTTCTTGTGCTTTGGTGGTGGACTTCTTAAGTTTCCAAAATTTCAGAACAATAAATTCATGTGGCTTAAAAATGATCTACTTCTGGCTTCCTTCTCTTTAGCACCTTGAGCTACTTTGCAACAAATCCCACTTATAAATATTTCATGTCTGTCTTAAACATTGAGACATTAAACAAAAAAAACCCCACAAAACTATTATCATGTCTGGAATAACAATCACTTCTCTGAATTTGTCAAATAGACTGTCAGGACTGCAATTGTATCCATTTTTTGCCCCTCCCCAGATCTCCCCTCTTGTCTGCTTCTCCTTTCCGTTTCTTTCTCCTACTACTTATGTACACTAATTATAATGCAGGTCCTTTTGACATTTTTAAATTTATAGTTTGGTCATTCTCTATCTACTGTCAATACTCATATACCATGGAGTTTCCTTAAGTCTGGCTCTGATGATCACATGAGTCCAACAGTTTAAAATGCTATGATCCCTGTATCCTACAAAATAGCTGAGCAGATTCCTCTTGAGGAATGATGCACGTCAGCAGAAGTTTAGGATGTTGTCTGACTGTCTTAGGCTAAGGTCAGGAACTATAGCCCAGGTCTGTTTAATTCACTGGGGGAAGAAAATAACCAACCTTATCACTCTATCTTTAAGTGCATTGGCTCGAATACTATTATAAAATTTCTGGAGCAGGAGATATGGCTCAGCACTTTTGTTCTGGCAGAGGATCAGAGTTCAGGAGTTCAGTTACCAGCACCTAAATTGGGTGACTCAACTATAGCACCAGTTTCTGGAGATCTGATGACTTCTGGCCTCTGGAGGTTGCCACACATACATGTCCACACTGTATCTGTACATCTGTCTATCTATCCCTTTTCCCACATACTCACAAAGTAGTAACATTTTAAAATATTTTTCAAAGCTTTGCAGAATTTTCTCCCCCTGTCAAATGATTACACCCAGGAATAACCATACAAGCACAGAACAAATCCTTATTTTAACCTACTTGCTGGTTCACAAACTAACAATGTAATTCATTAAATCATTAACAAAATGGCATTGAGGTGTATATGACCCCAGCAAGTGTCATTTTGAACTTGGCATCAAAGTAAATTTGATGTTCTGCTTGACTTCATTGAAGTGGTACCTATGTTTTTGAAGTAAACAATACAGTACAGCTTATAGTGCTCATACAAGTTGATAAATTGCTTCTAAATTGTGAGTCACTGTGCATGAAATTATTTCCATATCAAATTACATTTTTATTAGCACATGTATAATTTTATATAATATAGAGATATTGTGTATATAAAAGACTTTCACAATAACTATGAATATAATTCAAGCAGGTATCATTACATTCTTAACCGTTCAGATGCCAGGGCAGCACTGTTACTTACTATCTAGTGTCACCCAAATAAAAGGTAATAAAAAATTTGATGAAATGCAGAACAATACTTTCTAAAGTTTCCTACTATCAAAAAAGGAACTCATGTAATACACACATTCTACCACTGTTTGGGATATAATATACTTCAAAGGCTAAGCCTCATTTGGTGCTGTCTTTGCTTCATCAGATCTGCCTTCCGCCTACTGCCCAAGCAATAGACAGTTTTATAATACCATCCATGTACTTTATTATTGTCTCTTAAGAGTTCTATGTCAACATTTGGTATTCACTTAATATTTCAATGACCTTATCTTTTTCAGCCCTCTTGTTGTTGTATAAAACAAAACTTTACAATGTTCTACTGTTGCGCAATCTATCCACAAAAAAGACTCTTTGAGGGAAGAAACCTAAAAAAAAAAAAAACCTGAAAGTGAAGTTTTCTCAGCAAAAAGAATGTTCAAGAATAACATCACATCTTTAACAAGTCCCTTAAGCGAGAAAAAAACTCTGTTTCTAAGCTACTTCCCTTCTGTCAGGAAAGAACCACATGCCTTACCCTAGTTTCCAAATGAAAAAAGTAATAAATGATTTGCATTTCCACAGAACATGAATGGTAAAATCTGGTAATGTCCCAGGTAGCTTTGCTCAGCATTTTCTGAATGAAGACAAAACAAAAACAAAATCTAAAAAACTAACAACAATAACAACAAGGGGAAAACCCTTCTCCCTTTGCTGGGGAGCTATTGGCACTGATGGCCACTGGGAAAGGGAGAGTTCACTGTCTTCAGGGATGTGGTCCTGGAGATTACCCAAGCTCTAGCAGTTGGCCTTACACCCGTGCACATGGCACTGAGCAGACTCAGGGTGGGGCCAGGGTGAGAGAGCAAGAGAGCGAGACAGAGAGAAAAGGGGAGAAAACACACGAAATTGGGAGAAAATAGTGATGGGAGGGGTAGGGAAAAACTGCAGGACAGGGAACAGGAAGTGGTCTTAATTAAAACACATTGTATGCATCTTGAAATTCTCAATAAATTATTTTTTAAAGCAAAGCCTAAGGAAGGCTTCAGTGCCTCAAAGTCACACTAATGATATTAAGTTTAGAAGTAATAAATTTAAGTGCTAAAACACTTCTAATCCACAGCTTCTCTAAAGAAAAATGCTTTGAAATATAGTTATTAATAATTGAGAGTTACTATACACAAACTAATTATAATTTAAATAAAAGAGCTCAAACACCAACACAAAATATCACCTTTCAAATAACCAGGCTGAGTGCTGGGGAGATGGCTCAGTGGCTGTGCCCGCTGCTCTTCTAGAGGACCACAATGTAGCTCCCAGTGTCTGTATCAGGCATCTTAACATCACCTGTGAGTCTAACGCTACACAGATGGCATATACTCACACAGAAATAGACATAAGTGGATACACATAAATGAAAAAAAACTTCAAAATTATATGTGATATAAGCTAGATCAATAAAAGCTGCAAATTTTTCATGGTAGATAAAACACTTTCTGTTATTATTTTAAGCAAAGTTTAAATTTGCCTTTTAAATTTAAATTGAAAGCAAGCAACCATCACTTAATACATTCACAGATAGATAAGACCATTCAAAACAATGATCTTGATACTTGTAAGTCAGAGAAACAGCAAGGTTCAGAAGTAAAATTCTATAACCCATGCCAAGAGGGCAATTACATAAGAAAATTTGAAGAATTGAGCTATAAGGATTCATATAATTCTGCCTATAAAACACTTGATTCAAACTGAATAATCTGCTGAGCAAAATCTGTTCTGTTAGTACAGTGATCAAACTCATGCCACTGTAGCACAGACTGAGTCCTAATAACTCAGAGGTTTGTCCTCCCAGGGAGCCATTTCTGTCTGCTGCATAGATGTTAATCTGGATGCAGGCCTAGATGGTCTGGACATTCGTTGTATAGCTGCACTACATTGTCATGGAACCTGCCTCCATTTCATCTTTGACCTTCATGCTGGCAATTACATATAATACAAGCTAATACATATGACTTTTCCTAGCTCTTGCCTATGTTTGGCAAATAGAATAACTTCATTGCTCTTCCATGAGTGTGCATTTAGATGACAGATGTCCATCTTAGTTTAGTGTTAAAATTAATACACATCTTTTAAACTGCACATTACATTTGCATGTCATATAAATACCCGAAAAGCAAACTATAGTTACTCAAATTATCTGGATGGACAACTGCAGGTTCAGCATTATGAGTTCTGGCAAAGTAAAGAGTTGAAATGACTTTCTGCATAAAAGTATACAATACTGCTGTACTTGGGGAGTGACCACATCAATATTTGAAGGCTTGTGCTACTGCCCAGAACTCTGTTCTTCCCAGAAGCACAGTGGGCTGCTCCAATCAAGCCAACTGCTGCATGGGGCAAAGGGAAGGTCGCAGAACTGGCACAGGAGACATTGGGAGCAGACTGTTCTCATAATATGATGGTCAGCCAGACAAAGCAGAATTTTAAATGGGTTTGGGTTTAATGCATTACGTTCTCTTGGCCAAAAACTCTTTTTCAGTGCTTAAGAGTCCAAAGAATTCTCCACCTGCCAATATCATTCCCTGTATAGCACAAAAACACAAGAAAATCCTCTGCTTGCCATTTTTATTTGTTCCTCACTCCCAGAACGCTGTCCCAGTGAACTGACAACCACAGCTAAAATGGATGACACTGCAACGTTTTACAGCATATAATGGAACTGCACTGCTTTTTCTATTTAAGAGAAAATACATCGTAATGTCCACTGGGGCTGGGGATAAGAGATTATAGGAACCATTTCTCCAGCCTGATAAAATACCTCATAGCAGACCATGGCAATTAAGAGGCAAATAAAAGTTAACTATAGAATTTGTATATCTATTGTACATTATAATCAAAGATTTAATCTTGTTAACAAACCACTAATTATTCCTTATCACTAACATTCTTCTGAAGCAATAGGTAAGGGATAGGGCTTTATTAGGCCACTGAGATGCAAACTGGGGATCAAGAGTTACTATCACCATTCATTCATCAGTAAATACAAAACACGGTTAGCTGTGCTTTCTACAGAGTTTATTTTGTCATTGGTCTGGTTCTCTTCAGTCTAAATCTACCTCTTCCAGTAGCCATAAGATCATATTAAACAGAAATATACACAATTATGATAAAGAACTTCTTAGAGAAAAGAAACTGGATAGACATTAAAATTTCACTTATCTATTTATTAAGGTGTGTGTGTATGTGTGCCATGGCTTGGATGTGGAGGTAAGAGAGTGCTGGTTCTTGGGTGCTGGTTGACTTCTTTTGGCTTTGCATGAGCTAAAGGCTATAACTATGGTTTAACACTTTTACCCACTGAACCATCTCATCTCTACATCTCTCCTCTTTCAACCATTTTAAATCAAAACCCTTTTTTTTTGTATGTGTTGTTTTATGTTGCTAAGATGGTAAGTGCACACAGGTGGTATATGTGTGGGGAGGACAGGGATCAATGTCAGGGGTCTTCTGTAACTGTTCTCTACCTTTTTGAGACAGGGTCTTTCATTAAAGCTGGAGCTCAGTTAGGCTAGACTCTTTGCTAGGTGAGCTCCACTTTGGGATTTGCTTGTCTCAGACCATTAGCTCTGAGAACACACTTGGTTTTTACATGGGTTTGTGGTGCCAGGCTCAGTCCTCATACTTGTAGGCAGGCACTTCACATACTGACCATCTCCCCAGTCCCAAGAAAACATACTTCTGATTGGTCTCTCAAATACAGACAATAACATAAACCCTTAATTCAAATCACTTTTATGGAGAATAACATTATCATTATAAGAAATCAGCATAGAAGAAAATTGTAGAGATGTGCAAGTGCTCAGTTTTGTGACTATATTTAGAATTGTAACAGTAAATTATTCCTCCTGGAACAGTTGATACCATACAGCATTTCAGCTCCAAATCAACTGCTCTTCTCCATAGAAATATCAAGCAGGAAATTAGGCACTGCCAACAGAGCCCTTGAAATGATCATACAGAGAGAAAGAGGCTTCCCTCCCAGGTGTAGCTCCTCCAATCTCTGTGCTCTGGTAGGTGGCTCCAATAGCAGCTTGACCAGCCTGTTCTGTTTAGCAACAGTGACCTACATCAAGACTGCTCCTGTTCCTACTTCTCCATGAGTGTCTTAACCAGCTCCAAGTTGCTCACACTCAAAGACCACAGTATAGCACTCCAGCTGGTGCTCTCTCTCCAGTTTCTTGATCACTGACAACCTGGGCACTCTCCTTGAAATCATAGCCTCATTGATCATAGCTCTGGTAGGTCTATCCTTATCCTTTTCTTATTATTTATTCTCCCTCAGTCATAGATAGATAAGGGAGCAGCTGATATTTTGCATGAACATTTTCTGAGTCCACAAGATAAAGATAAGCCCAGGAAAAGAATGGGCTACCTCCTTTTGAATTGTTGGCCAGTAGAGTCCCATAGAGCGCCAAACATTACAGACCACAGCCATTGCTTTTGCTTACTCTGCAGAACTTGACAATAAGACCTATTGCTGAAGGTACTACATACTTGGAGAAATCAAGTGGGAACTAACCTAGAAGCTTCATCTCTACTGTTCAGCTTTCAGAGAGCTGGAAAGTGTTGTACACAGTACTGGAGGAGAAAAGTAATCATCGATCTTACCAAGATGTGACTCTGAGCGCTACAGTAATGACTGACCTAATAAGATATGCTCACAAGACAACCATTTTCACACTGGATCTGATGCCCACTACATGAGATAGAATCCATACCTGGTCATAGGCCTCAAGGGAGAAACTACTATTATTCTGCTAAGTGAACACACTATTAAAATGAATCCTAAAGACATACACCAATGCATCTCTCAACTCTCAGCAGAGAAGTTTCTCCCTGCAGAAGATAGCAATTAACAAAGGGACCCCTTGGTGAGGAAACACATAAAGGAAAGTATGAAGGATTCTGCACTAAATATGATGCACCGTACTTCCAGACTTGGATACTTTCACGGAACAAGGGGTGGAAAGATTATAACAGCCAAAGGTTGTGTCTAACATCAAGGAAACTACTTTTTGGCTATAACTACACATATGAATTCACAGTGACTCTGACAGCATGCACAAGAACTGTGCATTCTCAGGCAAGATAAAATTTACAGCAATGGAGGAAGAGAAGTGGGCACGAAATTCCATCAATAGCTGGGAAGCTACTGGTATTTGATAGCTGCTAAAAGACGGAGAATTGGTTTTGCTTTGTTTTTACTGGTGTGATTTTTCAGTAGGTCAACCACACTTCAGAGCAAGCCTCATAGCCAGGAGTAGTTGGGGAAACACAAATAAATGACAAGATGTTATGTATCTATTTTTTTAAAAAAGAGAATTTGAAGTTCAGATTGCGGGGAGTGGTTGGAGAAAGACAGGAAATTTCATTAAAATATACTGTATGAAATATTCAGTTTAATAAAATATTATAAAGCACCTCTTTAACATCTTGTAGTGTTTAACACTTTCTACTATGAAATTTTACCATCCCTGTGTTGATAACTGATGGAGCTTCTGTCCCTTGAAGTGTACTGTCCCTGTACACTTTAACTCTCCACCTCCCGACAAGGACTTCCAGAATCCAACATCAGACTACTTCAAAGCAAGTTCTGAGACACTCTGAACTAAGGATAGTTTTTAGAATCTTCCATAAGAGTTGTTATCCTTCTTTCACATGATGGAGATGTAATAATACATTTCAGATGACAAGAGTATTCTTCAAAGTGTCTACCCCACCCAAGTCAGTCTATGGAAGACATGATAGAATTACTGATGACAGTGAAAATTTACCAATATACGAAAACCAAAGTCATGATGTTTACCTTTTATGTGTATCTAAGAAGTCTGCTTAGGAATTGCTTATGATAATCATGCTAGATGAGAATGCTTAGTGTCTCTGTAACACCCAGGAAGCACCTGCGGAAGTCCAGCCTGCATGCGCTCCTAATGCTGGAACCTCCAGTGAATCACTGCTCTGAATAGTGGACTGGCTTCCTAGATTTACCTTCTTACCATGTGTGTATATATTCCTTATCACAAATTCTTCTTATATGCTTTTAAATTTTATAAAAATAAAAGAGCTTAGCTAAGTGTACACACCTTTAATTGCAGCACTCTGGGGACAGAGGTAGATGGATTTCTTTTGAGTTTGAGGCCAGACTGATCTACAAAGTGAGCTCCAGGATAGTCAGGGCTGTTACAGATAAAAAATATGCCATGAAAGAAAAAAAAAACAAACTCCAACATAAATAAGTAGATAGATAAATAATAAATAGACAGATAGCTATAGATAGATGATGGATGGAGGGAGGGATGGATGGAGGGATGGATGAATGGATGGATGGATGGACGAATGAACTCTAATTGCTCAAAATCCTCACCAAAGTTTGATCCCATTGAGCTTTAAGCTCTCAATGTGTTGAGTAAGAAATGACAGCACATTGTGTTTCTAATTTCTAAGTCACTGGTGACAAAACTCAGCTTTCCATCATTTCATTATCCATTCTTTCCTTTCTGAGAAGTTCTTTCATCATTTTTTTCTGCTACATAACTTTTGCTTACATTATATGAAATTCATCACCTCTCCTCACTTGGGGTATAGATACTATTCTTTGCGGTTTTACCTTTTACTTTCTTGGGTGAAGTTTGGAGTTCTGATATAGTTGAACTTATCCATCTTCATTATGGTTTGGCTGAGCTTTCAACTGCCTACTTATAGAATTGTCCTTACCTCAAAGTCACACTCTCCTGAATCATCTGTAAAACACTTTCAAAGGTTTTGGTTTTTCTATGAAAGCTGATAAACTCACAGTGATTGACTTTGTGTGACAATGGAATCAGGACTTTAATGTTACTATGATTTATGGAGACTCAATGACCACTAATATGGTTTGACTCTAACGTGTCCCTCATAGGCTCCTGTTCTGAAGGCAGTACAGCCAGCGCAGAGCACAATTCTAAAAGCTGCAGAGTCAGGGATGTGGGCCTGAGGAACACAATTAACTCACTAGAAACTGACGTTAAAAATTAAACCTGAAGAAAACTGTAGTTTCTGCCTAGTCCTCTGTTTCCTATTATGCCAACTTGTGCAGAATCACAGAGCCCCTTTGACCATGCCTTCTGAGTGTAGGCTCCTGCTCTGACCTTCACCTGCACTCTGAGCCTTGAAGGACATAGCTGTGGATTGCTAGCTCCATGCCCTGTCCAGTATGTTCCTGCCTTTCTGGGGCGGGGCGGGGGGGGGGGGATGAGGAAGTTTCATTTGTTTACCTGGTAAGTAAGTTTCCAGCCGCCTGGGGAATTTTCACAGTGCTAAGCTCCTTAAAGCACAAGGTCTGAGATTAACTGTCAATAAATGGCATTCTCCATGGAATAATGACCCAAGTGTCTGTGTCTTTTTCAATCCGTAGGTTGCCTGCCTCCATGATGCCAAGTAGCACAGGCCTAGCACAGGCCGCTACATCTGAGACTCTCTCAAATGTTGAGTTTTTCCTATCAAGTATTTTGCCACAACAATGAGAAAGTATAAAATAAACTATATAATTAAACTTACACTAGTGATCTATCTTGGGAGTACTTTCTTAGCATGCACAGAGCCCTACCTACATTTGATTCCCAGGACAAACACATGCAAAGACACATTGAATTATATCATTTACTTCACTGATCTACAACCAAATTTCTATGTATTTATATAGTTATCATCTCATTGTTTCATGAGAATGCTGATCTCTCTTGAAGTCATTACTGTGGGTTTATAATAGATTTGATGTCTAGACACTGAGCTCCTTGCTTTCACTTCCTTCCCTTAGGAGTGCCATAGCTTGTCTTATCTGACTCTGACAGATTTATTATACAAATCTGAGAAATCACTGAGCCAAGGAAAATAACTAAAACAACAATGACAAAGATCTATTGGTGATCTGCTTTGGAAAGACTGAATTTGTTTTTTAAAAAGGAATAAAATTTATGTCCTCACAATATTATATACTCCTTCCTATTTAATTAGATCTTATATGATCTCTTTTTCTATAATTTCCAATTTTTCATATAAATCTTACATATGTCTGTTAGGATCACGCCTGAGTATTTTATATTTTATAGCCATATACAGACTGACTTTTTAAATTATTTAACTCCAACTGTATAATGAGGATTTAATGAGTTAACATCTGTAAGGTGTCTAAAACCTAACTGATGTTGTTAGCACTATATGTACTTATTGAATAAAACAAAATAAATCATATATCCTGCTTATCTGTGCTATGTTAATTTTGTAATTTTACCTACTTAAACTCTGAGACTGGGATTCTGGAGGTATTTACATAACATCTATACATTAACTGAAAACAGATATTTACTCTATAGAATTGTTTTACCCACAAATAATCTACATGCTTTCTTTTTCAACTCAAACATCAAATGGAACCAGAAAAATATTGTAATTTCTTATGTTTTATGATAGGTTTGAAATAGCATCTATTTGCTGTAATTACACCTTTTACCCTTTTTCCCCCCCATTCCTGGGGACTAAACTCAAGGCCTTTCAATTGCTAGAACAGTGCTCTACTACTGGCTAATCCCAACCTGATATCTTGCTCAGTATGTTATTTCCTAAATTTAAAGAAATTTACATTGAATTTTTACATGAAAATCTATTTACTTCTCAAGAACCTGTTGTAAACAAAACATAAATGTATCTAGTACATTCTTCCTACCCCCAAGTCTTTGACTATTTAGTTAGCTGAAACTGTCCACAATTTGCAGTTCTTACACAGTCTCAGAAAAAAACAAAAACAAACCTTTGTAACTTTCTTTCTGCCATTCTGGATCTTGTTAATGTATTACAAAGTAATACTTCTATAGGGTTTTCTATTATGTTCACTAGTGTTGGCCACTTGAGCACTCTTGAGTTCCCCAAAACACAGAATAAACTTTCAATATCTGTAATTTTATCTTTTATTTTGCTAAGTTGCTGTAACTAAATTATTATCTAAACAGCAGTAAGATGTTTAGCCAATGAGATGGTTCAGTTGGTAAGGAGACAGTCTCCAAGCCAGACAACCCCATAGGATGGAGGAAGACCAGCTTCCTAAAGACATCCATTGATCTCCACATATGTGCCATGCCATGTGTCTGTGAACTCATAATGCACATACAAACAAATAAATATATTTTAAAATAGCTGTGCAAGATAGTAAAAGCTTTTAATAGAAGCCCAAAGCAGGCAAAAAGAAGTGAATCTCTGAATTTAAGGCCATTCTGGACAGTATAGTGAGTTCTGAGTAGGCCCAACTACATACTAAAACTCTATCTCAAAATAAATAATGAGTTAATAGATAGATAGATAGATAGATAGATAGATAGATAGATAGATAGATAAAATAGCCCTCATATGGCATTTTTAGGCAATATCTACTGTGGCACAATTAAGAATAACACAGTTTTTAGGTCCAGCTTAAACTTCTTAATAAGAAGTTGTGTCAATTATTAGGGCTTTTATGAAGAAAAGATTCTAGATTCATACAATACCATGTTTTACTTATATTGAAATCAACAGTAGGTTTTTCTCTTCCAGTAACATTAATATTTTTAGAATATTATCATACAGTATCTATTTATATTAATAGATTATAAACCTTCAAAAAAGATCTGCAAATTCATTTCAAATGTTACAGAACAGTGAAAGTTTAGATTAAGATGAAAAATCCACGAATCTACTTTACACTCACTACTTCCCTCAGCACTTAGTCATTATCAGCTGACAAAACAATGATTCCTTTCTTAATAGAACTTCATTATTATAAGAAGGCAACTTATACATTGTAGCAGACAGAGGCAAAGACTTTGGAAAGCATAAACTCAGGGATCAGATATGAAACAGGGAAGTTATAAGCTACAGGGTCACACAAGGTCTAGACAATCTATGTTGGGGGAGTCTAAGCCAAGGCACAAATGAAGTGAAGGGATGAGCATGCTGAGATGGGGATGGGGAATAGTTCTGGCAGAAGAAAAGACCAGGCACAAGGAAGCACAAGAAACAATGCTGGAAATGGCAGATGCCAATTCTTATGGGATGTGGATTTTCAAATTATACTGGACATTGCCAAACTTTGAGCTGAGAAGTAAAAGAATCACTATCAAGGATACGAAGCTAAAACTGCCTACAACAGTGATAAAAGCAAAGTAGGAAGGTTTGCTAAAATACAAATGAGCAAAGAAGCAGCCAATCATATGTGAGGAGACTGTAAAGTGGTAAGAAACTAATGAATTCCGGATATCCTTCTAAGGTTCAGATATCCTTCTAAGGTTCAGCCAAGAAGACCATTTGTTGTACCTGATTAGTAAGAAAGCTGAGGACTGGCTACAAATTGAAGAAAATGAAGAAACAAACAAAAGGAAATGGTTACATGTTATGCAGCTGCTTCTTCTGGATTGAAAACCTCTCTCCTGGGGGGACAAGGAGCTTTTGGGGGACGAAGCTGCCATTGAGCCATTCATAATCCTCACTCACATTGCTATTAGTAACCTAAAAACCATGGCTTCACCACCATCTGGATGTGGCTGGAATTGTTTCTTCTTTCCATACCTGACCTTGGGTGAACAGATGTACTTTTATGTTCCTCCAAGAAAAATCATGCAACACAATTGATAGAAACAGATAAAGCCATATCTAGAACAGGTTGATATGAATAGGGAATATTCATTATAAATGAGTTTTAAGAATGTATAACTTCTAGTTTTCATACTTTGAGCAGGGAATGTGTTGATTTTGGCAATTTCCTTTTGTAGATACAGTGAATCCAAATTCTAACTTCTAAAACATATAGGCAAAAAATAAGTTCGCTGCCACCGATACCATCTTTATGAAAATCTAGGTTTCTGTCAAACATAATTTTCAAAGTAAAGGTATGACAGAAAAGGAATCTAAAAATCAGTGCCTCTGGTCAGCTGAAGCTGTAGAAACAGCTGTGTTTATCATGATTGCAGCACCACTGAAGTGAAACCTTTGCTTTATGGGAGACTGATGCTGGTTCCCTGGGACTGAGAAATCAGTTGTTAGAACTCAGCATTAAAGTATTTCCTAGGGATCAACACGTGGAGGCAGTGGTAAACAAAGGGACCATGGTTTAATACACGTTGTGGCACTTTGAATGTAACTGCCCTCCATAATTTCACAGGGAGTGATACTATTAGGAGGTTTGAGTTTGCTGAAGTGGGAATGGCCTTGTTGGAAGACATGTGTCACTGTGGGGATGGGCTTTGTTTCCTCTGCTCAAGATTCCACCCAGTGTCTCAGTCAGCTTCCTGTTGCCTGCAAATCATAGAACTCTCATTTCCTACTCTAGCACCATGTCCTCCTGAATGCTGCCATGCTTCCCACCATGAGTATAATGGATTGAATCTCTAAAACTGTAAGTGAACCCAGTGAAATATTTTTCTTTATAAGAGCTACTGTGGTCATAGTGTCTCTTCACAGCAATAGGAACTCTAACTAAAACAACATGCCACCAGCCAATCTTGATAAATAGAAGTGTAAGAATCTCCTACATGTTACTGGTTTTGACAGCATGAGAGCTACAGAGGTAGGAGTCATGGTGAGCAGCTGAGGTTCGGCACTATGAGATGTTATTAATAAAGATGTAGTGTTGGATTTCATGAAGGCAGGTCAGGAGGCCACTGGTGAAAGTGAAACCTCTCTAAGTGCTTTTAAAATCCCTAAGATTACACACATACAGAGAGAGAGAGAGAGAGAGAACAGACATATGTATCCCTAGTCATATATATATAAATATAACCGATATATATTAATATGTATATATATATATATGAGAGAGAGAGAGAGAGAGAGAGAGAGAGAGAGAGAGAGAAAGTGTTTCTAGCCCAGTCTAGCCTTGGACTCCATATGAAACCAAGTATGATCTTGAACTTCTGATCCTCTTCTTCCACCTCTGGAACACTGGGACTACAGGCTTATGATACAAACCTGGTTTATATGGTGCTGATGATTGAACCCAGGACTTCATGGATGCTAGGCAAGCACTTTTCAACTGAGACACATCCTCAGGCAATGTGAACACATTTGTAAATGGGTATTCCTGTCCTCATTCTACAAATATGTCTAGGAACAATAACACCTAACATTTTGAAATAACTTTGTCTCAGGTGTTTTTCTAAATAGTTTAAATACAATGGTTATTTTACCCTTGTAGTAACTCTAAAATATGGGTGCATTATATTTCCTAGTTAAGGAAACTACCTAAGGAAGAACCAAAGGTCAGGCAGCTACTAAGTAATTAGTCCAAGGTTCAAACCAAAGCAATTTGGTTTCAGAATAATTAAACTGTAATAAAAATGGCTGAATTATCTAACTAATTAGCTCATGGGTAGTATAAGTGTCACTTATTCATCCTGATTCATTTCCATTATCTCTTCTCTTTGAAAATTTAATAAAAGTATATAACCTGTACATCGAGATAATTTAATGATCAGAAGAACTACCATAGAACACTCAATTTAAAATGACTATGAAAGATTCCATATTTTATTAAGCTTTTCTAATCTGGCTATACACCAAAATCACCTATGAAAATGTATCACAGATAGCCAGATGTGGGTACTTTCCTATAATCCCCAAACACAGAAGTTAACACAAGTAGATTATAAATTTGAGAGTAATAACATATATATCAAAATCTCACTCTTGACTTTGTGAACAGGAACGCCACAGAAGGCTCTAATACCTTCATTGTTAAACATCCTAGTTGTGATTTGGGAGCAGTATCAGAGTGAACATTCACTGTTTACATTCAGAGTAAAGGTAATGAAGTGACATCTAAAATTAGAGAAGGGAAGGAGGTGTCCAAAGTAAGACAATAAAGACAGGAGATGGTAAGGGAAAAGAAATGCTGAGAGACTGCATCAAAAAGGAGAGAGCAAATTGTCGAGCTCATTAAAACCAAGAGCTAAGATAAATATGTGATCTCTATGGTCAAAATAGTAGCTCAGTAACACAACTTGGTGACTGAATAGTGAAAATATCCACTTTTTTTTTTTTTTTTTTTTTGCCATGATCTATCTTTGGGAAATATACCTGTGCTTTCTGTGAGTATATTTTTTATAAACTGCAAATATCAATACTTTTTGGGTAACTATAATTAAATGATTTTGGTCTACTCTTGAAGATAAGTATCTGAGAATGGGAGCAAGCGTTACATGTCTAGCAGTGGTAGAATGCTTGTGCAATCCCCAGCACGACACACATACACATGAGGGATTTATATGAGATCTGGTTTAGCTTTATTCTAATTTAAATATGTAATAAAATTTAGAAAAGAGATTAGTTATAAGATCAATCTCAATCTACATGAATACATTCATTTACTATGCTTTTCAGGACTAGAAAGCCCAGGGGGTATCTGGCATAATACTTTCACAAAGGAGACTATACAACAACAAAAACATTAAACATATGTAACACCATGGCAATATAAAACTCTGAATGCAGATATATAATATTAAAACATTCCTTTGTTAGCATTTATGTTCTCATTTGATTGTACTCTAGTTCATCAAGAGGGATACAGTTTATATTGCTTTTAAAGTTCTAATAACTGAAAAACAATTATTTCAACCTCTATGCCCAGACAAGACCTGCACATCCTTTTGCAGTGTCTATCTAGGTGAGTATGCATGATGTTTACCTCCAGAGACTATCCCAACTAAATATATCTAGTTCATGTTCCATAACCAGTGCTGCAGCCTATGGCAGCTATCCCTGCCTACTCCATGACCAATCTCTGGGCTCTTACCCTGTGGAAATAACCCAACCTGCCTACAACTACCTCTCCTCCCCGCCACATCCACAATCTCTACTTGGACAGATCTACCCCCACACTCCAAGCTTGAATCAGAATGCACATTCTGCACACCAGCCCAAGCCTCTGTGTTCACCTAAGTTTATTCCATCTAAGACATTTCCATACTCTAGGCCTACCCTCCAGCATATCCATTCTTCTGCCTCAACCCACTTTGTTCATAACAGACACAGAACAAAAAATATACACATGCCCAATTCTTATCACAAAAATACAAAACATTTGAAATGTCAAGCATCTTTTCCAAAATCTACCAGTCATGTAGAAATAGGTGTTAGCCAATAAAAATTACCTAGATGAATCCTAGGGCACAGCATTTAAAAGAATAATCATAAACTTGGAAGAATTCAATATGTTTAAAGGAGGTACAAAGGATCAGTCCAATAAAAGTAAGAAAAAGAAATTTAAGAAAAATGAATGAGTGATGCCCCAAAAAACACAAACATGAGTCAAATATAGAACACCATGAATGGATTAAAGCCTTCAAATTATAAGCATAGAAGAAGGACAAGAATCCTAAGTCAATGGCATACATCAAATCTTCAGCAAAATTAGAAAAGAGAAAAGATGTACCCATACAGATACAAGAGCACAACAGATCAAATAGACAAAAGCAGAAAAAAAACCTTACACTGTATCACAGATAAACTCCAAGTATAAATAACAATAACCCCCAAATTATATGACATATATAAAAGGAACCCATCATAGTAACAGCTGACTTCTCTGTCAGAAACTCTGAAATGCATTCAAATCCTAAAACAACATGATGGCCAACCTAGACTAATATACCCTGCAAAACTATCTGCCATACTTGAATTTTAATTACTGTCACTATCACTGTGACAAGATACCCATGACAAAGACACTTTATGAAATAAATCATTTAATTGGAAGCTTGCTTACAATTTCAGAGGTTTAGTCCTTATTATCATGGTGAGGAGAATGGCAGCATGCAGCCAGGTACTGGAGCAGTAGTTGAGAGATATGTCCTGATCTGTTGGCAAAGAGAAAGAGTCTGGGAAGGGACTGACCCTGGCTCTTGATATGGGCTTTTGACCTCTCAAAACCTCCCCCCAGTGACACATTTCCTTTAACAAGGTCACATTTAATCTAATAAGATCACACCTCCTAATCCTTCTAATCCTTTCAAACAGTTCTACCCTCTGATAACCAAGCATTTAAACATGAGTCTATGTGGGCCATTCTTATTTTAAATGACCTCACAGGAAAATAAAAAGCTTTCCATAGTGATATGAACAGCCTGAAAAGTTTCTAGACAGCAAGTTAAATCTAATAAAAATACAGGGAGTCATCTTTGGTCTGAAAAGAGAAATGAACATAGCCAAAATATTCTAGAATAAAAAAAAGCTATAATTACTAAAACATAAAATACCACTAAGAACACTAAGAAGAACATCAAACATCAATAACACAATGACTACCATTAACATACTCATTTCATAAATAACTTCAAATATTAACAGCCCGAGGGGCTAGGTTAGGGAAACAATAGAATGGAGACTAGCATGATACAAGTAATCTAACAGGGAAAATAACAGAAAGATTACGAATAAGAGGGAGTTGTAGTGGGATTTAGGCATTATCTAGGGAATTTTAGAGGTGCAGTTTTTGAGGATTACTACTCTTATGAGGCATGGCTAGAATTTACTGAGACCTGGAGAATACTGACTCTTTTGTGGTTTGGTTATTGTGTTTTTGGGAAGCGGATCAGCCACCTGGTGTGGACAGCTCTATTTTTAAGAATTGTTTTAAGGTTTAATTTGTATTGTGTTTATACATTTTTTAGTAAATGTTAATTTTTATATGATATAACATGAATAAATATTTTGTAATATCTGGTGCCCAATGTGGGTTTATTTCTGAACACAAATGAATTTTGGGAAGCTTCATGTACAAGACCTGTACTAAATCAAGCCAGCCAAACCCCAACATGGACTAGGGATGAGTTCATAAAGTGCCACTCCCTAGTTGAGGAGTAATTAGCAACCGATGGCTGTTGGGGAAGGGAAAATGAGTTTACTTTAGGTAGGTGCCCTTAAGAGGCTGCTCATGCTTCAGTACATGGCCCCACATCCATGCACTCGAGAAGAACAACAGATTAAAACAGCAGTGTACAGCATGGAGCAAGACACCTGGCAAAGAGGAAACATTCACTTATAAGCCACCACTAATGTGCCTCGTGCTATTTCAGTTGAGAAAAAAACTATTTACCTTAAAGTGTGCCAACAAATATATAGAGAGTTGAAATTGAATTAATTTCTGTTATTATAAAAGGGAAAATGGAGTCCATGCAAGACCACAATACACTGCAGTACAAACTGGGAAAGCTATGCACCCTACTCCTAGGGCTGAGGACTTACTCCTCAAAGTGTTGGGGATATGAGTTTATATATCTTAGTCTCTCTGCAGGGTCTGCACTAAGATGAAGAGAGCATCCTTAGGTCACATCCTCTTCTCAGGGAACCTCTGGTTCAACGACTAAGTAACTTAAGTTACTAGAGTTAAGTCCTGTGCCCTAGTCGTAGGAAGTCTAAAGGGTCTCCCAGTCCCGGGGTTCCCTAAGATCGGCAAAGACTTTCTTTGCAACTGAAACTCAGCTCAACATTTCCCTTAGCCAGTTCTCCTTTTTCTTTTAACCTCCCTTCAAGCTATTGATTCCAGGAATAGTCCTGAACACAAATCAACTTTTGACTCTGCTGCCTAGAGATATGACTTATGACACCTGCCCAAAGTAAGGAATCCAATGAGAGATCAAAACGATTTACTACACATGTGCCAGCATAATTCTACAGTTACAAAATGAACAGAGGAGACCAAAAAAACACAAGGAGCAAAGTGCTACTAAGTAATGCCATAAATAATGTTCTAAACAGTCCAGAGCCTCACCTGTGAATTAGAGAGGAAGAAGAGGGAAAGGTGAAGAAGAGGTATAGGGGAGGGGGAGGATGAGAAGGGAGAAGAGGAAGAAGAAAAAGAAGGATCTCCGCTGAATTCATTTACTATAAAACAAGAGGGAAATCACCATTATAAGGAGAGGAGAGTAGGAGGAGATGGAAGTGAACTTTCAAGGATGCTTGATGTCAGGAGACAGGCTCAATGGACCAAAAGGGATGTTAAAGTGAAAACAGGTCTCCTCGCTTAGTCTATAGAATATAGTATACTGAAACCAAGATGGAATAAAACTGCTCAAGAGTATAGGGTGACAGTACAACTTAATCTAGGCCTCTTCATAATTTCTGAGTTCTTCCAGCTTTTCTTTAATGTTGTTTCAATAAATATATAAGGTGTAAGGTGAGGATGTGAGTTCTCACTTTCCTGTTTCTGCCCATGCTGTCTCTACCATATATATTCTAACCCTCTAAAAAACTAAGCTGAAATATTTCTTCTATAAGTTGCATTGTTCATGGTGTTTTATTACAGCAACAAAAATAACTAATATAATAAGTACTTAAAAGTTAATCAAATATTGCATCTTAGCAGCTATCTTAAAATGCTAATAATTATTACTCATTTAATAAGAGACCAAATACAATAAATATTTAATGGTGGCAATTTATTCTAAATGTCAATATAGCAAAAACAGCAACAGATAATAGGAAGATAGAATTATAGTAAATTAGTATTATGCATGGCTGATTAAAAGAAGCTAAACAAGATACAGAGCATTTAGACAAATGTTTCCAAACAGCAGGGAAAGTCTTAAAGTAATAAATTTAATCAAGGTCTCCAATTTAAAAAATAAAAGTCTCGAAAATCACTTGTTATTGTAGGCCAGTACATAACCAATGAACATGAGACCACTGAATAAATTATACCATCATGCTGTGGAAGTTAAAAGCAAGTCCATGATTCCTTTTATAATATTTCATATCTGAGATGGGAAGACAGCTCAGTCTGTAAAGTGCTTGCTTTTCAAGCATAAGGACATAAAAAAAACAAAACAAAACAAAAAACAGACATGGAGATTATGTTTATAATCCTAGTATTAGGGAGGTACAGATAAACAGCTATCTGGGGCTCACCGGCACCAGCCTAGCCTACCTGTTGAGTTCCGGGCCAATAAAACCCTTGTCTCAAAAAAAATATATATAAAAATAAGGAACAACAACCAGTATTTAAAGGCAGATGGCCTCTCAGAAATGATACTCAACAATGTCCTCTAGAATTTGTATGAATAAATACACATGCACATGGATCCACATACATGTGCACCCACCTGAAACTGCACGTACACATACACACAAATATTGGGACCATTAAAATAATATATGTTGGATCTAATTTTTTAAAAAATTAGGAAAATCATTTTAGAACCAGTTCTAGCCAGTACTACATAATTTAATTTGATATGACTTCTTAACAGAAACCTCTGAAAATCCATCGTTTTTTGTTAATGGAATATTCACAATTATATATTACTAAAAAAAAGAGTATCTTCATCCCTTCCTATATACATTTCACTATCCAAAGTTCTCAAAGAGTAAACCTGGTTATAAACCACTCAGATTTTTAAAATGTCTGGGTAATTTTATTTCCCATCCTTGGGACAGAGAAGAATGGATATTGCAAAAACATATTTCAGTCCACGGTTTCCTTCAAGGCAGAAATATACATTGAGAGCCTTTTACATGTAGGTCTACTCCATGCTTCTCAGAAAAAAAAAGATTTCATCTCTAATACGTGATGAGTAATCTTGTTTGCCAATCTGACTACATTTGTAAACAGCTAAAACTCAAGTAGTTTCGTACACCTGTGAGGGATTTTCTAGGCTCATTTGAGGTGAGAAGACTTAGCCCAAATTTAGATTATATGAGGTCAGAAGACCCACCTCAGATTTAATCCATACCTTCTAGAGGAAGCCCACATGAAAGACATAGAAGAAGTTTTTACTTTTTGCCTCCTTGCCCTCACTCTCCATGGCAAGTTCATCTATCCTGCTGCTTGGGCATTATCTCACTGGTATTGAAACTTAACTTCTTTGGAATTCCAGCAAAGATTAAAGACCAACGGAAACATCCAGCCTCATGAACAACTACTAGACTCTTGGCCTTTTGATTGGAGACAGTCATTGTTGGACTAGCAAGACCATAGCCTATAAGCTGCACTAATAAACTACATGCATATATATTTACTCTATCAATACTGTTCCTCTGGAATAGTGGCTTTCAACTCTCTTAGCACTATGACCATTTAATAGAGTTACTCATATTGTGGTGACCCCAAACCCTAAAAATATTTTCACTGCTGCTTCATATCTGATATGCAACCCCCAAAGAGGTCATGAACCACAGGTTTAGAACCACTGCTCTAGAAAACCCAGGCTAATATAGATGGGGGTACTAGAAAAACAGAAGTGTAAAGATATTTTTTAAGTATCTGGAAAAGACTTTCTAATTTGCTGACATCTACAGCTACTGAAGGCTCAAGCATATAGAGTACTAAAATTTTACAAGTTAACTGTTTAAAGAACATATCAAGGTAAATGTATCTGATAGTCCATCCTGACTTACCTATTGTGAGTAGCAAGGAATTTAGTGACTCTCTACATAACACTTTCTGACAATATGTGGCAAAATAAAAAAATAAATAATGGTGTTGGCTATTTACATCTGGCATCTCAAGAAACAATAAGCCCCTCAATAAAATCAACACTTCTAGCACCACAGGATAGAGCGACAAAGAAAAAGAAAGAACTCAGCAATACAAATGACAGTCCAAACATTTCTAAGTATGCCCTGGAAGACCATCAACCTGGGCAGCCACACAGCTTGGTTGCCTAAGGAAAAGACTAGTAGTGTCCAAGTTACTGGTGGTTCTGCCTACTATGTAGAAAACTGCAGCATCACAACCCTGTTCTGGGGAGGAAAAAAAAACCTAAAAAGCACCAGTGAAAGATCATTGTTGGACTAGCCAGTCCACAGCAAGTAAATCATTCTAATAAATTTATTTTAATATATCATATTACTGTATCTATTTCTTCATTCATTCCCTCAGTTCCTTTCCTCTAAAGAATGCTAAGTAAAACAAATAAATTCCTTATTGAATCATCAAAACTTCTGTGGGAAAAAAATGCCCATTTCTATTATGCTACAATTTCTGAAGATCTCCCTTTCTCCGACTGTTCCTCCTTCCTTAGTTATAGTCCTATAGTTTGCAGATGGGTTTATTACATTTAAAATAATACAAATAAAGGAACATATGTGAATCCCAGAATTGTGTATAGACAAATCATGGGTAAAAAAGTGATACCAGGTAACAGTGTTACTCTAGAAATTCTGAACAATGAGATATACATTAATCCATGGAACAACTAACCAATGGGTTAGAGGGAATCAGTGAGCAGTCTCCTAGCTTGTGATGTTCTGCATTTTGGTGCACATTTAGGCTGTGGGGAAATGGTCAATGCAAAAGGTTATGACTGAGAAATTATAAAACATGTTGGACAGTATTAGTCTCTTTAAAAGCATGTAACCAACCTCAAATGATAGCATGTTAAGAAATATCAAGGAAAGGTTTCAAAAAGTGAATATCTTGTTTTGGTTTGGTGTTTTGAGACAGGTTGTTTGTACACAGACAAGGCTGTAAACAAATGATTATATAGTATAGTATCTCTAGAACCCCTTACTATAGACAGACCAGTACAAAATACTTTTAAGAGATAAACAGTTTAAAAAATAATCATAATCATTTATAGACACTAAACTTACCAATGATCTTCTCCTCTAAAGCTATAAGAATAAAAACTTTGTCTATTCAAGCAAAAGTAATAAAATATAAAATAAATAACTTTTAAGGAAAGATTTTTCACATCACACAAACACATACACACATATTTATTTTTGTGTGTGGGATGCATGTGTCTACATTCACACATGCATGAAAAGAGCCCGCAGAGACCAGAAGATTGGAACATGGATGTGCTGGAGGTGAAGCAATAAGTTGTAGTAAGCCGCCTGATGTAGGTCTCAGGAACCAAACTCTATTTCTATTGGAAGAGCAGCAAGTGATTTTACTACTGAGCAAGCACTTTTATTTATTTATTTATTTATTTGCCTTGGTGTTTGCCTGGAACTGGAACTACAGACAGTTGTTAGCTGCCATGTGGGTGCTGGGAATTGAACCCGGGTCCTCTGGAAGAGCAGATGGTGCTCTTAACCACTGAGCCATCTTTCCAGTCCCCGATCATGTGTTTTTAAATGGACTTAATATATGAAAATAATAACATATCTAAACATCATGCTTAAATTCATAAATCACCAAAATGGCAACTTGTGAAAAGTTGTAATGTATATGACCAACAAAAACTATGGAAAGGATAAAACATTTCCTTCACTTATTAAGGAGATAAGGAATAAACCACTTTGCGAGTTGCCTGATCAATCCATGTAAAAGTTTCCTAACTCCTAATACTAGAATGACAAAATTTCAAGTAAGGGATGAGCTATATGTATCCATGTCCTGGGCCATCTGGAGTGGCAAAGACAGGGGAAGACAGGTCTACTTAGGGGTTATGAATAGAAAGCTGGGCCCTGTAAGAACACATGGAGAGTCAGCAGGCTAGACTTGAGAAGCAAGGCAAGTATAGAAATATTTTGCAGAGAGGCAATGCAGTATATCCAGGTCAGAACAGAGAAGGCATGACTTTCTGGATTACCTCAAATTCTCACTACTTTCTGGCTGACCCACTATGAAGAAGTCCTAATTCTATTTAGAAGATTGGGGCGGGGGAGCTTTTCTTTTTTCTTAAATGATACAATTAAATGGCACATATTCATCATACAGCCCTCTTCTTCTGGGACCAGATAATAGTTAAAGCATGAGCTCCACAAACAATAAACAAGGTTGAAATAAGAAAAACTATTTGCTGAAAGTAAGATTTCACTAGACTAGGAAAGCCTGCCTGCATGACCCTAGCTTTGAGAAATGGAGGGGACAGAGGCACCAAGTTACAAGATTAATTATTAAGACTAAGTTAATGAATATAAAAATATATATATACATATACATATATTTTTACTACACCAATTAGTTCCTTTAGTGGGGATGGTATGGTTTCTCTCTAATCTCATGGACAGTAGGAGTAAAGAGGTTATCACCAGTAAGTACTTGCTTGTTGAATTTGAATTCTTGAAGAAAATGTGCAGAGGAACAGTTAAATCTATGGACCAGGATTATAATCAAAGTAATGAATATGGCAGTTCATTTGTACAGTAAAAAGTATAAAGCAAAAGGCCAGTTAAGCTCTGCATTGTGAAGATGAACAAAATATCATGTAGCTTTTCTCTCTGCATAAAGGTCAAGCTCCCATAGTGCTTTATTGTACAAGAATACCTTGTGAGGCTGGGAGATGGCCTAGTGGTTAAGAGCACTTGAGGTTGGATTCCAGCATCCACATCAGGGCTTCATACTTGCTCCAGGGGACTCAATACTCTTTCTAGCTTCTACGGGAACCCCTCACACACAGGTATACATACACATATACACATGAATTAAAAATAAATAAACAGGGCTGAAGATGGCTCATTAGTTAAGAAAGCTTGGTGCTCTACCAGAGGAACTAAGTTTGGTTCCCAGTAGAAACACTAGTAGCTCATAGCCACCTGTAATCCCAGCTCCAGGAAGGGGTATCTGATGTCTTTTGTATCCACAGATACTACCACCACCCTACACACAGAGGTGAAAAAATGCCTTACCCATGACACATACCAATAATTTAAATAAAAACTGATTTTAAAAAATGAATATTTCTAAAGAAAAACATCTCCTGATATATATCAGCAGGATTTTGTTTCCCTTAATAATGTCACAATTCAGAAGCGGTTAGTGACAAACACTTTTAGTCCCAGCACTCCAAAGGTAGAAGCAGGCAGAACTTTCCAAATTCTAGACCAGTCAGGACTACATAGTAGTAAATTCTTGTTTCAATAATTAAAATAAATAAAAGAGTCTAAACTCATTAAAATTGCCTTTTTGACAAGGTAAGAATAGTCTGATCTTACCCAAAGAACTTCCAACATCAAGGACCAAAGGGCTCATTACAAAACACCTTAGATCCACTGTTGCCCCAGGACTCACAGGGCAGCCAGCAGCTGTACAATGCAAGACTGGTGAGAACTAACTGCAATTATGGAATCTTTTCAAATTGTTTGTGGATTTTTTTTTTTCTTTTTTAGTTACAGAGGCCATTCATGTTTTTTTTTTTTTTCCCATTCTATACTCTACCCCATCTCTGCCTTTTCAAATCCTATCCTATATAAGTGACACTGTTTTTCATTATTGAAACTAGATTTTTTAAACTGGGATGCGGAAGGAGGAAGGGGCTATATCTGAAAACACAGATCTCCTGCTCAGAACTGCACTGGCATCCTGAGGTTAGAATGATGCAGATCCAGAAGCTAATTATTTTACTTTGAGATAGCGCTAGCTAGCTTCCTAACTAGCCATATCTTGACCACCTTGGTGTCAGAATACTATGACTAAGGCAGTGGTTCTCAATCTTCCTAATGCTCTAATACAGTTCCTCATGTTGCAGTGACCCCCCAACTATAACATTATTTCCATTGCTATTTCCTAACTGTATTTTTGTTGCTATTATGAATACTAACGTGAACATCTTTGGAGGTAGAGGTTTTGCCTAGGGATCATGACCCACATGCTGAGAACCACTGAACTAAGAGATTAAAAACTTGAACTATTAACTTAACTTAGGGGACCGCTAGTTTCCATCAACCCCAAAGCTAAGCATGTCATTGTCATCAGATAGCCTCTGTGGGCTGTAACTGAATCGCTGATTTTTGCACACATGTTCTTAAATTGTGTCAGTTTATTACTTTTTCTTTCTGTTACTGTAAAACTTCATGAAAACTACTTCCACAGAAGAATACAGTACCTGGGGGAGCCTAGCTCTGTTTTCTTTGGGCTGAAGACACGCAAATGTGGCTAGAGAAAATTTACCTCTTAACTATTCCCTTTGAAGTGAGTGGTGTAGTATGTGCATGTGCTTGTGTACAGTATGTATGTGCATGTGTGCTCACACATGAACTTTCATGAATTTTGGAGAAGAATCTTGATCAAAACTTCAAGGACACAAATCTCCTGTTGTTTTAGAGAAGCACTGAAAAGATGCTTTTTTCAGTACTTTGACATTCTGTTGACAAAAATGTCTTAAAAATCAAGTTGATCAGCATCAGAATCCTGACAACTTACAAGTGTGTCTGGCCAGTGAGTAGTTGGAGCCCCCACTGGTCAGGCCAAATCCTTCCGGAATCTGACTGGAGCTCCGAGGTCTGGTCAGCAGTTTTGGAGGTTCAATTTCTGCTCCAAATTCCGCCCCTATCACTCCCAGGAGGACAATAGCAGTGGCCTGTTTCCTTCTTTCTTCATAAGAGGTGGAAATTTTTTTCATTTGTGGGACACTTGATAAGCAACCTGAAAACCAAAATAGAGGAATGCAAATTAAAAGACTGTATAAACAGAAAGTATGTACAGTTAGAAGAACATTCAAAATTATGCACTTCAGAAAGAGAAGTTATATTCAGAAAACAGCACTGGAACAACAGGGTGGGGCCAAAATAAATTATTCACCGAACCAAAGAGTTAGAACATCCTGTTACTAGCCCTAAATGTCTAAAGGTTTATTCCTTAAAATGCACCAGTTCCTTAGAAAATTTTAGTTATTTCCCCTTTTCCTACTGGATGTGCTTATTTCAGACCACAAGTAGGTTGTTGTTATCATGAGACTCTCCCAGTCTACTCATAACTTTGTAACTTCTAAGGCCATGAAAAATCCCATCTCATTTCTTACATCTTCTATAAAACTATAGTCTTAGATGCCTAAAAATATTTAATACTAAGAAACATTTTTCAATCTATACTATACATTTTCCCACTTACAGCAATTTTCTGTTTTTAAAGAAAGGAGAAATATTTATTAAAAATATTAACAGGTCCTGAAATGGAAGAAAAAATATGTAAAAGCTTCAGGACACTTCCTCTGGGTTTAAAAGAACCTTAATTCTGGACCATCTCCTGTTTAAGGGTTCGGTAACGTAGCTCTGTGTGCATTTACTGAAGATCTTATTTACATACTTCACAGACACAGGGAGTAAGAGCAACTGCATCCGGAGTCATCTTCCTTAGTGCTGTGTGCTTTACTCTTTACACAGTACTCTGAACGAGGAAACATCCCGCTCCCCTCCCCCACGTCTCAGCAGGCGCATGCTCCACAACAATAGTTCAAAGGAAAGCTCCATTCTGCAGTTGCACTGATTGTTCTGTCAGCTGACCTCTGCAGAAGGGAATCGCTAACTGCTGCCTTGCTCCTTAGCTGACAAATGAATGATCGCAGCTCCATCTATTTTCACTATGGCTGCCGCTAGCCCAGGTGCTCAGACAGAGAGCCCGGTGTGACATCTTAGATCAAGATGAATTGGCACAAACTCCTGATCCAAGATTGTTTTATACCATTTAATTTAGTTTCTTCCCCTGCTTGGATGAGCACAGCTCTGGTTATGGATTTCTATTCTAATGTACTGAAGCAGGCCCTGAAAGAAGCCCATGAAGCAGCTGCTAGAGCAAGGGACTGCAGGGATACTGATCAATAGGCAAGGCATTGACCCCAGCCGCTCAGCCTCTGCAACGCCAGGCTGGAGGGGGGAGGGGAGGGGCACTACACATGGTCAGCTTCCAGGAGGAAATTAAACAAGGGCCACTTGGAGACTTCCACTCTCACGCTGGGCCCCCACCTTTTCTATTTTCCTTCTGTTTAATTACCTCAATCTTGTCTTAACTCCCACCCCGGGGGAAGGAATTAAGACTTTACATTAGTTTAATTTGGTACTTTCTATCAGCCATTTATACATTTTATCCCGAAACTAACAGCAAGTATTGTTAACAGGTGCCCTCTGCTAAGTGGCCAAAATATGAAATCTTAATCACATCACTTAATGTAATTTAAAGTTTGCCACGTGCTTGAGCTCATGGTAACACTGTCCTGACAAGTATTAATACTACTGGGGGGAAATGCAGTATTTAATTTTTATAAGCACTCAGATATAAAAAAGATAGATCTTTGTGAACAAAAAAATAAAAAAAGAAGAAACACTAACTGATGAGTGATGGCATAAGGTGCCAGATGCATCCCTGGTACTCTGCTAAAAATAACAGCAAGGCCTCATTTAGTTCCTCAGATTTAGAAATGTCTTTCCTTGATAGGTCTGGCCTGGATTTCTGTTTTTTTTAAAAAAAAAAATAATGTGTTAATTAGCTGCAACACTTTCCTATAAATGAAAATGCCAATCAAAAGGGGGATTTGGAGATATTAAAAATAATTCTATAAAAGGAAGCCTTCTTACAGTTTCTGAAACTCTGGTTTTGTTTTGTTTTGTTTTTTTCCACAGAGACATGGCTCCATTTAATCATGCTAAAGGGTGACATAGAGATCCATTTTCTTGACAGGACGGTTGATCACCCTATCACAGTAAGAAAATTAATACCTTCAACTAGCCTGTGCAAAAAGTAGAAGGAACTGGATGGTGAGGGACATAAATGCCTTATGTTGAAGTTGCAAACAGAAAGCACACTCTGTAAACATGTTTCCTTATGATTGACTTGCTTTTTAACACAACACAAGGTTTTGATTTTATTAAAACAACCATTTAATTCATAGGGTTTCTTAAAAGTACATAATTGTCTTTAGACTTAGCATAATTGACTCCAGATTTACAGGAACAGGAATAAACACTTTGCTTACAGCTTAACTGGAACACAGGTAAAATATTTGAGAACTTTAAGCTATTAAAAGGGCTGTGAGATATTGATTACTTCATTTAAAAAGCAGTCAGAGAGTGCAACTGAGAGGTCAAGATAAATTTAACAATTTGAAGCACTTTACTAAATAACTCTAAAGATCATGTTAATTGGCTTTGTGCAGTTCTGAGGTAAAATTAATTTTATCCTAGCTTACAATAAAAGGATTAAAAGACATATTAAGTTCTTCAGCTTTAACTGGAATAGGAATCAATGGATTTGAATTAAAGCTAAAGGCGGTTTTATGAGAGATGGACCTACCAACAGATACTTTATATCTGCAATTAGCCATATATTGATAGAAGGTTGTTATTGTATTAGGTATTAAAACCGTAGATAAGTAGATAACACCAATTTACTACTCTGATAAAAAATACTATAAGAACTCTGTGGTTTGAGCTAGGAAAACATTGATTCTTCGTTTAGGACTGACTATCATAATGCTTTCTTAGTTGACTTTTATCTTAGTAATTCTAGTTAAAATTAATGAACTATGTGGTTGAATTCAATTGAAATTCCCTTCAAATTGTTATAATATGTAAAACATGTCGCACTTTACAAACATACCAATAAGACATTTAAAGCCAGTACATTAAGACTGGGCATAGAATAGCAATTTTTGTCAGAAACTTCTGGTACACCATAAAACCCAAGGGACTCTCATAATAATATAAACATTTATAAATCTGTTAGGAATTAAAATGTACTAAAAAACTCATTTTGGAAATTCAGAAATACCTATTTATCATAGAAAAATATTAAATGGTTCTTACTCTAAATGTCTTAGAACTATCTGTATAAGAGAAATGCAATACCTAACAAAGTAAAAACAACTTGCACTTAATAAGACATATACCACTATATAGCTTATCCAAAAACTGGTTTTATATATATATATATATATAAACATGAATTATATAATCTATGCAAAGAAGATGATGAAATTATTTTAATTATTTGGATTAATCTAGAAATTATATTCTATTCTGGTTCCTAAGGGCTTGTTTTATTTGAAATAAAGTTTATTTTGCTAATATTAGGCTTTAATAGTTAAAGAAAAATAATAAATGTTCACAATGTCTGTGTGATGTTAGGACGGTCCAGGCACAACACTCAAGTTTCTATGACTATGAGTCCCCAAAGCCACAACAGATTCCTATTTTCTGACTAATAAAAGATTCTTTTAAAAATTTCAATTTATCTACTTCTAGTTTCTCAAGCCTGAAGACATTTGAAAATGCTGTGTGACAATATCAGCAAATATTGACCATAAAAGGGATATAAAATGGTCCATCAGGTGAAGCTGAACGGAAAATGATACACGGCAGTGAGATCTGCTACCAAGAGGCTTTCAAATCAGATTTCAAAAGGGCATTCAAATGGCCTCTTCGATGGACTTTAATCAAAACCACCTTCCTCTTGACTGACTCGGATCTTAACTACTGGATCTGGTGCCTAATGGAATATTAACAATTCATTTTTAAGGTATGCTCTTTTGTCATCATATGTTGCTAATCAAATTAACTCTCTATATGTAGATACTTGTATATGTGATTAAATCCCCGCACATAAGTGTATCACATTCTTAGTGACGTTTCCAAGACATTATACCTGAGTGAGCTACAAATATATTTTTGAGATTTTTAAACTGTGTTGACTGCATTTTAGTATTCAGAACACTGAATCTGAGGAGTCTTCACCATCTAAACTGTTTCTACCAAAAATTAATTATTTCTGTATGCATTTGCTATTCTTAGGATTTAAGACAGACAAAAATAATCTCACAAAAAATTCCAAACTTCACCAGATATGAAATAGAAACCTTCCAAATAGACCTTAAAAAAAAAACTTTTTAATAATAAAATTTTAAAATCCTTAAAACAAGCAAAAATCTTTTAATATTCACTCACTTTTAAAACAATCTAGATTTAAGAATTTCCAATCATTCTTTCTGATGATTAAACCTCAACTATGTAGATTACTGCTTCTTTCTTGAGTATTTCAAAGCTCAATATAGTAAATAACAATCTATAGTGAGAAAGAATTTAAAGACTTCATGTTACTAGTGCTGAATGTGGCTTCACAGGCTCTTGTGGAGGATCTAAGGGACCTGTATTATAAATGCTACAATTTAGCTCCTTGTCGGAAATGTGATTCAATGAGAGTATTACATATTATCTTCATTTGCTGGAATAACTTGGAGTGTTCCAGTTTATAAAAAATATCACAAATATATTGTAGCAGGAAATATATATAATTGCCTGTGAATCAATGGAAAGTCATGCATAACTCTTCCTGTGCAAATGAAAATGGCTGTCACACAACACTTGCCTCTATTCTCAAACTTTCACGGTATTTTTAAGGAGGTGCACCGGCAGTGTGAGCAGCCTGGCTGTTCCTCCCATTGTGTTAAAAACATAGCACAGCTGCTTTCTTTTGTGGTTTATCTGCCAGCATGTGCCTCACATCCTCCTGGTGGGGTGGAGGGAATGTGCCCCCTACATAATGTGGCTTCTGCTTTTGCTGTGGCTGCTGCACCACTCGAAACACTAGAGTAAACAAATGTGTTATTAATTTGTATGCATGCACGATGGCCCCCTGCTGGAACACACTGGGTCCTGCAAATGCTTGTATCTCAGGCTACCCACTGATTAAGCTATTTTGAAGTAATGTGTCTGCAAAAATGTGTGTTATGTGTGTGCATTTAAAAGTGCATGAAGACATTTCCTGTCAAATCAAATCAAATCAAAGCAAAACATCCGACCATGTTAAAATTACTTTTTGAAACAATTAGTGTTATCGGTGTCCTGGGCTAATTATTTCGATAATTAGAAACCTTAAGCCACTGTTGCCTGCTGTGGCTGTGCATACCAGCAGGCTATGCCCAAGAAAGTTTAAACACTAACAGAAATTTGCATGCTCTTCCAGCAATTCATGTCAACATTTCCTTTTCTTCACACGTTGGTTTCTATAATCTATATCATTCTACATCCCCTTTAATTAAAAAAAAAAATCAAAAAGATAAATGGTTTTCTTGTCTTTATTTTTACTGCAGTCTCCCTTTGTGAAAATGCACAACAAAACAAAACCATAGGAATTTAAAAACATGTTAAATATTCATAGCATCTAGATAATTAATTAAAAACTTGTAGGCAATTATCCCAAAGAATGTTCTATTTTCAAGTCCATTTACTTTGTTAAGTTAAATTTAAATATATAACCAAGAGCTTTTTGAAAACTGTACAAATTGCGACAATTTTTCTTGAAATAAGAACCTTCAGAAATATGCTTATTATACAAATTGTACAGATTCAAAATCATCAAATCATTTGTATCTTTTCTCATACTAGTAGTTCTAAAAACCTAACTCCTATGATGAGACCTACTGAAAAAATTTTAAAACAACAATTTCTTGGAAGGTGAGCATCTATAGAGATTTTATACCTGTTCTTAGAGCACAATAAAAAAAAACAAAAACAAAAACTGTTGCTCCTGGATCATTTTTATTCATAAAATGACAAAGCACTTATTGGATTCACTTAAAAATTACATCAGTGGTATAAGATTGAGATCAAAAGGGACAACTGCTTTATACCACCTATGAGGTGTTAGCAAGGGCATCTCTATACATATGGACTATTTGTAGTACTCTTTTTTTTAAAAAAATTACTATTCTTTTATTCCTAATAATCAAACAATGAATGATATGTGACTAAAAGCTCCTACTTGTTAAAGGCTTGTGTGGGGGAAACTGCAGTTTCCTTGTTGCCTCTGCTGCACTCTCCCCGCTGGCCCTGCTAACTAGGATGAGTGAAAGAAAAGCAAGTGAAGGAGACCACAGTGCCTTGGGTATTGTTGGCTTAATGGCTACAGATCTGGGTAAACTTGTCAGTAGTCTAGGCCCAAGCATTCTATGGAAGACTTCTCCCAGTGCAGGCACAGACACAGAGAGGGTTTCCCAGATCTGAGCATCCTGGAAGGTACTAAAACATGATGAACTTTAACATGCAGTATAATTCCTGAGAACTGAATAAGAAATGTAAAGAATAAGGAAAAAAAAAAAAAAAGAACCCAAAAACAACTAAGATGAAATTACATGTAGAAAGGAAAAAAAAAGAACTGTAAAAAAATGCAAAAGCCAAAGGTAACTAGGGAACTTTTAAAAAAATCATGTTACTAAATAAGCAGGTATAAATATATATATATATACATACATACATATATATACATATATATATATAAAATCATTTGAGTTTACAGAAAAAGGCAAGCCAAAGTAAACAGTGTCCATGCTCAAAGTCTAAAGAGCCACTGACAAAGTATTGACTCTCTGCCCTTCATTATCAGACGAGGTTAGACAATACTCTATCTTGAGCCAAAGGAATATGCATGTTGGTAAGTAGCCAATTCTCATTTTTACCACAGATTTCTAAAGCATTTCAAGCAGTATGAAGAACTGAAAAGTTTGACTGTAATACACAATTACAAAAAAACTTATTTCTAATCTTATCATGTGTGGGGTTTCATTTTTAACAGCATGTAGGAAGAGAATTATGTGCTTATAAAATTATTATATATTGCTTTAATTTAAGTTAACTTATTAAAATTATTTTACATATTCTCTTTTTAAGAGATTGTTAAGTAGATTAGATTCAGTTGTTATTTGGCATTTTTTTTTTCCAAGAAATTTTGGTCCATACATCTTTCCTTTCCTACAAACCTACACTATTAATTGGAAGCATGTACAGATATAAGAACTGATTCTCTCTGATGCAGCTGCTGTACCTCATTTCCCCGTTGAGTTCCATTTAGAATGTGGGTATCAGTTACCAGTCTGCAGTCTCTGGGCCTTGATACTTTTCCAGCCATTCTGATTTCATCTTAAAATAATGATGAGACACACGGGAACGACTTAGTCCTTGAATTATTTTCACTATAGATTGTGAAATCTGTCCTTTATTACATGAATATTACCAGGAAAGTTTTAAGTCTTGACCTATATATGTACATAGTGAAAATACTCAGGTTGGTAGATGTGATGCTACTTTAAAACCAAACTTTCTGTTATAAACTAAAACAACAATTTATACTAAATTCTTCTTGACGAGTTCACATCATCAGGCTACCTAAGAATTAAAAAAATAATAATAAAGAGCATACAGAAGATCTCTTATCTGAATCCTATGTATATTGTTAAAACATATTCCCACATATAAAATATCATAAAGTACATATGTGGTAATGTTGGTATACACAAATACCAAAGATGCCTGAACTATGAAACTGTTTGCAAAGAAAAAACTAAATATCAAATCAGGAGAAGATAAAAAGTGCTGAGAATTCTCAACATCTCCCCACAAGACCACCAGTGTTAGTATCCTAGGTTTCCACATAGGACTTTACACAGAGAAAAACAACCCAGACCAAGAAGTCAACGTATAATTAAATCTTTCCCAAAATATAACTCGATTTTTCCATCAGTAAGAGAAAGGGTAATTTCTCTAATGCTTTACCCAATTATTTTTATTTCTACAAAATAAATAATAAACAATATTTTATGGAAAAAATCACATCAAAATATGTTGAAAAAATTAATTTTCAAAACCATCATAAAAACTCAAGTCTATTTTTTAATTTTTATAATGGATTTAAATAAATTCCACCTGTATTTAAGGAACATCAAACACCCACTGATGTTGTATCTATTGTGACAATATAAATATAAGCACATCATAGTCACATTTCAAATTCTTTAATAAAAAGACAAGTATTATTAAAATTGGTAAAGGAAATGAAAGTAAGTCCAGATCAGGATGTAAAGCATCTCCAGGAAATATCTGGGAAGTGAAAGTGTAAAGGAGAAGGAGATCCAGTTATTGCTGTACTGCAGGTAACATAAACATTTTAAAGATAGCAAAAGTTGCGAAGGTTCCCTATTTGAGTTACAAGGTAAAAGGTGCAAGCGTGGGAATAATCCGGACTGGTGCCTAGAATCCTCACTGGCCTAGAATTAGTGCATAGGAACTTGTAGATATTTAATGCCTGATCCAATATGAATTGCTACTGGGTACTTTCAAAACTGTATAATTTTAATTTTTCCTTAAATAATAAGTGAACAAAAATAATTAGAAAAAAAACCTTAAGATAAATTTTCATCTATTGTATGTACATAATAATGTTAACTTAAAATTTTTGGAAGGATACTCTATCAACATGTGAAGTAACTATAAGGAGTCTTACATGTAAATTCAAAGGAAATATTAAAGCACACTGACAATATAATTAAATAATTAGTCTAAACATCATTACCATCCACAAACCAAAAACTTTAGTGCTTTCACAGGAAGAGACTCAACGTGCCATCTATAGCATCACTAGCTGCCAGAGAACAAGTAACTTCGAATATAACAGACAGTAAAGGTCACTAGGTTAAAAAAATCAAATTAAGTCTTAGTTACCTCTACATATATCCTCCTGCCTATTCATGTTTGCTTACAGTGAGAAGGCATCGAATGTTTTCCAAACTCATATACTAAACTCCAAATATTGGAAATAATTCATAATCACTTCTGCAGCTCACTTGGTAATGCAAAAGAATTGCTGTGAGCGCCATAAGGGTTAGGACAATCATTTTCTACTGCATAGCAGCGCTATTCTAAGCCGATCGTGTGTTTAAATCCACACCAATGAAATCAATATGGCCTGTTCTATTCAAGGTGAGACCAAATAAACCTGTCTGAAGCTTTGAGAAATAGGCTTTGCAGTATACTTTGAGTGCTAAATGCCTCTCAGTCCAGAGATCTGTCATTAAATAATCATTAGCCATCATTCACTCTTCCTAAAAAGCTTAACATCTAAACTTGTTCAGTATCCTCTAAAGCATTAGTATAGACTAGCAAGTAAGTGTTCATCAGAATAAAGTTATTTCAGTCACTGTCTCACACTGTATCTTCTCATCAAAATACTGCCAAATATTAGCATATACCTACTGTGGATTAGCATGCAAAGGTGATGGACAGGTTATTAGTAAAGAGAACTTCAATGTAATCATTAAAAACAAGAAAGAGCTATAACCTTAAAGAGCTATAACCAAGTCATTCCAGATTGTTCTATACATTAAAACCCAGTGACTTTCCTTTCCTAAATAACATCAAAAGTTATTTAGCCCCATAATGAAGTCCTGCAGAATTAGCATCCTCTCAATAGAGAATCCATTGGGAAGTAATCTTGGCTTTGATCGTGAGTGCATTTTTAAACAATTGCTTCCTTTATTGGTATAGTTATTATCTCAATTTCAATAGCTAGTCATTTCAGTTACTTTACTAGAACCATTGTTATTCTAAATATTATGAAATTGAGATAATCAAGATACACTTATCTTCTATTACCTAGAAGGTTGAATATATAATACAGAATGATCTTAATTTATTAATGTTAGTAGATCATTTAATGAAGAAAATAATTTTCTCAAGGTATTACACTAACCTCACTTTCTAGTTGATATTAATGAAAATATTTCACTGAGGCATTAATTTGTCCTTCATTTATAAAGGTCATATAAAAACATATAACCAGATACTTATGATCCCATCTAAAGTTTCACAACTTATCATTTTCAATTTATTTAATATAGATTTCAAAGTAAATGAGAGTCATGCAATTATCTGAATAATAAGTAAATAAGATACAGTATTTTCCCAGGTGTATGTTAGACAGTAAATACAAATAAGATGGTTCATTACTTGTTAGATGCTTCAAACCTCAACAAAGTATATACTACAGACATAAACCACTACTATTTGAAAATTTTCTAGTATTCTAATTATTAGATTTTATTTATTATTTTCACTTTCTCTGAAATAATAGTAATATAAAAAAACGAAATAAAGCTTCAGTTGCTAGGAAATAAATAAGAATGATATTGATAGTTTGGTAATTATACTACATTGTGATTAGTAAAAGATTTCATTATTCAAAAAGTTAAAGAAGAAAAGCCATTGTTATTGTAGATCATCTTGATTGGTCCCCTGTCCTAGAACAGCATGGAGGTTTTGGGATTCGTCAACACTCAAAAGTATGAGATGGCCACACATTTCCTTCCTTCGCACATATACTCAACTGATGGAGGACTGAGCTAACAACAAAGTACTGGACGAGTCATTATGAAAAGGAGACATTCCTGGGGAACATGTGAAGAAATAAGGCAATACCAGAACTGACCCCCTACTCCAGGAGAGGACTGAGCACAGATGGCTATGCACTGAGCTCCGAACCAGGCTGCTGGCAACTGTATCGCTAAAAACCAAAACAAAATTAATCGTATGTTAAAGAGTAAGTACTGCTAAAGCTGACTTTGGGGTCTTCCAATAGCTAAGTTCAAGTTTTGTGATTAGTAGCAGTGTTGACAACACCTGCAAGGCCTGGCCATATAATTTGTATTCCTTACATATTCTGTAAGGAAAATTTCTAATTTGTTATACACTCAAAACTTACACCACCTGTCCTAAATCAAAAAAAAAAATATTTTATGAGTATTCTTACTTTAAATCACTTTAAGTGATAATTTTATTCCTCTATTTGAATTTTAGCCTAGCCTTTAAATAATGTTAAAAACAAAGGAAAGAATTTCATGTGCTCTCTTTAACAATTTAACTGATTTTTATATACTGAATAACTACACTATAAAAAAAGAAAAATATTTTCAAAAGAATTCGTGCTTTAAGAAATATTCCAGATTAACTGCAATTCAAGTATTTATTTAGTATAGACAACAATAGTGAATCTGCATTGATGATTTTAAAAGATGCTTTTGTAAAATTGAGGTAACATGAGAAATACATAGACTAGCTTACCACAAGCATATTTAAATGTCAGAATTCACAGTATATCAAAAATCTCAAAACTTGCACTACAAATGCCATTTATAAAACATCTTTAACATTTGTTATATGGAAAACTTAATTTTTAAATGACTAAATTAGGACCTGTTCAATTTAAAAATAAAATACATATGAGAAAGATTCAGTAGTCAGTGAAATATGCTGTATGTAAGAGTATTCAGGAAGTCAAATAATTATTAGAATAGAATAGCTACATTACACTTGAGGCTACTAAGTTAAAAGCTAACCCAGTTAAATGTTCAAAATAACTAAATTTAATATTGGTAAGAGGTATCAATATTATAATATTCATGTTAAAAAAAATATTTTCAGAACTCCTCAACCCAAATACTTAGCTACTTCCTGAAGTGGCTAATACAAAAATCCAGAAGGTTCCTGAAAAATGCCACCAGAGGTCCCATTCAGAGACCAGAGGCCAGTAATGAGGTGTGTGTGTGTGTGTGTGTGTGTGTGTGTGTGTGTGTGTGTGTGTGTGTGTGTGTATGAAACCACAACTAAGAACACAATTATAGCAGACCCGCAGTCTCGAGGAAGCTCGATACTTGACTGCTCTGCTGCTGGAGCAGCTCCAGAGAGAGTTAACCTGGTGTGATAAAAGACTGGACAAAGCAATTCTGACTGTGCAGCAATGCTAAGTTGTGGACTAACACACGAACAGGAGGCCCAATCACTGTCTTTCACCATGCACAATTTACACATGGCTTTATCAATAGCCTCAGTGCTGAATACAGAACACACTCTATTTGGCTTTCAGTCAATTAAGCTTTAAGCTGTCAGCAAACAAGACTTTTAAGTTAATTTTGAATCACCACGAATCAAGTTGAAGGTTGTAAAAGGGCGGCTCACATGCTGGCATGAAAAAAGGCAGTTTAATTGCCTCTGAATAGCTATTACATGCTGCAATTGGCCTATTGAATCTTAGATGATCTATTTATTTATCAGAGTAGAACTATCAAAGATTAGTAAAACAGTGAATAATACACCTTGATCTTTTACTATCTTGCATAAGGATCTGATATATTGGCAATAGTATAAAGAATGAATATTTTAAAGTATGTTTAATTTTTAGTGGAAAAATGTGAGAAATAGGAAACCAGCAAAATAAAACCTGGCAATAGAGAAAAGAAAATATTGTTTCTAGGACAATTAATACATATTTTAAAAGCTAGTTTGTGCCATACAATACTTTAATATAGAAATGTAAGAATTTAGAATACATATGCCCTTTTATAAATGCTCAAGTTATAAATGTATACAAAATTAAGAGAAAAAAATTAAAATTTGAATTAGGCTGAATATTTTTAAATATCTTAGTTTTTAATTTTTTACATTAAATTCATGATTATGAGGAAGCAAAGAACAAATACATCATTGTAGTACCTTTAGATGAAAATTAAAGCTCTTTTAGGAAAATTAAATTAAAGAAATTTTTATATTTATAATATTTCACACCATCTCTTTTTAAGACTGTAATTGGTACAAAGGTAATCAGCTTTTTTTCCTGGAATTAGTCATTTCAATTTCATGTATTCTGGTTTATTATTACAGGGCTGCTTATGAGTGTTTGGTGCATATATTGATTTTTTTTATTTGAGGAAAGCGGTGAAGCATTAGGTCAGTGGGGGAGGAGGAGAATGATTAGCTTTTGTAAACTGATGTAAGCATAGATCAAATTTAGGGTTGATAATTTTGTATTGGTGGAAATGAACTATTTCTTTTGTATATTCTAGATAATTTTTACATGTTAGTATATCAACAACTGACCTCATTAAACTATTTATGCACTTGTGGTTACATAGGAAAATTACATGGAGATTAATGTCTACAAAGTACTAAGGATCTTAGGAATTTGAACAGACAGGTTCATTTTATTGCATGAATCCAGCCCTGTGCTCTTGTCGTCAAGAGAGTATGTCCTTGGGAAGAAGCACTGTCCTCATTTCAGGAACTACCACATACTTAGGGAGAGACCCTTTCTCATCTTCCCTTCTTCCAGCCATTACAAAACATTTTTGTTTTGTATTTCATGCATTTTCTGTTCACAAAATGTGATCATTTACACAAAAAGCAATGCTACTAAAAACCACAGAGCAGGCTATAAAGCAGACAATGCCCATCTGACTTCCAAGGAAACACAGAGGGAAACATACTAATAGTAAGAACCAGAATAGTCAAGGTCAGGTAGAAACTCCATGGAGAAGAGGTATCCTTTTCATCACGAAGAAATGTTAATGAAGACTACTTTATCTCCAATGGTCATAAACATTCATTGTATATCTCCTCTTATATTTGTGCATTTATATATTCATGGAAAATACACGGTTTTACCAACACCCACATTTAACTCATACAAACACATCTAATAAAAGAGGGAATAAGGCAGGCATCAGCCTCTCCCTGTATGAACTCAAAGAAACAATGCATACATGGTGACGAAGATAAAGTTATACAGAAGACAATAGGAAAGTAGAATAGGAAGCACAGCAGACAGAGGGGCAAGATAAAAATCATGAGGCATCATGGTGTGAGTGTGTTTCTTACTGTTACTGGTGATGAGTGGAGCCAGTGTAAACACCCAATGTTTTTAGTTTTCAATGCTTTAAATTATTATCTTAAATAACAATCAGATCATATAAAAATTTTGCAATACATTTGAAGCTTAAATATCACATTGTTTTCATTCCTATCACTGTGACAAAAAACTAAGAAACTAAAGGGAAAAAATTTATTTGGGATCACAGTTTCCATCCATGGCCATCTGGCGCCATTGTTATGGGCCTGCAGAGAGGCAGAACACCATGGCACCAGCATTGCATCAGGAAGGAGAGTTGCTCACTTCCAGATAGTCACAGAGCAGTGGAAAGAACAAGCCTATGATACAGGGTCACCTCCTTCTTTTGCTTTTGTTTCAGCCAGGCTCTCAACCTTCTAGATAGTGCCATTCATATTTAAGAAGGCCTTCATAAGCCATTGTCCCCCATCACAATAATATCTGGAAACACCTTCACAGATAACCCACAAATGTATTCTACTACTTTGACAAATAAATTGAGTCAAAGAAGAAAAGCAATACTTGTTATGAAGTTAAGTACAAAAAGAAAAAACTCTAAGATATTCAGAGGATGTGGTCTCAAAAAGCAAAAGAGGCTTGAAGTAGGTGGCATTCAAGGGAAGTCCCTAAATCTATCTGGACTATACAAGAAGAAAAAGGGTGTACATAAAAAAAAAATTAAAATAAAAAAACCAGCAGTAGAAGTAGAATCCTGTCTGACAACTACCTCCTTCTCATACAGCCACAGAGCTTTTCTCCTTTTATTCCTCTTCACCCTGCTCTATCTGTTTCCATCTTCAGTGACACATTAAATGCTAGTGAGATGCCTCACCATGTAAAGACACTGGCCACTAGCCTCATGACTTGAGTTAAATCCCAAAGATCTACATGATGGAAGAAGAAAGCCAACTCCCTGAGAGTCCTCTGGTTTTTTGTGTACCCTGCATATGCAAGTATACACTAAATAATCAATGAAGAAAATATTAATACATTCATTTAATATGCTTCTTAGCCTTCCCAAATCATTTTTCCTACCTGGTAGAATGTAGTTACATAGAGAGAGATGAAAATTTCTGTCACTGTTTCTAGATGTTGCCCAAGAGCCTGGTACAATGCCTGCTTGTTGACGCTTAAGGACTGTTCGTCAAATAAATAAGGGTCAGGAGCAGAATAACTCCAGCTTACACTAACCAAAGGCAGAAATCAAGAAGTAGTAAATAAAGAAGACACTTTGTGAATATTCAACTGAGGAGACTGACTTATAAAAGCAATAAAAAACAGGAGAAGACTTCAAAAGCACAAAATGATTATTAGAAAGATAAACCCAACAACTGTCCATGAAAGAGAATTGAGGCATACCATTCAATAGCTTGGAGACAATATGAACAGTAGCAAAAATGGAAACAAGAGATTTCATCAAAAACTCTGCTTTATTTATGTTAATTATTTTTTATTTCATGTATACATACGTACGCACCCAAACACACAAATGTGGAGTCCAGAGGAAAACACCAGGTAATTTCTCTATTTTTCTCCAGCTAGTTTTTTTTTTTTTTTGAAAGAGTCTTTCACTGGAGCTGACATTCGATGTTTACCTATACTGGTTGGCCAGCAAGCTCCCAGAAACTCCCCATTTCTACTCTACAAAGTTAGGCTTATACAGGCACATGTGGCCAGGCCTGATTTGTTCTGTTTGGATTGATTCTTGTTGCTTTTGATGTAAGTGCTAGGGAATGGAATTTAAGTTCTCTAGTTTGTACAAGTGCTATCTGTCACTGGACCATCTCCCCAGCCATTATAACTGTGTTTAAAGCAAAAGACAAGTAAAGGAAGACGAGCCAAACACGCTGTTAAGAGCTCAGATCTGGGCAGATGAGTAACTGACAAAATGAAGATCAGATAAATATGGCTGAGTTTAAACACCCTTGAGACACAGAAGCTAAAAGCTGATGAGCAGTTGGAAATAAAACCTTGGAGCACTGGAAGAGACAGGAAAGGACTCCGGGCCAGGTGAGATGTCACAGCACAAGACAGGATGAACATACAATGAAATGGAAGGGAAGGAAGTAGACTGAGAAGAGAGCCTGGGAAAACCCAGTTGCATACCATGCACTGAGAAACAAAATGGAGAAGAGGGAAGGGCCCATCTTGGAAACCCTGACACAGGTCACAGTTCAAATGTCGGCTGCAGTGGGGAGGTGACTCAGGTGATAAAGTACGTGCTGGCCAAGCAGGAGAACCCAAGTTTGAGCCCCAGAACACATGTAAAAAGCAAGGTGTGGTAGTGCACGTAATCAAAGTGCTGGGGAAACAGAGGTCAGCTAATCAAGTAAGTCACAAGCCCCTGTTCCAGTAAAAAAACCAAAAAACAAAAACCACACACTAAAAAACTTGTGTCTAAAAACAACAGCTGTCCAAGGAATAACATCTGAGTTTGATCTATAGGCATACCTGCATACTTGTACACCCTCTTACATGAACATAAATGTGCATGTACACACATACATAAGACACAGAGAAATGTCAAGTCTGTTCACTGGCTGTCCTTGTCCCACACTGCTTAGGGTAAAGTCCTCCAGAAGTAGTCACAATCCATTCTTGTGATTTGCTACAGCATGTCTTTCTCTCAGTCACATCAAATTAGAACATAAGCAGGATGCTGCAAGGTAAGTGTGAGCATGCACACATGCATGTGCAAAGATTAGCATAAATAAAATTTCACACAACCAGCATGTGTGATGTGTATGCACGCACAAATGAAGTTTAGTGCTGCCAGTATGTTCGGTGCTCTGAGTGAAAAATACTAAATCAGAAACTACTATTTGGTTTTTCTCTCCCTCTGTAGTATAAAAACAAAAAACAAACATCACCACCAACAACAAAAGAAACCTTATGTACTTCCTCACAGGAAAGTAATTACTTTGGAATGATTTATATCTAACCCACAGAACTTAAGCATCATGAGCCTCAGTACCCATAGAATTTTATATCTCATTCCTCTTGAGAGACTTGGTGCATTCTCAGAGCGCCTCAGTGCTACGTTACACTAAGGGAAATAAAACCAGACCTCTCCCACATGTTACAACATTACCTTCTGCCTTCTCGGCTGTGAAATCAATCATATATATTTGAAAGCACATGTTAGGCTGGCTGTGCTCTCAGATAAGTGACTTTGTATAAATAGACTCATAGAGATAGGAGACAGGAGAGGAAAACAGCATTTAGCTCATGCACCAAAGTCTTGTTTCCCTTAAGGAACTTTTAAGTAGCTCTCAAAACTACTCAATACTCCCTTTTCTGCATCAGGACAGAAACCCAAATAACTCTAGGAAAATAAGATATTTACACTATAATAACAAGTCTTGTGCATCAAAAGTATTTTATTGTTATTTGAATTCACAATGATTGGAGAAGTTACAGGCTCATTAAAGTAACAAAAGTGGAGTTAGCCCATAGAAGACAATTGTGAGTCAGAGAGCTCAGAAAGCTAGGCTTGTTGATGGGCCAGAGTCAGTCTTGGGAATTTTAAGAACTGTTGGAGATTAACCTGGCTTTATTCTTCCTGCCTCTACTCTCCTTGGAGGGGAGTTTTTCTTGTGAGTCCCTGGCTTCCTGAATCACTCTGCTCCAGTGTTCCCCAGAGTTACAACAGTGAATGATGGATAAGAAAGGATAGGACAGGAGATCTGTCATAAGGAATTCACCACCAGCCCCCCACCCATTCAGGACCCATTTACTTGCAAAGAATAGCACTGCTCCCAAAGTCATACATTTCCAGAAGCAGGTGCACAGGGAAAGACAGTGGTTTCCAGCAAAGCCTGTGATGAATTATTAATTTGACTGTACGATGTATTATTGGAAGAACAAAGCTCCAAGAATAAGCAAGACATTTCTGAAGAGGAAAACAACAACAACAATAAAGAAAGAAAAACATGTTCTACAGAGTATAAACACTGATTATAAGCTACAGTAATAAAAACAGCATGGTCCTGTAAAAGATACACACACACATCAAAACCCAAAAAAATAATTTTTAAGTATGCCTTTTACAAAAGAAGAAAGACACACATTCAAATTCTTATACAGCTAAGAGGACAAGGTATATCACTCCCTCCTCTTGAATTAATCAAATCTCTTCTATGTGAAAAGACTGTTTTGTTTTGAGACAGAATGTGGCTATGTTGTTGCTCCTAGGCTCATAAAATTTTCCAGCCTCCACTTTTCCCAAAAAGGATTTATGGTGCATGTCACTCTGTCTACTTTAATAGGTAATTCTTTCAGATAGTATGTTTTAGAGCAGATGTGAAAACACATAATCTCATATACCATTTACACAGGATGGTAACTCTAGTTCTAGGTATAGAGTCAAGAGGAAAATTATAATCAACTACATAGATAACATGAATAGCATGTTTGTTCATAGCTCCAAGATTTTTAATGGGGGAGGACTTCAGGGGGAACCCTAACAACCCAAATTCCTATTGCCAAAATAAAGAATAGATTGTAACTAAACTACAGTTAAGACACAATAACTTTGTACTAACAGTTAAGTATAATAATAAGCACTGATGGGCTGGAAAGATGACTCAGAGGTTAAGAGCACTGTCTCCTCTTCCAGAGGTCCTGAGTTCAGTTCCTGGTAATCACATGGTGGCTCACAACCAACTCCAATGAGATCTGGCACCCTCTTCTGGCCTACAGGCGGAACACTGTATGCATAATAAATAAATTAAAAACAAACAAAACAAAACAAAAAAAAAAAAACCTCTGACAAATTATAAATGCTGTAACACCTAAGAACACCTAAGCAAGACTACGTGGTAATTGTATAAGCATACGTAAAATTACTACTGGACATAGAGAAGGTAATTGTGATCTGATTAAAATATTTTCCTGTGAAAATGACTGTCAATAACAGGAACCAAAACCATAGACTAGACCACTTCAATGTCTATGTAAATGAGTCTACTTGTTCCAAATTCTCCAGTAAGCCAGACATGTATCTGTCATCTCAGGAAGCTGAAGCAGGTGGATTATCTGAGCACAGGAAATCAATGCAAGCATAGGTGATATTTCCAAATCCACTATATTCCAAATGGGGGAAAGAGCAGAGAGAAGGGGGGAGGTTCCTCAGACAAGAAGAAAAGGGCACTATCTAATGTAAGTTACTTATGTGAATAGCAGACAAAAATAAAAAGATTCCAACGTTGCATTATGTTAGGGCTGAAAATTTGTTGAACATCAAATCTATATGAAAGGATGACTATGAAAGTTGTTGGAGAATGATTCCAAAGAGTCCTAATTAAGCACTATCTTTTCAGAGAAATCAAATAGTCATACTTTCTAACATTTTTGCATACTGTCAAAGGGGTTTAAAAACATCAAGTTCAGAATTCCACAACAAAGAGAATGCTAAATATTATATAAGGTATTTGCTAAACAGTGATGGGCCAAAATCATTGCTTAAGATACAGAGATGCCTGGGGCTGGGGAGATGGATCAGTGATTAAGAGCACATTATTCTCTTCCAGAGAACCTGGACATGACTCCCAGCACTCATACCAGGCAGATCAAAACTGTCTGTAACTCCAGCACCAGGAGATCTAACACATGTGGATCTGACATCTCTGGCTCCACAGCATGAGTACTCATGTGCACAAACTCAAATGCATATATACTCAATATGTAATTAACTCTAACAAATCTTTAAAAAGCAATAGACAGATCAAAATTCAAAAAAAGGGTGAACATGTAAATAGATAACTGGGGATATATATCCATATATATCTGCTATTAAGCTGGAGATGAAAATGGTCCAGAAGCCTGCCAGGGAAGATGCTATTGGGTCAGGTTAGGGATTATTTATAGAAAACATTTAAGAGTTGTACATTAGGATATGAGTTGAAGACAGATGGATAATAGAAGATAGAAGATTGAAATGAAGATTCTAAGAAGGAAATTATATAAAGAGGTAAAAAGAATAAAGAACTAACAGATACTTAAAGAGGTTGAGAAATAAAGGCAAAGAGCAAGAAAGAGTTATTTAATGACGGTCACAGAAACCACTCAAAGAACCATCTAAGACAAACTTTACATCAAAGGCACAAGGACTCACTGACAGATAAAACACTAAAGTAAAGAACATGATGACTATCTTATTTGTAAAGATCCTCCTAGCAGCAGAGAGAATTGGAAGGTGGCAAGTCTCCATGATATACAGTGAGTATCGAAGTTCTCAATGGATATGGGCTGCAAGAATGGACACAAAGATTTCAGAGAAATGACTGTCTAAATTGTTAGCTACAGTTGGGAGCAGTGAGGAAGCAGCAACCGACTGCTGCTTAGAATTCTAAGATACTAACCTAGAATCCTAATCTAAATTGAACAGATGGTGAATAAAAGTAAGTACTACAAGTCAAAAACATACATTAAGAAAAATGTTCAGGTATGAGATAGTTGCATATTAAGATAATCTATAAATAGCTAATAATCAACTAAAATATTAAACTATCCCACAAATATTTAGCAAACATCTTCCATTTTCTCTGAAGTACAAAGGGATCCATTGCCATGGCTAACAAATAAGAATGGTCCTATTCATATGACTTTTATATAAGAAAATAAGAAAGTAAACAAATAATAACTGTTTATCATTATCACTTTTGAAAACAAACTAAAATACGGTACAGAAAATGATCTCAGGGGGGTCCACTTGTGACTGGACCAATTGGTGAGACCTGAGGCATCAGCTAGACTTGTGAAGTTTGGGGAAGCAGAAAACTATATGCCAATTTTCCCAAAGTAGAACAATCCTGACATATTTATAAACAATCAAATGTTAATGTAGCTAGAATAAGAGAATGAACAAGAGGAGGTGGCAGTGAGCAGACACTGAGTGGACCTCATGAGCAGCGTAAAGAATTAAAACCTAGGCCTCCATGGGAACAGTCTTTGGGAATAAAGCAAAAGCAGCATGATTTGACAGGCATTTTCAAAAGATCACTCAGTGTAGAAGATGGTTCACTGGGAGATAAGAACAGAGATAAAGACCAGAAATCTGAAATCTTTAGAAAGAAAGTGATGCTAGCTAGGGTGATAACCATGGATTTAAAGAGAAATGAAAGGGGACAATTATTTTGAAAACAGAGAAAGACAATAGGCGTTGTTAAGCAAGAGCTATGCTGAATAAGAATTTGGTAAGCAGTTGAAGATAAGGAAGTTTGAAAAATACACTGGACCAAATCACTCAGAATAATGACTTTTAAAAACTAAGGACAAGCGGGTTGGAAATATGCTCAGTAGTTAGAAGTTTATTCTCCTCTTCCAGAGGATCCACAACACTTGTAACTTCAGCTCCAGGGGATCAAATGCTTCCTTCTGGTCTCTGGTGGCATAGGTATTCAACTGTACTTATCCACGGCATCCCTAAACACCCTACTCCCACACATAAACACATAAAAGGCCAATTAAAAATAAGAAATGTCACAAAATGAGAAAGCTCTGAAAGGAATAGAGAAAGACAAGAAAAGCTGAATAACTACATCCTAGGAGTAAAAGAGATTTTCTTCAGAAAGCAGTCATCAGGTCCCATATGAAGAGCTCCTGTCTGTTCACTAAGCTGACTAATGCTAAACTCTGTTCCCAATTATCAGCTTAAAGGTTTGTGTACTGGAATGTTGGGCAGAAGGACATGGCACAGAACATTTGAAGGAATGAATGGCTAACTAGAAAGCATATGCCTGTTTAGGGAAAAAATTATATATTTTTAAAAACATACATTGTAATTTTGCAATTTTGAAAGCTGAAAAAGAAATGAAAACTGACACTCAAACATGCAAAGGGAGATATTTAATTATCTAGCAATCAACAGGAAACATTAAGACAGCATCTTAGGAAAGTTAGCATACACAAACTATTTTGCAGGTCAACGTCAATCACTTCATAACTATTTATGTACTATATTATCTTCAGCTTTTCAGGCAATACCTGAGAGCAAACTGGATTCCTTTGAGCATGTAGAAAAAGAACAGTAAACATCCAGCAATTACCACCTGTTACTAATGTAGTTATTACATAGTCAGTTTGGATAAGTCTATGAAAAGTGAAATGAGAAGGTGACAAAGATTGTTCTATCAGTAAACAGTAGAAGCTACTTACATTGGTTACTGGATTTAGATAGTACTTAAAAATTATTCCTTCAGTACAGATATCTGTATTCAGTAGCAAGGAAATATTTTCTTCATTAATCGGTTAATCGGTTAGTTAATCGGTTCTGACACCATTACAGGATACCTGGCATAAACAACTTAAGGGAGAAAATATTTATATTTGGCTCATAGTTGCATCAGAGATAAGACAGAATAAACAACCTAAGAGCAGAATCAGGTAGCAGGGCTGCCTGCTCACAAAGGATGGTCCAAAGTCAGAGAGGTAGAAAAAGGAAAGGGGGAGAGAATACCATACAAACAATAGACTACCACCAATAACTGGGTCTCATCTCCAGTTTTTTAATACCTCCTAATGATGGCATCAAATTATAAAGCAATAGCTAGAGTCTTCAGAAACCACAAATTTACTAAACTAGCAAAAAAAAAAAAAAAAAAGCCACCAGCATGTAAACCTATAGGGAACATTTCATATACAACCTCTTAAATTAAAAAAATGAGTTACCTGAAATGCCAAATGATTCAAAGTTCTCTTTTAAAGAAAATATTCCTTACAGGAAAAAGAAAATCTCCAAAGACCAAATTAAACTGTTCACTACAATTCTGTACAACCCCCAAATTTTAAATACTTCCCTTAATAAAAGAAGTTTCACAGTATTAAATGTTTTCTTAAAGTGTTTTGTATTTTATCAAAAACAATGTTACCTAAAAGTGAACAGGTGTTGAAATAAAACTTTTAAATAATAGTATTAACTATTTGTGTTTAGTAATATCATTAAGCATAAATTCAACATAATTCCAAATGAGCTACAGTAAAAACTATAATAAATGACTCTTTAGGTTATCTTAATAAAAATGAGTTTGCCATTGTAACTCAGAAATTCCAACTATGAATGTGAATCATGATTTCTGTATATCTACTAGATATGCCAGCCATAGAACAGCAATAAAATTCAATAAAAACTCTTATAAACTGTGCTGTTAATTAACAAAACAACAAAAAATGTTCAAAGTGCTAAAAAGAAAATTCTACACGAAGAAACTCTACAGAACTTTGTAATAGTTAATAGATAAACTGAGCAAAGTATTTTTGAAAGAGGAAATCTGTGGTTGGCAGAAATCTCCTTTCATAGCACTCTAGTATAATTGCACAGGCTGAGACATATCTGATCAATTCACCCAATGCCCAAATAATTTCCAGAAACAACAAAAAAATACACAGGTAAAAACAGGAAAATCAACACTGCTGCTAAGACAATTTTAGGTCTCGTATATTCCTCAATTCTCAGACATCTACAAACTTGCATGTGTATGTTTTGCTCTGATGAACCACCCAACCCCATGGAACAGTGGTTAGCCTTGCCTAAAATCTCATGGGGTCCTACATGAAACACAGAGCTATAGTTCCTCTTCATCATAACATAAGCAAAAATTACAGGTGCAAAGACCGAAAATTACATCTCTATACTACATGCAAAAAGAATAGTAATGTAACTACAATTTGTATTTTAATTTTTGAGACTATACTTGTTAGACTGTAATCTAGTATCATACATCATTAATCATCATAGATCATTAAAATAGACAGTTATACACTATAAAGGAGATCACAAGAGGGGAAAAAGATGTAATGGAAGCTGAGGAAGGCCACATGATAAATAACTGAAAGCAGAGATGAAAGGGGAACAGAGAAGGGTGCTAAGACGAGTTGGGAAAGAGTGAAAGGGAAGGATAACCACAAATGCAAGTCTTTCTTGGACAATACCGTAATGAAACTTAACACTGTGCATGCTGATTTTAAAAAACAGCCACTCATAGATTAAGAGAATAAAAGGCAAACAATAAGGAAAAAGGATTCTTTTAACACCGAACACAAAGATCAGGAATGATAGACTGATAGATTTTAGAAGGTTAAAATGGTAAGAAAAATTAACTTTTTGTCCCAGGATTAATAATCATTAGGAAAATAAAAGACAGAACAACAATGAGACATAGTGATTTGAGAGCAACACTATCATACACTGCTAGTGTAAAATGGGACAATCAGGATAGAAAACAATAACAACCTGTCACTGTAAACTCCAATAATGCCGACATAACTATAAACCTTAAAAAAGGAATCTAAAAGTTCCAAATGGAAGGATTTAGCCAGATATTTATATATCAAGATTCATAGCAACAGTATTCAAAAATACTCTAAAGAAACCACATATTAGTAATGGTAGAGCCATACATTAGAGTTTATTCTGCCTTAAACAAAAAAGAAATTCTGACACAAGCTACAATATAGATGAGTCTGAAAGATGTAACACTTAGTGAAATACAACAATACTTACTGGATTCCATTATATGAACTATTTAGACTCAGAGACAGAATTTAAATGATTTTCCTTCTAGTTCTAAGAATTCACTTACCTGACCTTAAGTGATGATGGTAATCTATGTCTAACCCTCTGATAGTTAACATGTATGACACTTACTAATTTCATATGTGTGAGTGCACATGACACAAGTGTAGGACCAGAGAACGTCATGCTGCAGGAATCTGATTCTCTCCTTCCACCACTTTGATTCCAGGAACAGAAATCTTTAGCCACTCAGCTATCTTGTCAGTAACTCTTTTATAATTTTTAAGTATAGAAAGCAAAATAAGGCAGGCGGGTGCGGCCGTGGCGCGTGAGGCATCCTCGGCCGGGCTCGTGCACCGGGTCGCGCCGTTCTGGGCGCGAGCGCGGGCGGTGCCGACCGCTGCAGGTGACCGGGGCGCAGCGAGGGTCGCCGCGGCCGTGTGGAGATGAGGAAATCATCGAGACACAGATTTATTTGAACAAGAAAATATCTTATTGGTAGAACCAGGATACACAGTTGGACAGTTTTACTTCAGAAACTATACTTGTAACTACTACACTGTACAGATTCTTCAATAAGCTCCAAAAGATGAGTCGTGGGTATCCAGAAAATAGTAATTTCCTGAATAATAATAACCAAATGGTATTAGATATGATTCTTTATCCATTAATTGGAATCCCTCAGACCATCAACTGGGAAACTGTGGCAAGACTTGTGCCTGGATTAACACCCAAAGAGTGTGCAAAGAGGTTTGATGAACTAAAAAGCAGCGGGAGCTCACCTGTTGACAACCAGTATAACCCCTTAATGGCAGCTGGGGAGGGTCCTGTTGAGTCCTTAGCCACTTACATTAAATCTTCCCTTCTGGAAACACAAGGAGATTTTCAAGAGACTCCAGTTGATCAAGATACAGTTTCCAAAGCAGCCATTCTTTACTCCAGTTAACAGAAATTCAAGTGGCACAGTGACAGGTTGAAGAGGTGTTTTCTGGAGTTACATCTGGAAGTCACTGGCTTAGAAGTCCCCAGAATGAGTGACTTTCATGTCAGCAGCAGTCAGAATATTGAAATAGAAATGTACTTCCGGAAGAAGAGACTGTGCTGTGCTTCTGAACACTTGGC